>VCCN01004748.1:835449-863989 GCA_006491835.1 Architeuthis dux
ACTGTGGAGCATTGCCGGATGAACTATGTAGCAAAAAGTAGTATATGCTACAGGCTCCGCATTTTCAAGGGCCCCGCGCCAAATTCTTGCAATCTTTCTGCACTTGCTTTATTACTAAAGTAGTATACTGCCTTCAAATTTTATGAACGACTGGGTGTTTAAGCATAGGCGTACGAGCATAACATTGTTAGATTTCGGGCAAAACCGTGTAATTTGGGCAAAACCGTGTAAATTTTCGGGCAAATCAAGCCCTCTACCCCGCCTTAATGAAAGTGTTCTCATATGTTCATATGTTTAAGGTTTGCAATTTTAGCAAATTATCACATTTAATTGGGGTACTTATTCTAACAGTAATTAATGGGAGTTGGACATCTAAAATCATAGCCACTGCACAAAAATCGAAATGTGTTTCATTCATAACTTTTTATACAATGGACAAAAGCTTATTTTTTTATATCTTTAAAAATAAGCAGTAAAAATTGTACGCCACAAAGAAATATTGTTGTTAATTGTTGCAGATATTAGGCTAATTATTCTGCCTCAAAACTATGCCTGACCCTATCTGATGAACGCTTTGTTGTTTTTGGCAGCAGCAACTTGACAAGATACGTTGTTAGAAAGCAGATGGAAGTCTCTTTCTAACGATATATATTTGTATATATCTCTATCAGGAATTAAATTCACAATCCATAGACTTGAGATTTCATTGCAAAATACCTTGCTTCACATGCCCAACAGATACAAATTGACAAAATACACTGCTGGAAAGTAGTTCATCCCAACTTTTTTCTTGGGAACATCTTTTTTCTGAAAGAGAACACACTGAGGAACTATTCATAGAGTCCCCCGGGATTTGGGGAGAGAAGGAGGTTCTTTCATCAGTAGTAGCCAACTCGGTCGATGCGCCATCATCAGAAGCGGCCATGTGGAAACAGGAAAGGTAATAATAGCCAAGTCCAAATTATTGTAAAAAGAAAGAAGAAAAACATATTTTCATTAATTACAACGTAGAATTGAATTTTTAAAATAAATGTTTATTTGTTAATCGATAAATCATTTTGAAGCCAGGTCTCAAAATTAAAAGAAAATTCAAATTCTGTAATTAAAAAATCTACTATGGTAAAGAGAATTATTTTTCCATGTACTTATCTTTATATATGTGTAAAACACATTACAGAACACCTATTATACATTTTTAAAAAAAATCTTCAAATGAATTAGGGGGTGGGGATAATCACATTAAGATAAAAATGTTTTCCCCGGAATTTCGAATGGAAACTTCTTTAAAAGTTATACAAGTACCGATAATTTTACTAAAATTCAATAAATATTCGATTTTTTGTAAAATTTAAAAATCCATGTTTTGCTCGTGAAAGCTTTGGAAAATTTTCGAATGCAAATCATTATATGTAATCTTTTGTTTACACTGCTACAGCTTTTTGCACTATCTCTTTTCAAAATATCCCCGGTTCTATCTAGGCATTTCTGCGCCCTCGTGACACTTCGATAAAGTAAACGTCAAAATCATATAAAACTTAATTTCATTGTCGAAAAATGTTAATGTCATTAATAAGTTGAAAGATTGGCGAAAATATATGAGATAAAAATTATTTGTGTACACCTTATAGAACCGGAGATATTGTTGGACAGAAATAGCGTAAATATCGCGCAAGATATAACAATAGTTTTTCGTAATAATAACGAGTAAATTTTCTCCCCATTTTAACGAGCAAAAAACACGTAGATTTAAAAAAAACATTACAACACTTCAACTACTTATTGGATTTTAATAAAATTTTCAATTCTTATCGAATAACGGATGAATTTTTTAAAAAATCAGTTTGTATTCCAAATTTCGGGGAAAAAATATTTTTTCATTGTGATTAAACAAACTCCCCTTAAAACATTTGTCGATTTCATTGATTTATTTTATGTATTTATATCAGCGTCGGTCCGAAGTCAAGACCATGAAAATATAAATTCTGCTTCCGTTTTTGAAAAAGCTATATTGGATTTTCCGTAAAAAATGTTTTGTAAAAAACTGGGGGAAAAATACTGCTTTAATTTCCAATATTTTTTATTCATTTGGTAAAATATGATTTATCGCTAATCTTAGCATTAAAATATTTTTTATAGAGAATTTTTAAAAATCGATGATTGTTGAAAATTCAAATTTTTACTCTGTTTCTGTTGCAATCGCTTCAGTTCTGTTCTCATGTGATATACATATAATCATAAAAAAAAATCAAAAATGAAACCCGTAGCAATTTTTTTAATTAATTTTTGTGTTGTGATTTAATTAGCCTATATTTTTCTACGGATAGACATACACGCCTGCGTAAACTGATTTGCAATAATTATCATGCCTGGTCCAAGAGGAGACAACAGCTGAAAGTATCTCACAAGTCAGCCATCTGATTTTATTCACATTTACGACCTGCTGCTTCTGGTTCACTGACAAGTACTGGCTTCCATAATTGCCAATTAGCAGCAGGTCCTATTGTTGAGAGGACTTATCTTTTGCGATAAGACACAGGCGCTGACAGATATTTGACCCCCAACATGAAAAAAAAAGGAGGTTTTTATGTAGTTTTAAATGGAAAATCGTAATTATTCTGTTAAGTATAGTTCAGTAATGATGAAACTAAGTATTTCTAATTTTTAAAAAACATCGGAAGAATACTTTATTTTAAAAAATTTTTAAATTACAGACTTCGAACTTTTTAAGATTTTCAAAAAGGTCAACAAAATGGCGTTCTTATGAAAATCATAGTTTTAAAGTTAAAGTTGACTTTTAAGAGCACGTTGAATTTTTTTTCTTTTTTCTAAGAATAAAGTCCAAATATATGTCCGATATATTTGGACTTTATTCTTTCTAACAAAAACAAGAAAAAACTTTTAAAATTTTAATTTACGTTTTAAAATGGGGTGTCCAAAACCGCAGAAATATCTATAAGGCGTACACAAATAATTTTGATCTTAGATTTCTTCCCAATCTTTCTTCTTTAATGCCACAACAAGGATTCCAACGATAAAATTAAATTTTATACGATTTATTTCGTAAGGTGTCGATTTCTGGTGTAAGTATGTCAGCGATGTCCGTGTGTCTGCCTTTTACAAATTTCAGAAACAAATAATCCCATTTTAATAAAACGTAAAAAAATATTTTGGATATCCGGGAGTTAATCCATATTATCAAAAACATCTAGAATCCATATTGGGAGAAATGTAGCGTTCCAAATCTTTGCGCATGCGTCCCAGAACCAATGTAGGAACAGAAATCTACAAGTGTTCTCTGTGTTTTTAAGTATTATCACAAACAAATATCCGGTGTAAATAAAAAATCAAAATCAACACTAACCCTAACGTCAATTTAGAAATAAATTGAACATTTAAAAATCAAATTTTGTTTCGTTTAATCTGTATTCGTGCCATTTCGTAGATTTAAATTACAAACCTTTCGATTCGCAAAAATCACCTGTCTGTAGTAAGTACAGATTGTATTGTTCGTGCCCTTTCGTAAATTTATATTAAAAACATTTCAATTAAAAAACCTTTAAATTCAGAAATCACCTCAACTTACGTGAGTAAGTAAACATTGTATTATTAAAATCATTGTTTGTATCGCTGTATTTCGGACGTTAGATTCTAGATGTTTTTAGATATTTAATTTGGAAAGCTAAACTTCCTTAGATTCTAGATATTTCTAGATGATTTTATAAATATTGATTAGCTCCCGGATGTCCAATAGATCGTGACGTCATTTCCTTTTTTTAACTCCAGCAAAATGGCCGCGATGTAAAGAAGATGGTTTGAAGCATTGAACAGATTATCGCAGTAAATCCTAATCCATCCCATCTTTTTCAAATACACAAACGACAAAGGTTTATCCATTCGATCATCTTGTAAGTATTTAAAGCTTTATTTTATCAATTAACATGAACAAATAGTAACAAACTCAGTCTTTTCGATGACCGCTTCATATTCGATCAGAAATGTATATAGAAATGTAACAACTATTATGGGACAGAGTATTTTATACATTAATTTAGTCACGTTTATCGTTATAATCTATGTTGAATAAAATTTGTTGGCGATAGTTTAATAATTCGGTCGGTAAGTTTTCTATTTTCTTATTGTGTTTTTTGTGTGCATGAAAAATCTTTACTTCCCAGTCCTCCTTCGTCAACTCGGATGGAGTAATGGTTAGCACGTCTGCCTCACACGCAGAAGGTCCCGGGTTCGATTCCCGGTAGGAGTGAAGAGTTTGGAAATTCTTCAACTGTGCACTCAGCAGTTAATTGAGTACACTTTAAGCTGTGTGATTAGGGTGGAAAAGAATGAAAAAGATCTAGATCAGAATACTGTACGAGCATACCTCTCCCAAATTCCAGGGTTTAATAGTGTTGTATAGTGGGGTGAATGTCCTGGACTTGGATAGAAAGGAAACTCGAATACTTGTAAAAATATCTGGACATATTTTTATTTCATAGCATACATCTTTATCGGCGGGAGACAGATGATGGGTGCTGAGAGACTGTTCCCAACAGGGGAACTTGGTCTTGTGTTTTCCCAGCCCTAGGCGGTCTGCCTCCTGGCTGCTTGGGTCCTCTCAGTTTTCTGTCCGGTTTTCGGGTCTGCTTTATAGGTTTCTTGAATGCCTACACAGGTGTCATTTCCGGTCCCCATATCCTGTTTGTTTGACACCCACGCAATATACCTATTTCCTAAGGTGACCGGGGTCACTTACATTTCCACACAGGCGTCTAACCCCGGAATAACCTTTTTGTGGTAGGATATAACAGTAGCAAATTCAAACCAATTAGAAATTCATGGACTCAACATTAATAAATTATCAAGATTGACAAAATTGTAAACAATAAAGTTTGTATTATTAGATGTAACCCAATTTTTATTAATTTTGACCACTTATTTTCATTGGGTGACTCTAAAAGCAGTCCAAAGATGTCCGGACTGACGAAGAGTGTGCGTGAACCTGCCCAGTATGGTTGTCACCCGTCCCGTTGCACTCCAGACTTTAATCTACACAATACGTTTTCACATGCTTGGAATGACATGAAAAATCGGACCAAATCTGTTTAGGATTTATTTTCATAATTTTAAATCCGCTCCCTTTCCTCTTAGCTGCTTATCTAGCTAGCAGCTAGAGCTCCTGTTAAATCCGCTCCCTTTCCTATTAGGCTAAGACAGTGGTTCCCAAACTTTATCGCATCATAGCGCCCTTGCTGTATAAGGATTTTTTCATGGTGCCCTAAGTCAGAATACACTGAACAACTTCATTTGTGTACCTGTTAGGTTAGTAATAAATAAAAAAAACAGTCAAGTTTCGATTAAGCAAACTGAGTGAATAAATATTACAATATAAGGGTCTAGTTTAGCCGATATTTACTTTGTAAATTGAACATCGGATGTCATTAAGGCTGACACAAAGTAAGATTCTAGTTTTACATTATACATACACTGTAAATCGATCACCACTTTAGAGCCAATTCATTTGTTTCCACTATAAAAATTTACTTTTTTCAAAAATGAAAGATTTCTGGAAGAAACGATGGTCAGATGCAGTCAAAACTACAGGAAAAGTATTTTTCATAATTTTTTTACTTACGTTTGCTTAGCCGAGTTTTGACCAAAATAACAAATCCTGTAATTTAAATTTATAAAAACGTTATACATTTATTTCTTCTTTTAATAATCATGATTACTGGTGGGATGGATGAATCTGTTGTTCACCACATTTTTTAATATCTTGAAATCAAACTGGTGACAGCCGATTCCTGGGAAAATGCCCATCATGAATTTATCAAGGCAGGAAAAGTGCTCATCAAAACATAATTTTCCCATCATATAGTTTCTGGGAAAAATTTATAAGGTTTTATTATAAACTTTTGACACAACTTCAGTTTTTCTTACATTAATTCTCTTATTTCTTTCTATTTTTAATTAATGAAAATTTGTGGGTTTTTTTAAGCAAAAACAAAAGAATTAATAACGACGTGCAGTTTCACACACATACAGGGAAAAATCAGGCGAAACTATTTTCATTTCATAACAGAACAAAATTAATATATAAAAAATCATATTCCCATCAAGCACCCTAAATTTTTGAAAATCGAAAAGGATGGATTTTTCCTTGACACCAGTGATGTCACTGAAACGTCAGCAGTATTACCAAGATAAACAAAGTCCACGTGTTGATATTGAAGAAAATACTAGCCTGAACTGGTGTCTCTAGTCTGTTTCTGAAATATTCGAAGTTACTTACATTCGATAAAAAATAGGTTTTTTTTTTTTTTTTTAACTAACATACTCTCTAAGTTACGACGATACTTCCGAAAAAATTAGAAACTATTTTTTGTGCTTTTAATCTAAGTATCTTTTTGTGCTTATTGCTTTGGAATTTATATAAGTAGATTGTAAATAAATTAATAGTAAGACCTTTAAAAATTAGTTTTTTCTCACAGCTGACTGACAAATTCCTGGAGGTAACGAAAGTCTTATAGTGTGTTATTGCTGATACGCGTGTCATAGGTTCACCATCACTGTTTTAACCAAAAATGTTTTTACAAAAATAAAATAAATATATAGTTTTAATTTGATCCAAAGTTTATTTAATCAACATATGGATGACTACTTCACAATTCACAAAGGATACTATAATTTTGTTCAGAGACAGACTTCGAAAGTTTGTTAGAAAAAAAACCAAAGCAACAAGCAAAAGAATAGTTGGATTGAAAGCACAAACCATAGTTTTTAATTTTTTCAGACTAGCGACACCAGTTCAGGCTAGTATTTTTTTTTTATATCCACACGCAGACTTTGTTTATCTTACCTAGATAAACAAAGTCTGACATTTCAGTGACGTCACCGGTGTCAAGGAAAAATCCATACTTTTTGATTTGCAAAGATTTAGGGTGCTTGATGGGAATATGATCCAATATAAATATTTGGAAATTTGTGGATGGAACAAATCAAAACCTTTGTTGATATGAAACCACCTCTGATAAGTATATTATCATTATTTCAGTAAACAGAATACTAATTATACATACAATAAACTATGAAAATTATTTTCAATTTTCAGTGTTCTGGACATTATAAATATTAGAATTTAAAAAATAATAGAATAATAAGTAATAATAAAACACAACTTGCTGATACAAATTTCAGATTTATGTATAATTAAAAACTTTTTTTTTTAAATCTTAAAGTTAACGTTTTTAATTATACATAAATCTGAAATTTGTATCAGCAAGTTGTGTTTTATTATTATTCTATTATTACTCTGTTAGAGATTCTATCTCATTGCAAGAAAATGAATTTGAAGTATTAGAATTTTAATTTTGTTATCTACCAGGTTATTTGCTATTTTCGAGTTTATCAATAGGTTCTTGCTTCTTCCAAATCTACCAAATAGTTTATTTTGAGAGCCCAAACATTTTCCCCTGGATATTTTATCGTTTTAGGAGAACACATGACTAGTACCCAGGATGTCAATAAGTGTTTTATATATTTAATTAAAGATCTTTAATAGTATATTTTTAATGATGTATTTAGTATAATATTTAGTATGTTGGTATTTTATTTTAAAATCTTTTTAGAGGGGGGCTTTTTGAAAAATAAAAAAACATAAAATATCCAAATTTGGGCAAAATTAGTATATTCTCTTATATAAGCACTGTTTTTATTCTTATATCTTTTTGTTAAAGACGACTGAGTGAAGTTGTATCTTTTATAATTGCTTCTCTTGGGTCCAAAAGTTCTTTATTTCTGATAAACCTTTTTGTTTCATTAATGCTGGCAAGTATCCTGACATGAAACTCCATAAATGAGTTGGGAAATTTGCTTGTTTTCTTCAGGCAGTCATCTTTATGTTTCATTGGAATGGCACCAGAGTAAAGATGCAGCATCATCGCCTTGGCCAATGCCGATTCATGATTTATCACCTGTCTATGAAGTTTCTGAGGAAGGTAGGAATCTGTAAAAGTTTGAGGAAACATGATTTTAAAAGAAAAACTGATGATGCATTGTGTTGCATTTTATTCATCCATCAGCAGACGAGGCACAAATTTTGAGCTAACACGATGCATCATCAATTCTTACTTTTAAAATCATGTTGCACAAACTTTTACAGATTCCTAATAAGTCTATTCTCTTATTGATGGGTCTCATATAACTAGTTTATAAAGCACTGTTTTTGTTCTTATATCAAGTATCTTTTTGTTAAAGACGACTGAGTGAAGTTGAATCTTTTATAATTGCTTCTCTTGAGTCCAAAAGTTCTTTATTTCTGATAAACCTTTTTGTTTCATTAATGCTGGCAAGGGTGGCTCCTTATTTTTTTCCACAACATGAAAAAGAAATTATTTGTTAGTTTTTCTCTCTGATCAACAAATGTTTGTGTCTGTAGGCAAAGTCATAGTGAAGAGCCCAAAGATATGGCTTACATTTGTACAATGAAGATATCTTAATTATTACACATTGTTGTAAATATCACTACAGCTATACCTTGAATAATGCGGTTAATTAATTCCAAAATTTTCCGTATTGTTCAAGGTCTTATAATTAAATGTTGTTTTTTTCAGCTTATACTTAGTTACAGCAATACTATAACCATACTACAACAAAACTGCATTAATCAAAACCACACTATTCAAGGTATATTTATGTATGTAGACAGATAGAATAGAGACACATACATGATTGATCACACTATAAGAGAAACAATCAAGTACTTGCAGTTATCACCATATGGTCTTTCTACATTTTTCAAACTTTAAAATATTGCTAATTCTCATTGTAAATTTATCTTTTTGGTGTAAATCAGCCTAATTGATAAGACTGTTGGACAGTTGTGCTTTTGGGATAATGAATGATAATTCAGTTCTTCACTTGGGAGAAAACTGATGTTTTTAGCTTTTAAAAGACCTAATTTTCCTGTTTTTCTCACTGAAAAAAAATATGAAAGGAAGATAATTTTGAGTTAAAAGAAATTGAAATCCATTTTAACATTATTGCTGTATTGCCTTTAAAAGTTCCTTTTGCTATCTGTCATATTAATGTAAATACAATGAGATCCAACGATTTACCTAAGACTAAATTTTCCACCATATTTAATTATATTAAAGTCAGAAGGTATGAAAGAGAGATTATTTACTGAAGAACATTATTGTCTATATCATAATAGAAGGAATGTATTGTATAAAAATCGGATGCTGCTCAGACTACTGAAATATAAAGTGAGTTGATATAATCTAATTGATTTCTTGAATTGCTATATCATTTTTTTCTTTTTACAGATGTTCCAGCTAAAAAGAAACTTGAAAACACTAACTGGAGAGAAATCATATTCTTGTGAACTTTGTGGATCTTCCTTTTCATGAAGTGATGGGCAACATCTGTAAAAAAACACTCTGGAGACAAACCATTATCTTGTGAAGTAAGAGACTATTCTTTTTCACTGGAGTCAAGTTTGTGGCAATATGCAATCAGAATGGAAAAAAAATTATATTCATCTGTAGCATGTAGATCTTTGTTTTCATAGAAGATTTTATGAACTTGCATAATTCATTAAATAAGGCTGGCCGAAAAAAGAAATATATATGAAAAACTGCTCAGAAAAAAATATTTTGTAACTTGTGGATGTGAACTGTCTAACAGTTCAAATTTGGAAAAACATTTAAAATCTAATAATGGAGAGAAACTATATTCTTGTGAAGTGTGTGGCCGTTCTTTTTCATGAAAGTTAACTTTGGTGAGACATATGCAAACACACACTTGAGAGGAGCCATATCCTTGTGGAATCTGTAGCTCTTCCTTTTCAATAAATTCATCTTTGATCAGACATGCAAACGCACACTGGAGAGAAGCCATATTCTTGTGAAGTGTGTGGCTCTTCCTTCTCTGTGAAGTCAGCTTTAAACCAACATATGCGAATACACACTGGAGAGAAGCCATATTCTTGTGAAGTGTGTGGCTCTTCTTTTTCAGTCAAGTCCACTTTGATCAAACATATGCGAACACACACTGGAGAGAAGCCATATTTTTGTGAAGTATGTGGCGCTTCTTTTTCATGGAAGCAATATCTGTTGCTGCATATACGAACACACACTGGAGAAAAGCCATATTCTTGTGAAGTATGTAGCTCTTCCTTTTCAGTGAAGTCAGCTTTGAACCTACATATGCGAACACACACTGGCGAGAAGCCATATTCTTGTGAAGTGTGTGGCACTTCTTTTTCAAGGAAACAATATTTGTTGCTGCATATGCGAACACACACTGGAGAGAAGCCATATTCTTGTGAAGTGTGTTGCACTTCTTTTTCACAAAAGGAACATTTGTTGCTGCATATGCGAACACACACTGGAGAGAAGCCATATTCTTGTGAAGTGTGTGGCTCTTCTTTTTCACGAAAGTCCACTTTGAACCAGCATATGCAAACGCACACTGGAGAAAAGCCATATTCTTGTGAAATGTGTTGCTCTTCTTTTTCACTCAAGTCAAATTTGATCAAACATATTCGAACACACACTGGAGAGAAGCCATATTCTTGTGGATTATGTAGCTCTTCCTTTGCCATGAATTCAACTTTGATCAGACATATGCGAAAACACACGGGTGAGAAGCCATATTCCTGTGTGGTGTGTGGCTCTTCTTTTTCAGTTCAGTCCACTTTGATCAAACATTTTCGAACACACACTGGAGAGAAGCCATATTCTTGTGAAGTGTGTGACTCTTCCTTTGCACAGAAGTCAAATTTGAAGCAACATATGCGAACACACACTGGAGAGAAGCCATATTCTTGTGAAGTGTGTGTTTCTTCCTTTACACAGAAATCAAGTTTGAAGCAACATATGCAAATACACACTGGAAAGAAATGATATCATTAGCATGCTTGTGACATGCAAACCTGCACTAAATTCTTGCGATGGATGTGGATTTCATTTTCACAAAATCACATTTCAGCATATTTTCATATGCTGCAGCAAAAGTGATGTTTCATTTACAGTGAAATCAAATTTAGTGCAGCATCTGTAGACACAATTAAGGTAATCCATGATCATTTGGAAGTGAGAATCTTCAATTGAGCAACAAATACTGTGACAGACATTGATGCAGTAAATAAAAGAACACATACTGGACAGAAATCATAATTTTGTGAAAAAATGCAGTCATTTATTTGAAAAGTCAAATTCAAATACACCTGGAAGATTGTATTAGGTTGGTGCTAAAATAATTGGGGTTTTTTACCATCAACTTTAAAGCAATATATCTCAGCTTAGAATAAAAGTTATTAATCAAAATTAGAAACAAGTCCCTTTATTCTAGGATCCTGGAACCAATGAATTCTTAAAAAAGTGGTAATCGGTTGGAGAGATGTCGGGTGCGGTAGAGTTTTGTAGTCTAGTTCATTCAATTTCTGCAGGTTCATTTGTGTGACGGACATTGTCCAGGAAAAGAATTGATCCTTTTTGTTCGACTGGACAGTGGTTTGTTGGGACTAATTTCCAAACCCATGGAATCCTTACTTTATCATCCACTTCTTCCACATATTAAATGGGAATGAAGTTTCAAGATAACTGCAGCAAATATATTTAATGATTATTTTCTGCTCACTCTTGGAAGGATTTGAAAATCCTGTGATGAAATGAGAGAAAACTTTGTATTGTCTGCTTCTTTGAAAATAAATTCATGTCTGAATATGTCAATCTTTTGCCTAATTCTTTTGAAATGTGTTTTATTCATAACTTTTTATACAATGAACAAAAGCTTTTTTTTTTATATCTTTAAAAATAAGCAGGAAAATTGTATGCCACAAAAGATTATTGTTGTTAAAGAAATAAGACTAATTATTCTGACCCTATCTGATGAACACTTTGTTGTTTTTGGCAGCAGGAAGTTGACAAGATACATTTTTAGAAAGCTGATGGAAGTCTCTTTCTAATTATATATATATCTCCATCAGGAATTAAATCCACAATTCATAGATTATATATTTGAGATTTCATTGCAAAAGCTTCATGTACTTTGCTGTAAATTTTCATGCCCAACAGATACACTGCTTGAAAGCTGGTAGAATTCTTTTTCTAACTATATATAATTAATTCCTCAATCCATAGACTGTGGACTATATACTTGAGATTTCATTGCAAAATGCTAAATACCTAGCTTCACGTTTATGACTGTAACTTTTCATAACCCAACAGATAAAAATGGACAAGATACACTACTTGAGAGCTGATGGAATTCTCTTTCTATATATATGTATATATACGTATTATGTCTTTGCTATTTGTTGTTATTTCTATCTTTAGCTGTGTTGGTTAATATTTTAATTTATTTAACTTACATTAGTAATATATTGATTAAAATAAGTGATGTTTTTCTAAATTAAATGCTGACTATAAAAATGATATTTAATTTCTTAATAATATGTAATATTTTTTTAGTATTTGAGTTGAATTTGATTTGTTTGTTTTAATTTGTGAATATTTAGGATGTTTTTCTGTATTTAGTACGTTTTATGGACAATTTGATACTTTTATTGGTATGTTTTGGTATAAGCTTTTGGTACCTTTGCTAAAAACTCGGTGGGGGCCCTGAAGTCCACTTCCGCAAATGTAAACAAGACGGTCTGAAGCATTGAACAGATTATCGCAGTAAATCCTAATCAATCCCATCTTTATCAAATACATAAGCTACCAAAGTTTATCCATTCGATCATCTTGTAAGTATATAAAGCTTTATTTTATTAATTAACTTGAACAAATTCATATTCGATTGTAATTAACTCATACTACCCGTATTTTTACCTGTGGACATGAAAAATCTTTCCTTCCCAGTCCTCCTTCCAGGGTTTAGTAACAAATCCGAACCAATTAGAAATTCATGGACTCGTCATTACAACATTCTTGACCAAATAGTAAAAGGTATAATTTTAGGATTGACCAGGCACTTCTCAAAAATCTCTGACACCCTATTTTAAAAATGTAATTGAAATTTTAAGAAAAAATCGGGCAATCTATTCTCTTAGGTGAGTGCGAATTTAACCATTTACGAAATTTACTACGGATTTACAAAATAGACAAGAGTTGGTTGCAAAATCAAAGGGAGATAACTCAAATCGAATAAATGGATAGAAAAATTAAATGATTTTGTTTTTCGCCGAGTCTTTTGGTAATACATAATAAATTGTAATATATTAACGAATAAATAATTATAAATAAATGACTAATAATATAAAAATAATATAAAAAGAAGTAATATAAATCAATACAGAAATTTAAAAAAAAAATGGGACCATATGTAGAAAAGGCACCCCAAATTTGATTCAAGTCATTAAGGTCAAAATTTGACCTGTCACTGACGGTCACGTGGTATGTCAGTCATTCTTAATGAAAAGTAAACATACAAATTCCACGTCATTTATTTGCTTCACAATAGAATTTTTGTTCTTCTCTTTTCAAAATCTTTTATTTTATATTTTTATATTTAGAGCAGTTGTCCACTCGGATGGTGTAATGGTTAGCATATTCTGCCTCACACACAGAAGGTAGCAGGTTTTGTTGCCGGTACGAGCGAAGAATGTGTAAAACTCTTCATAGGACTAAATTCCCCCAGCTATGGGTAAAATAGCAGGGCAGATTGGGCTCTCTAGCCTTGGGAAGGCTACCAGTCTAGGAGAAGGGCAACTCTGATTCAAAACCAGGGAATGGTTTGTTTGATGTCCTTCTGGCAGCTCCTGCAGCCAAGCTGATGCCAGACGTATTGCTTTCTGGTGACTGGGCATTCCAGTATCGCCATACGATTCGCCCAGCCATGAACCCAATGCCGTTCCATTGTCTGTAGAGACAAAATGGAGGACATTCATTCATCATCGTCCTGATTGGAATACACCTTTGGTTCAAGATCTTTTACACACTCTTCGCTTGTACTGGGAATTGAACCCGCTACCTTCTACCTGTGAGGCAGACGTGCTAACCATTACACAATCTGGACAGACAACTGCTCTGATAGTGCTAAATATAATAATATAAAGTCTGCAGCCTTTAGGTCAAGATCAAAGTGTAGTATTGTAATAGTAATATCTTGCTAGAGTCGAGACGTAAAACGTAAAATCCAAACAAAGTCTTCACAATTCAAATGCAAAACAAAGTTTTTATAATCCAGCTGCAATGCAGGGAATTCATGAAAGAACTGTGAATCAGAATAAGCAGAATTTATAGCAATTCCTGCTGCCTTTCGATTGGTTAGCTCAAAATAACTACCAATTAATCTAGTGAACATATATTCAAATGGTGGGTTAGAGTCATGGTCAGATTATAACCCAAACACAAATTTATAAAAACAGAGTTTTTTATTTTAATGTTTCATTTATTATACGTTTTTATATTGATAAATTCTCTTTCTATAACAATTTTTGTTTAATTTAATGTCTTATTATAATTAGGGTGACGGCTGTTGTCCGTAAAATATAGGTATGGGATCTGCGATTTAAAAAAATTTTTTTTTTTTAAATCGTATAAGGATTCCGCTACAAAATAAGTTTGGGAACCACTTGTCTAAACCTTTCTGCAAGGGTGGCTCCTCATTTTATTGCACAACATAAAAAAGAAATTATTTGTTTTTTAATGCTGATTTGTCTTTGTTCAGTTCATGTGGAACCTATCCATCCATCTTGTTTCTTTCCCCCACTGCACGCAGATGGGTGGAAATGCTTGATTTGCTTGTTCCCACTATTCCTGTGAGCTTATGGACCTACAATTGAGTGTCTGCCTCTACTGATTCCCTAAGTGTGTCGTCATCAAAGGATCTCTTCATTCATGGATGTTTGAGATCATTAAGGCTCTCATCTGTTTGCTGATACCTCTGAAACCAGCGCTGTACTGTGCGAACAACAACTGATCCTTGGCTAAATGCTTGGTTGATGCCTCATGCAGTTTCAGATGCTCTCTTGCGAAGTCTGTATTTTTGTTGTTAAGGACTGATACCTGTAAAGAGAAGGCCAATAGTAAAATGTGAAATCTTGTAAATGAACATCTGCTCTCTGTAAAATTATATGTTATACACTATTTGTATCATGCAAATTTCTATATTTGTTGACAATTGTCAAAATAAGAAAAATAATGCCACTACTTTCTGGACAACCTAATACAATAGAGCAATATCTATGAGATCCAATGATTTTTGACCACATTAAATATATTAAAGTCTGAAGGTATGTAAGAGAGATTGTTTATTGAAGAACATTATTGTCTATATCATAATAGGAATTTATCTATAACAAATCAGATGCTACTCAACCTATTGAAATATAAAATGAGTTAATATAATCAAATTCATTTTTTGAATTACTACATCATATTTTTTCTTTTTACAGGTGTTCCAGCTACAAGAATATTGTCTAATGGTTCAATTTAAAAAGTAAACTTAAAAACTTTCACTGGAGAGGAATCATATTCTTGTGAACTGTGTGAATCATCCTTTCCATGAAGTCAAAAGCAACATTTGTAAAAATACACACTGGAGACAAACCATATTCTTGTAAAGGGAGGGAATCTTCCTTTCCACTGTAGTCAAGTTTGAGGCAATATGTGCTATCACAAATTGGAAAATATATTCATCCGTAGCGTGTAGATTTTATTGTTCATAAATATTTTGTGAACTTGCATAATTTGGTGAATTAGATTGTTTCAATAGTTTATTCGTTGCAAAAGCAAAATATGGAAAAATGCTCAGAAAAAAATATATATGTGAAACTTGTGGATATAAATTAACTAATATTTCAAATTTGAAAACCCATTTAAAAATCCATACTGGAGAGAAACCATATTCTTGTGAAGTGTGTGGCTTTTCCTTTAGACAGAAACAACATTTGTTGGTTCATATGCGAACACATACTGGAGAGAAGCCATATTTTTGTGAAGTGTGTGGCTCATCCTTTTCAGAAAAGGCCAAATTGAACAGACATATGCGTACACACACAGGAGATAAGCCATATTCTTGTGAAGTGTGTGGCTCTTCTTTTTCACGAAAGGAACATTTATTGGTTCATATGCGAACACACTGAAGAGAAGCCATGCTCTTGTGAAGTGTGTGGCTGTTCTTTTTCACAAGAGGAACATTTGTTGGCTCATATACGAACACACACTGGAGAGAAGCCATTTTCTTGTGAAGTGTGCAGTTCTTTTTCACAAAAGTCACAATTGTTGAGGCATGTGCAAACACATACTGGAGAGAAGCCATATTCTTGTGAAGTGTGTGGCTGTTCTTTTTCACAAAAGGAACATTTATTGGTTCATATGCGAACACACACTGGAGAAAAGCCATACTCTTGTGAAGTGTGTAGCTCTTCTTTTTCAGAGAAGTCAAAATTGAAAAGACATATTCGAACACACTGGAGAGAAGCCATATTCTTGTGAAGTGTGTGGATCTTCTTTTTCAGGAAAGTCAGATTTGAACAAACATGAAAACGCATACTGGATAGAAGCCATATTCTTGTGAAGTGTGTGGCTCTTTTTCACTAAAAGAACATTGTTTAGTACAACATATGGTAATACACACTGGAGAGAAACCATACTCTTGGAAAGTGTGTGCATCTTTTTTTCTCCATTCAACTCAAATTGTGTGTGACATATGCAAGCACACACTAAAGATAATCAATATTCTTGCAATGTATTTGGATCTTTTACAAAAATCACACTTGCTGCAGCATATGCAAGCATATGCAGAAGTGGAACCATATTTTTGTGGAGTGTGATGTTTCATTTCCAGTGAAATCAAATTTAGTGCAGAACACACTGAACATAGTCCATGGTCGTTTGGAAGTGAGAATCTTCATTTTAAGACAATTCAATTTAGCAACAAATACTGTGACAGATGTTAAATGGAAAAATACTCCTGTGAAGTCTTTGCATCACCTTTTTGTAAAGAAGTCAGATTTGATGCAGTAAATAAAAGAACATACTGGAGAGTAATCATAATATTGTAAAATGCAATCATTCTCTTTCAATGATATATGATTTGAAAAGACAAATGCAAATACACCCAAGAGATTATAAATACTCTGAAGATGTCTGCGGCTATAATCTTTTACAGAAGTCACTGTTTATATTCATGAAAATTAATGTTGATAAGAAACCATAATCTTGCATTGTAATTTATATTGTATTTTTTAGCTATTAAAATCCACTTGTAAGCCATTATTTTTATGATGGATGTGGATCTGTATTTTTAGATGTCTCACAATTTTAAATTTACCATAGATTTGAGCAAGAAAAATTTGTTCTATAATTTTGATTTTCTTAACCTTTTTCTGAGAATGCAGTGTTATGCGAACTAAATATGTAGGCGATAAATGCGCCTAATAATGTCTGCTCTCAACAAAAGAAATCGGATGTTAAGTGAAAAGGAGGGCTTTTGACAGAAAATAAAGAAATGCCAGGCATGAAGGAAAGTTGGTTCCTGGTCAGAAAGACTTTTAAGGATTGCTCCGCTAAACCTGATTTTAACAGAAACTAATTATCGATGGTCGTATAAATTCCCGAAAGAGCCTATAAATGAGGTATTTATTCCTAGTCGTGGCGAAAAGGAATGGAGAAAGAATGACTAACGATTTGCAGTAAAAAGAGACGGCATGTCCGTAGTTAGAAAGTGGGGCCTAAGCGAGACCGAAACATTAAGTGGAAAAAGGAGAGATGTTTTTACGTGCCATAGAAATAGACATGGGCGAAAGAGTCACTGTAAAGAAACAGGCTACAAAGGCCAGGAGAATCGACAAACAAGGGTTTTTATAGGCGTGCTGACGTCACGCAAAAAGGAAGCTAATATTTAGTTGCGTACTTCATAGGGGTCAGAGCTGGCCCTTGTCGAGGTGACAAGACCAGTTTGCTATTTTAAACCCTATTTTGGTACTTACTGAAAAGTAACCGCTACACCTGTATAGAATGGTGAGTTCATAATCAGGAAGAAATGTTATATTCGTGCTGACTCTTAGTCACATGTAACAGTTGCTCCCCCATGCATCGTAATATGGACTTGATGAATGACAACGAGTTATTCCCCATGATATATCTTTGTGGCAAGCGGCCTCTTTGGTCCATTTGTATATTTGTGACAAGGGGCTCAGCCCTTTGTGCCCTTTTAAAAATAAACCTTTCAAGATGGTACACACGTGTTCGTATTCTCAGTTCATACAATTCTGGTGTCAGAAAATGTGGATCGAACAAGGCAGAAATGACAGAAACAAGAACAAATAATAGTGAGTAATTTTATTCCACTAATGGGATGTTACTTTTGACGTTCAAGAATTCCTAAAAGATTTGTGTTTATTTGCCGAGATTTCACTGAAAGATTTAAAGTGATGTTTATAAACCCTCCGTAAATATTTAATTGGGAGGAGAGGAATTTGCATAAAGCCATCACAGAATGGATCGATGAAGTGAATTTATACTTTGACTTCCAAAAGTTTGAAGGTCAGGAATTGATCGTAATACTAAAACGGCTAGTGTTTTTAAAAAATTAAAAAGAGTCTTTTTTATGTATCTTCTTGGGCGGAAAGGCCAGCAGATTTACAGAACGTTCCTTATTAAAGATGATGATGGAAATACTGTCGAGAATGAAGTAAATAGAACACTCGATATGGTGAAAAAAGCTTTCAAGGAATTTTGTAAACCAAAAAAGACATTAATTGTTGACAGAATAGATTCCCTCAGAAAGGATCAAGGCACTAACGAAAGTTTTGAAAATTATTTGTTGAATTTGAAAACTAGCGCTAAAGACTGTGAATGGAATAATGCTAATGAAGAGGACATGATTAAACTACAAATAATTAAAGGAATTAGAGATAAAAATGTGCGGGAACTTTTGTTAAGAGATCCAGATTTGACTTTGACTCAATGCATCGATAAATGTAGAGCAGCTGAGCAGAGTAGGATTCAGTCGAACAAGATAGATAATAAAGACGACGATTTCGACGAGTCAGATAAAGATGATATTAATGCTGCTGGGAAAGACTGGAAAACGTATGATTGTATCTATTGTGAAAGGAATGAGAAATTGTCCAGCATACGGTAAAGAATGCTTCAGATGCAAGAAAAAGAATCATTTTACAACTTCTTGAGTTTGTAGGGCAAACAAAGATTCTAAAAACAATGTCTGTTTCCAGGTTGAAAGGGAGACAATTCAAAAAGTATATGCAAGCTTGAAATTAAAAGGAAACACATTAAATTCAGGCTAGATTCCGGAGCAACGGTGAATGTGATCCCTGCAGAATTTGTGAGAAAGAATAACATGGAACGTTTCATTCAAAGGAAGGAAACTGCTATTTCTGTTTATGGAGGCAGAAAGGTCAAGGCAATGGGTGACATACAAGTGTACATCAGTAATCCTGTTAACGGAAGGAGAATTAAAACCATAGTCAGAGTTATTGGTGATGCAATACAACCCATTTTAAGCTGTGATTCATGCCAGAGTCTGAATTTGCTGCAGTTTAATTTGGATCAATTTGATTCTATAGTTTCGGCGACAGACAATTATGATTTCAAAGAACAAGCCGAGAGAAAAGTAATAGACTTAGATGTGGAGGAATCTATTCAAAAGATTTTATTGGAATTCCAAGATGTCTTTGAAGAAAGAGTCGGCGAATTCAGCGGAGAGCTCACAGCCAAAACGATCAGAGATGACATTATTGAAAAGATTGAAGAACCCAGTTCATGGCTAAACAGCTACGTAATTTAAAAGAAATCAAGTGGAAAATTGCGAATCTGCCTAGATCCGAAACAGTTACCATTGTCAAATCCCAACTCTGCAATCTGTGATTCACAAATTTGCCAATCAGAAATCGGTAAAGTTCAGCAGATTGGAAGTGAGAAGCAGATTTTGGCATTGTAAACTAGATGAAGAATCGAAAAGGTTGACAGCTTTCGGAACACCTTATGGAAATTATAGATATAAGAGATTACCAATGGGCATCATGCCAGCTAGCAAGGATTTTCAATCGAGAATGATAGAGCAATTTGAAGGGCTAAATGGCGTTGACACCATTCAGGATGACTGTCTGGTGGAAGAATTTGGAAAGGACTCAAACAAATCCATGAATGATCACGATGGCAACTTGAAGGCATACTTGCAGAGATGCAGAGAACGGGCATCAAGATCAATCTAGACAAATGCAAGTTTTTAATGGAGGAAGTTTCCTATATGAGTCATGTATTGACAAATTCAGGTCTCAGGCCAGAAGAGAAGGTGCGTGCAATTGTGGAATTTCCGGAACCACATGATTTGTATCATTTGAGACGATTCCTAGGTATGGTACCTTTCAAGATTTGATCATACGTTGACAACAAGCTTTCCAATGGGCTGAAGTACAGCAAAAGGCATTCGACGATGTGAAGAGAACCATAATCAGTGCACCAGTCTTAACGTATTACAACCTAAAGAAACCTGTCATTGTTCAGACGGACATGTCTGATGTAGGAGTCGGAGCAGTTCTCATGCAGGATGGAAGACCTGTCTCATTTGCTTCACGTATTTGGGATAATTGCGAAAAGAATTATGTCCAAATTGAAAACGAAATGAAAGCCATTGTCTTTGGATTGCATAAATTCAGTGACTACTGTTATGGAAGACATGTAACAATGGAATCGGATCACAAGCCTCTGGAAGCAATACACAAAAAGCCTTTAAGCGAAATACCAAAAAGATTGCTAAGAATGATGCTTTCTATTTAGATATTTGACTACGAGATCATATACAAGAAGGGCATGGAAGTGATAATTGCAGATACCTTGTCACAAGCTCCAGTGAAGGTTGACAAATTTCAATTCCAGTTCAATGATGTGAATCTGCTTGAATTTCTTGCTATCAGTGATCAAACTAGGAACAGTTTACGTGATGCTACAAGCAATGATGATATTTTACAAGATTTGATTACCCTAATCAAAAAAGGATTTCCAACGGAGTTCAACAATATGGAGCTGCGATTGAAGTGCTTCTATAACTTTTTGTCAACGAAAGATGGACTAATCCTTTACAAAGATCGTGTGTTTATACCAGCTTCAATGAAAAATGAGATGAAAATGAAAGCACACAAAAGTCACTTAGTTGTTGATATCAACATCCGACGTGCTCTAGACACAATATTTTAGCCTGGGATGAGACAGGAATTACAGGAAATGCACATGAATTGTGAGCCATCCAACAACCACTCACGAAGGAATTGCAAAGAAACGATGATTCCAAGAATTTGTACCTGAATATTCATTCCAGAATATAGGTATGGATATCATGACAATTGCGGAAAGGAAATATTTGATTTGTGTTGATTATTTTTCTAACTATGTACTGGTAGATCAGCTTCCCTGGACAACATCAGTAAGAAGCATTTTATGAGATATGGCATACCAGAAGTTGTCACTGATGAAGACCCTGAATTTAACAATGAAACGATGAAGAAGCTAACCTCCAAGTACGGATTCAAATGGAATCAGCTGTAAAACAAGTTGAAGGTATAATGAAAAAGTGCAGTGATGAAGATAGTGACCCTCATCTTGCAATTTTTGAATACCTAAACACACAGTCAATGCCAATAGGAATGTCACCGACACAGAGATTCTTTGGAAGGCAGTTGAGAGCTGTCCTACCTACCATGAAAAGGCATTTGACACGTCAAAATGCCGATGAAAACAAATTGCAGAAAGCAAAAGGAAACCAGAAGAAATAATATGATCAAACTGCGCACGACTTGGCAGAATTAAGGCTTGGAGATCTAGTAATAATCTAACCATATGCTAGAAACAAATATTGGAGAAAAGCAAGAATAGTAGAGAAGTTTGAGTATCGCAAAGACATGGTCGAATTAGAAAATGGAAAAACACTTGTGAGAAACAGGAAACATCTGAAACTAAGATCAAGACCGGATTACAGTAATATGGAAGAAAGAAATTGTGAACGGGGGTCACCCAGGATGATGATAACAATGACAGACGTTCATATAGCAGAGATAATACCTAATGGAACCGCCCACCTGGGATGAAAGAAATGCAAAGAAGAACCACAGCCGGACAAACCCCGAACCGTTTTGGTGATTGGCGTTAGGATTACGCCAATATAATTTGTGACAGGTATACGAGATGTTGGTCGGTAAGCAACCATGAGTTGCTTCCCTTGTATTGTGAATAGATACTAATGAATAACAATGAGTTATTCCCCTTTGTATATTCTTGTTTTATAAGCGGCCCCTTTCGTGTTGATTATTTTTCGATACTGATGCGGCCCATTCCCTTTGTCTCTTTGGAATAAACCTTTCAACATGATACACGCTTGTCTGTCATCTCCGTTCGTACCTATGACCCACAGCTGTCTGGGAAATAAATACTCCTTTTCCGACCGTGTGAAGATTTCTAAAACTTTTGGCTTTAATTTAGTCTTAATTACGGCCCTCACTGACCATTACTTAACATTCGTCCGACCTTTTTTTTTTCTAAATCACATCATATTTAATTTACAAACTCACCCTGTCATAAGCAAATAAAGAGAATAAATTATGATAAAGTACGAAATCTAACAGCTTAAACGCTATATATTGTCCCTCTCTCTTCCTCCGCAAAACAAATCACCAAATAACACAAAAACCCAATCACATCGAGCCAGTTACATAGTTGCCCAACAATAAAAAAAAACTATTACAAAATGTATATAAGGTAGGTATTTATGCACAGAATACGGAAAATTGACACCTTGATATAAATAAACGTCAAAATCATATTAAAAAAGTTGAAAGATTGGCGAAATATATGAGATAACAATTATTTGTGTGCATCTTATAAAACGGGAGATATTATTGAATCAAAATAGTGTAAATCTGCGCGAAAAAGTAAACAAAAGATTTTCCGTATTAATTAGTAGTACATTTTCTCCCCTTTCAACGATCAAAAAAACACCTAGATTTTAATAATTTATTATACAGCAACTACCGATTCGATTTTAATAAGATTTTCAATACTTATCGAATAAAGGATGAACTTTTTTAAAAATCATTTTTTTTCCAAATTTCAGGAAACAAATATTTTTTCATTGTGATTAAAAAACACTCATCTTAAAAATTTGATTTATTTTCACAAGATCTGTCCGATATTTTTACATTACTAAGTCAAGCCCATGAACATAAAATTCTGCTTCTGTTTTTGAAAAAGCTAAATATGAGTTTCCGTAAAAAGATTTTTATTTAAATTATTTAAAAATACAAAAAAAAAAATACTGCTCTAATTGCCAATATTTTTCATTCATTTGGTAAAATATGATTTATCGCTATTGTCTATGAAAAGAGAAATAATCTTAGCATTAAAATCTTTTTTTATAGAGAAAGTTTTTACTGTTTTGAAAAATTTAATTTTTTATTCTGTTTCTGTTATGATCAGTTAAAATCTGTTCTCACGTGATGTACTGTGAAAGGGTAAGTAAAGATATATAAAAAATGAAAACTGAAACCAAGGGAGATTTTTTAAATTATTATTTTTGCTGTGATTTAATTGGCCGAGATTTTTCTATGTCTGCACATAAACGTAAATTTTCATGTCAACAAAAGAGGACGCAACTGCTGTCATAATCTCAGTCAGCCCTCTGCTTATTGACAAATAGCGACTTCCGTAATATGTAATTACCGCATGCGCACCTGTTAACATTTCTTATCTATAGCGGGTGTTGACAGATATTTGACACCCCCAACGTGAAAAAAAAGAGGTTTTTATGTATTTTGTTTAATGGAAAATGGTAATTATTCGTTTAAGGATTGTTCAGTAATAATTAAACTAAGTATATATAATGTTTAAAAAAACATCAGAAGAATTTTTGATTTTTAAATTTTTTTTAAATTACAGAATTCGAATTTTTTAAAATTTCCAAGAAGGTCAACAAAATGGCGGAAATTTTAGTTTCTTTAAATTGACTTTTAAGAGCACAATTCTACGTTTTTTTCTCTTTTCCGGACACATATTTGGACTTTATTCTTTCTAACAAAAACAAGAAAAAACTTACAAACAACAGTTTTTAAATTTTAATTTACGTTTTAAAATGGGGTGTCCAAAGTGCGCAGAAATACCTAATATAAGGAGAGTGAAAAGACAAAAGAAAAAACAAAACCAAAAAAATCTCTTGCATGGCAGATAAACGTATCTCTCACCTTTCCTTTCGGGCACACGCACCCCCGTCTCTGAATCAGTGGAATGGAAAACCTCAGACTGCGTTCCTGCCAACCCAAATGGAAGCCGAATTTCAAACAAATTTCCTCTTCCAGTGGTTGTCGTCCTAACCGCAAACAACTTTCCTCAAACAGGGGCTACCCTTTGCCCGTCCATTGTACGAATATTAATGAGTGCTAGAATTTCATCTAAAACCCATTTTTCTGTAGGTTCCGCAGATAAGAGATTGTCTCTAAGCAACACGATATCCGCCGACATTCTAGTTACAATATTCCAAACATACTGTTTGTTTTCCACAGGCCGTATATTGAGTAACATTTCCTCAAGGCCTCCACAAAATCTCACACCATCACTATTTCTAATACCCCAGCACAGAAGAACATTCTCTGGTGTGAAGTGCAGTTTGTGGCGGTACAAAGTAAGGGTCGTATAGAATGTAGGGCGTCAGGCAGTACTAGGCCGGGGGACAAGCAGGGCCTACCGTGCAGCCCCCCCCCCATGATTCTACATTTAGTGTACTAAAATGTTCCTTAGGATGTCCTCTTTCAGAAAAAACAATGTTCCCAAGGAAAAGTTGGAAAGAACTACCTCATTTGCATAAAACAAAATGGCCACCAGCACACACCAAAAAAGACAGAATTTCATATCTCGGCTCCCAATTGACATATCTGAATACTTTAAAAGGCTAAATCATGGATTTCAGACCCGAGGAATTCAAAAATCCACTTTATTTTACCTTAAATGAATAATTTATAGGTATTTCTGAATTTTACAAGAATATTTCAATTATACATTATATGCAAATTTGTTGATTTAATTCATGAAAGAGATATATACATATATATATCATTGGAAAGAGAATTTCCTCGGCTTTCCAACGGTGTATCTTGTCAATTTGTATATATTGTGCTTAAAAGGTTACAGCTCAAAACGCGAAGCTAAGTATTCAGCATTTTACGAAGAAAACTTCAAGTACACAACCTAAAGTCTATGAATCGTAGAATTATTTCTGATTAAAGTATATATATATATACAACCGGACAACCTGTGGGGGGTGGGATGTCCAGAGAGATCCTATTAACAAGAGTGAGCTGAAAGATTGATAAAACGTCAGCCGGTCTACTGAGGCGAACCACGAGAATCAGGTAGGTCAGAGACTAGAAACCACTGGGATGCCCAGTAGTGAGTCAGAGCCCTTGCCGAACCCCATCCACCCCGCCCCACACTGTCGACCCTCACGGAATGTTCGCACTCCCCAGCGCTTGTACATAGCAGTGTTAACCTGAACTTACAATGTTACTTACTTGCAGTCCAACTCAAAAAAATATTTTCGCGCTAGTTTGACTGCCAAAAAGCTCTAATTTTTTTTAAATAGCCAAAAATGTCAGAAAACTGCCAAAAAGACACGCATATGGTCAAGAATAGCCAGAAAAATAGCCGGAAATGGCTAAAGTCTTTAAGCGCAAACGCCCTAATTTAGCGCTTTTTTGCACTGCAAAAAACAACAACAAGAAACGCGCTAAATCTAGCGCGAAACGCGATAAATCGGCAACACTGCTTACTGTATCCATCTCTAACAGGCCATTAAAGGGCAGTAAAGGCACCTGCTACTATTTAAACCGGTGTGGACACTTGACCAGTGGTGTCGATTTAACGCCTTTCTTGATTTGGCAATACGCTAAATTAGCGCATTTGCGCTTAAACATTTTCGCCATCTTTGGCAACTTAAAAGAATTATCGCTTTTTGGCAGTCAAACTAGCGCGAAAATATTTTTTTGAGTTGGCAAACGGCACTTGGCGTGTCTTTACCATTGTTATCAATATATTCTGAGGACACAAAGGCTTTTGGCGAGCACTAATCGCTATGAGTTGTGATTTGACTGCTATTTGGCAAGCGTGATTAAGCGTGATACCTTTTCTTCATTACACTAAGCTCTCTGGCAGCTTTCTCCCCCCGCGCATCATATAACTCTCCAATTTCGTTGGCAGAGATAAATTAACTGTTGATTATGTAGCGGTCACTATGAAGTACGAAACTAAGAATTAGCTTCCTTTTTTGTGACGTCAGCACGACTATAAAAACCCTAGTTTTACGATAATCTTGACCTTTTCAGCCTGTTCCCAGCAGTGCTTTACTTGCTCGTGCCTACATCTTCCTGGTACTTAAAAAAACCCTCTTCTTTTCATCCACTTAATATTTAGGCCGCCTAGAGCCTACTAAGTGTTTTTACATCTCTACTTTTTAAATATGGACATTTCTTCAAATGCAAATATTTCTTTATTTCATTTTGGTCCTCGCTCCGTTTCCAGACTAGGAATAAACGCCTCAAATATAGGCCATTCGAGAATTAACGATGACAACCGATTACTTTAGTTTCTGCTAACACAGGCTTAGCTGTGCGACTCTTTAAAAATGGCTTCCTGAGTAGAAACTATCCTTCCTCCATGACGGCATCTTTTCCTTTCTGTCATATGCTCGCTTTTTCTTAACTGATTTCTTTTGTCTCGATCACATATATCCTCAGGCGCGATTATCACCTAGATATCGGTTCAAATAACCGGCTGCATCAGACAAAATCTATTTCGGTACACGAAAACCAGCTAACGACAGAAACTACTATTTATCTTAACTCTTCATTCTGCATCACAAAAACCTCCCACTCAAACTCTTTTTACACATATATGTACCTTTTTTAATTGTACATCTTTTCATTTCATGTTTATTAAATGCAACATTTCATTTCTATCTGACGCCTTTGTTCAATTCATTATCTTGTTTACATAATGGCTTCTTTGTTCGTATTTACCCCCATAAAACCGATATGGCCGATTATTTCCTTCCTCATTTCGACCACGTGACATTCTTACTCCTACAGTAAGAAAAACAATGGTCACTGTTGGCTACTACTACTACTACTACTACTACTACTACTGCCACTGTCCGCCATGACAGGTCTACCCTCACTACTACATTTGATCGCTATTTTCAAATAGAGAAACCATTTACATTCTCTCACAACTTACAACATTAATTAATTAACTTTTCCCTTGTTATCATCATCTTTCCATCTTTGCCAATAATAATCTTGTAGCAACCCCAACTCTACAATTACATCAAAATAATTAAGCACTGTAGTGGCGGGGGGGGGGGTATTCATATAAAATAAATCTTTAATTGAATAAACTGAGTGAAGAAAGTTTTATTTGGAAATTGAAATTCAATGATTATTTTAATTTTCACTGACTTTTAAAAGGCGAAGGGTATATGAGGTTAGGTAAACAGTTTTTTTTTTAAAGTAAGAATAGAATAATGAAGTAGGTGAAACAATTTTAACCCACATAAACAAATAAACCCGTTTTCATATTATGTTAAAAAATAGTTTTCTTACAAGATCTTTCCACAATTCTTGTTTTTGATGAACTTAATTTTCAGAAAATTGATTAAAACGTTATTGATGTTGAATCAGTGAGTAATCCTGACGTTTCCTGTTTCCAAATGGTCGCCGTTTTAGCTGCTGCTGATAACGGAATCGGCCGAGTCGTCTACTGCTGATGATGACGACTTTGAAGTCAAAGAAGCAGACGACAATTACAACATTTTCCCACTTTCTGGAGTGAAAATAGCTGAAGGACCTAAACGTGGTAGTCCCGCTGCGCCTACGTATATAACCCTAATTACCCTAAACCCTAAAATAGCAACACCAACCACAACCCTAACCATAACCCCAACCCTAATTCTAATTCTAATCACAACACTAACCCTAATCCTAACACCAACCCCAACACTAACCCTTACGCTAAAAACATTCTAACTGATCAAGCTTTTGCTTGAATAAAACAAACTGAAAAAAAAAAACCCACTAGTCTCTTGGACCACGTGAAATTGCCCGATATCAGTAGACCATTTAAAAATTGAAAAAAGAAAAATGAAAAATGAAAATGCCGTTCTGAGGAATCTTCTCGTCTCTTTCTTTGACTTTAAATTCGCCATCAACATTTCTATGTAAATTCAGATGTATTTGGTTGCGTTCAGATGTGAGAAATTTCTATTCCGATGTTGGATGTAAATCTAAATGTATTTGGTTGCGTTCACATGTGAGAAATTGCTATTCCGATGTTGGATGTAAATCTAGATGTTTTTGGTTGCGTTCTGATGTGAAAAATTGCTATTCCGATATTGGATGTAAATCTAGATGTTTTTGGTTGCGTTCTGATGTGAGAAATTGCTATTCCGATGTTGGATGTAAATCTAGATGTGTTTAGTTGTTTTCAGATGTGAGATATTGCTATTCCGATGTTGGATGTAAATCTAGATGTTTTTG
>VCCN01004748.1:866070-876227 GCA_006491835.1 Architeuthis dux
ACCTTCATCTTAAATTTATTAGTTGCTTTTTATCTCAACTTTTTGCCCCAAAACAACGATGTTCGATTGTGCAAGTATGAAAAAAAAAATACGATTAAGAGCAATTAAACTATTAAGATGTGGGTAAATAGGTAAAACATCAATAATAATAAAATAGTAAATCAAAGTACTTTTTTGTGTGGAGAAATTTAAAATGTTGAGTGGATTAAATTTTAAAATTAAAAACGTTCCCACGTGATGGCAATGAATAAAAATCACAGCAACTTTTGTTTTTGTAAATTGAAAATAAATTTCAAAATAAAAAAGAAATCTAATTAAATATTAAAATAAAAATTTCTTAAGGGATTTTTTTTGTTATGTCCGGCGTCGAAAATTTATTAAAAAAAATTATTCCAGGGCAATAACGGTTTTGTAAAATATTCGATAAAAAATAATAGAAAAATAATTTCAAGTAAGCATAACAGTAATAAACCCTTGAAGGACTTTATAAGGTTTGTATCAAGAATTGTGGCTAGAATGACTCTTTCAAGAAAGCATAACAGTAATAAACCCTTGAATGACTTTATAATTTTAAAATGTTAATGTCTGTACCAAGAATTGTGACTAGTATAGCTCTTTTAATTAGTTAAATTGTCAGGGGACTAGGTGGACTCAAGTGGGTCTCCATACCTACAAATAGCTTCCAAAGAACTACAGTTATCCCTTGCCATTTGTGGAGTTATGGGGCACTAAATCTGTGAATAATTTCTGCTGACCCCACTCCCCCTCTTTCGGTCTCCAAAAACCATAAATCTTGTACAATAAACCTTTTGATAAACAAACACTTTACTATTCCCAAATTGTAAATGTACAAATAAATAAATGAATACAGTAAAGCATACAGTAAAAAGATATAGAGTTAATTAATGATAACCATGAATTTCCTAAAACTACAGTACAGTGAATTGGAAAAAAGTTTTAATGTCTAAAATACTGATTGACTAAATGGTTCCTGAGTGTAAACAACTTTTCAACCACAATTATCACCAGGTTTATATTGTCTACATGAATAATTTTCAGTTGATAATTTTCTACAATCTTCTAATTGATAACACTTCGTACATATGAAGGTCCCGCATAAAAAATAATAGAAACCCCCTCTAAAACCTGAGGAATGGATTGTCTTATGGATTGAAAGTACAAAAAATTACTTCTTTTTTTAGCAGTGCCAAAACAACAGGTGCTTGGATTAACATATTATCAAAAAGATTTCACATTCTTAAAAGATTTTAATTTAAAAGAATGAATCTTGGTTTTTCGAATGAGGTTTTAAAAATAAAGAATTGCAAGTAATTGTCGTACTTTCATTAAAGTTCTTTTTTTACACCTGTGGCCACTCGATGTTAAAAATGCCTAAAAAATAAAGAGAAATAAGAGAATTCATCATAAATACATAAAATGTATTATTACTGCTTCACTTCATAAATTCGCGCCAAAATATGTTGAAATAATCTATGCCATCCAATGAAAAACGAATTTACGTGGGTAAACCATACAATTACCTGAAATAAAATTATTTTATTGTAATTACTCAAACGACAATAAATCCTTTTTTTTCCATAAATCATAAACATCCGATCTTACATAAAATCCTTTTTTTCATAAATCTTAAATACAATCTATATTATAAATACTGAATCTTATCGTAAATAAATACTACATTTACAATAAAAGCATCTTTTTTTCATAAATCATCGAACTGGTGTTTTTTGTAAATAATAAAGTATGAAAGAAAGGTCTATTCAGTTACTCAAATTGTGTTCCTTTGTTTTTCAAGCAAATGAACCATAAGGAAATTGAAAAGTCGGCCAAGTGAAAATGCGGGCAGTCAACATTTGGGATAACCGTGTTTGGGATTTTGCTACAATGCAAATATCTTAATCACTACACAAGTTGTTATAAATATCAATACAGCTATACAGTGAATAGTGCAGTTAATTCATCCCAAAATGTTCTGTAATGTTCAAGATCTTATAATTAAATGTGTTTTTTTAAAGCTTATACTTACATTAATCTCAACAGCAAAACATGCACTAATCAAAATCCCACTATTCAAGGTACTGCTGTATATTTATGTACGTAGAGACAGACAGAAACAGAAAGACATACATAATTGATCACACAATAAGAGAAACAATCAAGTCCTTTTAGTTATTGGGAAATCGCCTTATGGTATTGGTCCACTTTACAAATTTTCAAATATTGCATATTTTCATTGTAAATCTTGCTTTTTGGTGTCTATGTTGGTGCTATTGTATGTTTGGGAAAATGAATGATAATTCAGTTCTTCACTTGGGAGAAAACTGATGTTTTTAGCTTTTAAAAGAAGTAATTTTCCAGTTTTTCTCACTGAATAAAAATATGAAAGGAAGATAATTTTGAGTTGAGTTAAAAGAAATTGAAATCCATGTTAACCTTATTGCTGTATTGCCTTTAAAAGTTTCTTTTGCTGTCATATTAATGTAAATACAATAAAAGCAATATCTATCTTTGACAGAAGTGAGATCCAATGATTTTCCTGAGACTAATAAATTTTGTAAGAGAGATTATTTCTTGAAGAACATTATTGTCTATATTATAATAAAAAATGTATGTAATAAAATTGGATGCTACTGAGCCTATTGAAATATGAACTGAATTAAAATATTAATTTTTCAAATTACTATATCATTTTTTTTTCTTTTTACAGATGTTCCAGCTAAAAAGATATTGTCTAATAGTTTAATTTTTTTTAAAATTGAAAACGTGCACTGGAGTTTTCCTTTTCACGAAGCCAGCAGCAACATTTGTAAAAAAACACACTAAAGATAAACCATATTCTTGTGAAGTGAGGGACACAGAAGTCAAGTTTTCATGTAGATCTTCTTTTTCATATTTTATGAACTTTCATAATTTGGTAAATAAGACTGTTTCATCGATTCTTTAACGGCGTAAGAAAGTGAAATATGGAAAATTGCTCAGAAAAGAAATATTGTTGTGAAACTTGTGGATGTGAATTGTCTAATAGTTCAAATTTGAAAAAACATTTAAAATCCCATACTGGAGAGAGACCATATCCTTGTGAAGTGTGTGGCTCTTCTTTTTCACGAAAAGAGCATTTGTCAAGGCATATGCGAATACACACTGGCGAGAAGCCATATTCTTGTGAAGTGTGTGGCTATTCCTTTCCAGTGAAGTCAGCTTTGAGCCAACATATGCAAACACACACTGGAAAGAAAACATATTCTTGTGAAGTGTGTGGCTCTTCTTTTTCACGAAAAGAGCATTTGTCGAGGCATATGCGAATACACACTGGAGAGAAGCCATATTCTTGTGAAGTGTGTGGCTCTTCTTTTCCAGTGAAGTCAGCCTTGAACCAACATATGCAAACACACACTGAAGAGAAACCATATTCTTGTGAAGTGTGTGGTGCTTCTTTTTCACGGAAGGAATACTTGTTTAGGCATATGCGAACACACACTGGAGAGAAGCCATATTCTTGTGAAGTGTGTGGCTTTTCTTTTTCACAAAAGTCAAATTTGTTTCTGCATGTGCGAACACATACAGGAGAGAAGCCATATTCTTGTGAAGTGTGTGGATCTTCTTTTTCACAAAAAGAACATTTGTCAAGGCATAGGCGAACACACACTGGAGAGAAGCCATATACATGTGAATTGTGTGGCTCTTCTTTTTCAGTCAAATCGCAGTTAAACTATCATATGCGAACACACACTGGAGAAAAACCATATTCTTGTGAAGTGTGTGGCCTTTCCTTTTCAGTCAGTTCGATTTTGAACTATCATATGCGAACGCACACTGGAGAAAAGCCATATTCTTGTGAAGTGTGTCACTCTTCCTTCTCAGTAAAGTCGAGTCTGATCAAACATATGAGAACACACACTGGGGAGAAGCCATATTCTTGTGAAGTGTGTCGCTCTTCCTTTTCAGTAAAGTCAAGTCTGATCAATCATATACGAACACATACTGGAGAGAAACCATATTCTTGTGAAGTGTGTGGTTCTTCCTTTTCACGAAAGTCGCATTTGAACTGTCATATGCGAACACACACTGGAGAGAAGCCATATTCTTGTGAATTGTGTGGCTCTTCCTTTTCAGTCAAGTCGCATTTGAACTATCATATGCGAACGCACACTGGAGAGAAGCCATATTCTTGTGAAGTGTGTGGCTCTTCCTTCTCAGTAAAGTCAAGTCTGATCAAGCATATGCAAACACACACTGGAGATAAACCACATTATTGTGAATTGTGTGGCTCCTCCTTCTCAGAAAAGACAAATTTGAACCAACATATGCAAGCACACACTGGAGAGAAGCCTTATCCTTGTGAAGTGTGAACAAACATGCACACCTATTCTTGGGAAGCATGTGATTCTTCCTTTGCTCAGAAGTCAAATTTGAAACAACATAGGCTATCACATGCTGGAAAGAAATATTCATCTGTAGAATTCTTGTGAAGTGTGTTGATCTGCTCATTTAACATGCATAAAAGGGAAAACAATCTATCAATGTATTTGTATCTTCATTGTCACAAAAATCACATTTACTACATCATATGCAAATACGCGCAGAAGATAAACCAGATTTTTCTGGAATGTGTGACTTTTTGTTTACAGTGAAATCAAATTCAGTGCAGCAGATACACTGGAGAGAATACATTTGGAAGTGAGGATCTTCATTTTCAGAAAATTCAATTTTGTAACAAATATTGTGACAGACATTAAACGGAAAACATACTCTTGTGAAGTCTTTGCATCACTTTGTAAAGAAGTCAGATTTGATGCAGTAAATAAAAGAACATATACTGAAGAGAAGTCATTCATTTTCAATGATATTCGAATTGAAAAGACAAATGCATTACACCCGGGAGATTATAAACACTTGAGATATTTGTGGCTATAATCTTATGCAGAAGTCACTGTTTATATTCATGAAAACTCATTTTGATAAGAAACCGTAATCTTGGGCTGTAATCTATATGTACTTAATGAAATGGCATGTGGATATTTTACATCTTTAAAGGAAGTTGGAAAACTTCAACTTTCTATTCTGTGTCACTGGTTGGATGTTGAGTTATGTGGAAAATTCTGCTGGGATATAAGCACACATTTACCGGCATTCTCTACTACGGGACCTTCATGTGCTTAATAACAATGGCTAACCTCAGTTGTCATACTCCTGTCACATTGTTCATGTGTGAACAGTGATAAACTGACCTTCGGCTCAATCCTAAATTAACCCAGTCTACTCTTAGATGAACTCAAATACTGTGCAAGATGATTTGAAAATTCACTTGTGAGCCACTCTTTTGATGAATATTTTTATGTTGGGTGTGGATCTGTATTTTCAGATGATGCACATTTTTAAAGGAAGTTTGAAAACTTCAACTTTTTATTCTGTGAAATCTTTTCGTCTTTTGAAGTGAACTAAAATACTGTGCAGGGTGATATCTTTGAAATATTATTTCTGCATGTTTTTGGTTGCTGACATTTTTTATTATAAAGATATGAATATTAATAAAACTGTTTGGAAGCTGGACTGAAATTTACAGAAGAGCAATATACTCAACAATTGCAGACACACACTGGAGAGAAGCCATATCCTTGTAAAGTGTGGGTATTCTTTTCCTCAAAGGTCATTTGTTGGCGCATATGCAGATTAACTGTTACTCAATAAAAACAATCACATCAAAACCAACACTTTTCTCTTTGAAATTTGACAACTAAATATAATATTATCTCCAATTAAAATAATCACTTTAATATTTTTAGAGAGAGAAGGTGAGAAAATACCACAACCTTTCATGCTAGTCACAGCTGTATGTAATCAATGCTATAAAATATACTAAGACATATGTAGTATGCAAAAATTTTAATGTTCAGTTCTACTCAATGGACTGCAAAATGGGTTCTGCTGGAATCTATTTTGTTGCTGAAGGATTTGTTGCAACAAGAAACAGCGACACAACAATTGATTTTCACTAGAAGAACTGAGAAATGTATATGTTTGTATCACCACATCCTTCGCCGTCCATTTCAAGCCTCAACCACCCCCACGTTGTGTTCAAAGATCGATGGATGAAGTCTAGTTGCTGAATTTGAAGTGTCTACGAAAACCGAAGGCAGGTGTACAGTAGCAATCAAAAGACAACTGGAAACAGGAACACATAGTTATATGCAATAACAAACATTTATTAGAAGATCAAGTTGATCATCTTCTGTCTGATGCGGGAGGTAATGTGATATACTGCTTCTAAAATCTGCTTCATGTCAGGATTATAGCTTTCTCGTGAGGTGGAGAAGAAAATCTCTGCAGGATTCTGATATGGGCAGGGAATTGAAGGTTTCAGCCTGGGAAGTAGGAGCGAGCTCTCCCTCACTCTAGCCTTTAGTTTTTGGTGGAACTTGTATAAGTGTGTGTCTCGCTCTCACTAGTACAGCAAGTACAATACTTCTCTGCCTCTCCACCTCAGAGATGAAAGCGTCAGTGATTCAGCAGGCAGCTGGTTTCAAAACTGCTAAGATAAGAAAAAATAGCTTCTTTTATGGGTAATTCTCAATTCTAGGGTTGGGTCTGACAGATATGGGGAGAAATTTAGCTTTCCTGACACCTAATTATTATTATTTTGGAGTACACCTGGTTTTTTGACATCTTGTTTACCAAACAAGACTTCCATTGTCTCAAAATGAATATGACAACACGTAGCTAGGATTCTGATAAGGGCTTTCGTACACAAAGGTCTGCCTAGGTCGACAAGGTAATTTTTAATAATTGCAGTGCAGAATATTTTTTCCATTTCTGCTTTTTAACCTTTCTCGGCTAATATTTCTGATAGCGACTTTTGTTTTTCGTTTCTCAAATCTCAAACAAAAGTACATATTTCGATAACCTACTGTTATGTACGCATCAAATTCATGCTTATATAATTTGTCATACAACGTTCAGTGTAACAATCTAGCATAGCCATAGTATCACATTACCTCCCAATCCTCTTTGTTATTTAAATGACAAGCAATAAAAGAAATTTTCAAACATGCAAATATAGTTTTTAAACAAAATTGTCTCTTGGTCAATAAAGAATGTTGCGGCCAGGATAAAGTCCATACAAAGTCTCATTTCTTTTTTATTCTCGTGCATCAGAATGTCTCTTGGTTTCTTTTTCAATATTGAGAATTCAAAATTTCTATTACACATATATTTTCCAAATTATTTCTCTTTTTTTCTTTTTAAATTAAAGTCCACAGTTCATAATTCCATGCAAAAATTTCAAATATTTCTTTTCTGGGCTTATTTATTAAAAAAATAATTTAAGCAAAACTTTTTTTTAAGTGACCACTTCAACGGTTCACCAGACACTTCTTGATTTTAACTCAGTTCGGTCGATAGTTCAATTTCTCGCCCGTTGTCATTATTGAACATTGCCTGGGCACTGGAGACACTCTCTCACTCCTCCTCCTTGCCACTGCACACGCCCACCAGCACATATTGTGTTTTTCTCTTTCTTAACCATGGTCTTAACCATGGTCTTACCCATATGAAAATTACTAAAATTATTACAATTATAAAAATGTTGTCACTTCCAAGGACGGCCAGGTTATAGAATGCTTTACTTTATCTACTCTCAGTGGATCTTCCCTTTCCAACCTTCCCAGTTGGTCCACTAATTGCTGCAATGCCATTTTCTCTAACGGGTCCAATAACTTAGGCACTTTTCTTAAAGTTACATTGGGAAATTTATTCACCATTAGTTCCCACAGATCAGACCACTTATGGTAAGGCCAGGAGCAAATCTTTATTTTCAAACCCTATATTCTCAGTATATATAGATCAATTTCTGGCTTGTTGTCATTATTGAACATTGCCAGGTGTCGAAGACACTCTCCTGCTCCCTCTCTCTGCCACTGCGCACGCCTGCTAGCACATTGTGTTTTTCTCTTTCTTAAAGTTACAGTGAGAAATTTATTCCCACAAATCAGTCCAATTACTCATCAATACCTCCGCTAGTGCCAGGAACTAATTTTCAAATGCTATATTCTCAGTCTCCAATCTATATCTTGCAACTGTTCCCAACTTCTGTGCTAGTTTAGGGCATGGGATGGGTCTCTTAATCGGCATTAATATTACTTAAATTTTTCTCTCATCCAAGACAACCTGGGTTTAGGCGAGGGTTGTGATATCAATATCAAACATCTGTGCCAGTCATGATGGAGATCTTTCCGTACACCACCATCACAGACCCCTGCAAGAACATACCTGGATTGGATTGGGCCGCTGGTCGATCAGGCAAAATTCAGGTGGGTGGTGCCGCTTAGTGCATAGTCACAATAGTGTACTGCATAAATTTTTCCAAATACAGAAATATGTATTTCGAGCCTTGAACATGTCCTGTACCTGTCTTATGTATGTCCCACTCCCACCACAGAGTTGTCAATCTAGTGGTTTTGTCATTAGATTTGATTTTGTTTGATCTCAATCTTTTAAGTGACAGATGAAAGGACAAAGGTGTTATGAGTACGTATATCAGTATGCTGATATAAAAGTTCATTGACTACAGTAATGTATTTTGTCTAATTCGTTTCATTTTTACAGTTGGTGTGCGGCATAAGTCAAATATATTTCATAGTGGGTCGTCATCAGGGCTTACAACAAATTTGGGCCGACTAAAAGTATATTTCATATTAATTAAGAAATTTAAATATTATAAAAAATATATACAATTTAAAACATTAGTGAGACCAAAATCTTATCAGTGCCCGCAGCCCCCAAATGCCCTGACTGTCATGCAATAACTTTTCAATAGTTCTGTGCAACTGACAGGGCCGAATTTGACATTGATGGGCTGAGTGCATAACATTTCTTTGGGCCCTTTTATTTTTTGTTTTCAGCTATCACTTTCAAAAAACTCAAAATAGTGAAATATTCATAAAATTATGTATAATTTAATGTTAAGTCCTCTATGGACCAATATAATCTCTAAATCGCTCTGAGTTGTAGGTGTCTGTATATGTAATTCTATGTCAGAAGTTGTCAAATAACTAAATTATGCGGTCCCAAAACTTTGTATATAGTTTGTTTTATGCACACCACACCAGGTCTGCTAGGTATGCGAATTCTAAGGAAACGGTTTCATAGGAAAATATATTTCTTATGTATTTCTTTTGTGCTCAGAATGAATACGATGTTCATATAATCTCTCTAAATCGAGTTGTAGGTGTCTGTATATGTAATTCTATGTCAGAAGTTGTCAAATAACTAAATAGTGCGGTCCCAAAACGCATTTATGCACCCCGCTCCAGATCCGCTAGGCATGCGAATTCTACGGAAACGGTTTCATAGGAAACTATATTTATTATGTATGTCAGAAGTTATAAATTGTATAATTAAATTAATGATGTCCTTGCCCCCAGGCATTGAAGGTGAGAGCCAAAATGAGTTTCAGCGTGGAGAAAACGTAAGGGTACAAGTTAAATATTGCGGTCCTAAAACCTTTTATATAGTTTTTGTGTACTTTTTATGCACACCAGGTCCTCTAGTCAAACGAATTCTAAGGAAGCGGTTTCATAGGAAACATATATTTCTTATGTATGTGCTTGGAATGGATACGATGCTTATTTCTTCCAGAAATGTTCAATTTTTGATAAAAATTAATTTTTGTGAGTGTATGTGTGGGGGGAGATTTACAATGTAAGTATAATGCTTAACTGGATCCTTACTCTGTGTGTCTTCTTGTTTAACCGTATGAAGTAGCCATCTGAAAATCAACATTATTGTTTGGCATTTTATTTTTTTTAAATATAAAATTTCTACCTACATCTGGCGTGCATAAAAGCATTACATTATACAATTGCTTTCTGGCAGGCGTAACAAGTCTAACTGTTGTAACGTTTGTAGAGAATAATAATAGAAGATTTTACAAGCATTACATCTTTGTAATGAAGTACGTAGGAATTTAAAAAAGAATTCATATTGTTAATGTCGAGAAAGAGAACGAAAGGAAAACAAAATGAAATTCCCTTTCTAACGATATATATATGTATATACCAGAATCAAAAATTAATTCTACTATCCATAGAATTTGGATAGTGTACTTGAAGTTTTCTCATAAAATGCAGAATACTTAGCTT
>VCCN01004748.1:878732-891557 GCA_006491835.1 Architeuthis dux
TTGACCAAATCTTTGCAACATTCTTGTGGAATCATATCCCACACTTCTTTGCAAACAACCTTCAAATATTCAAGAATTTTAGAATCCTTCTGTCATTGATTTACAATGGGATTCATCTCAGGGGATTGGCTAAGCAATATTTAATGACAAGGACACAGAAAACTGGGTAGAAAACAAAGGAAACAACATCTACAACTTTAAACTGATTAAACAACAGAATTTTAATGTAAAAGTTTTATTTGGAAAAACAGTGAAAGTCTAAGCCACTCCAACACTTCTACAATGTTCCTTACAAACCATTCTTGGGTTATTTTTGTCATATCCTTTTCCAATACATCACGCCATTCATGCTTCCTTTGAGGAGTAGTAGTAAGTAGATCACCTGTTTGCAGGAGGTTGAATTGAGACTCAGGTCAAGTAGAAGAGGTCAGTAGGATACTGACGTGACTGACTGACTGCTTGGTATAGTGATGTGTATCAGGCTAAGTTGAGGATAAAGAAATGAAGATATGAACCAGAGAGTAACAATAAATATTGCTGTGGTGGTTATTTGTTGTTCAACAAAGTTAATATGAATGATCGAACCAGCACATGCACAGAAATAGACAAGGCAAGGAGGAAATCTTTTCATGAAGAGACATAATGTGCAGTCAATCCATCCAACAAAACCTGTCCTAGATATAGATATCTAGATAGATATTGACATAGAAAAATAGATTTTGTAAAAAGATTGAGTGGGCAACATAATCAGCTGACAGGGTGATGTGATCTTCCATGTGACAACCCTTTTTTGTGAGGATGCAGTGCCATGAAATCAGAGTCTCCTCCAGCTGCTGTGACAGAAATGGCCTGTCCCATATAGACGTCATCAGCCAGGTCTGAGGCAGACACATGTAACATCCTTATAAATCATTGTTCACCAAGTCAAGCCACAACAACAACCACTTGATTCATATTTGCCCCATTTTTTCTTTCTATTTTACATGTGTGGACCAAAACAAAACTATACAATAGATTTCACTAACTTCCATTCAGGCCATCATTAAGTTGTAACTACTACTGGACGGATCCGGGGTGGGGGTCTTCCAGGATTTATTTATACTGTTTTCTGAGCTTTAAATGTTTTCGTCTCAACACATGACAACCTTCAAGAACCTTAGAACTTTCCTAAAATTTTATTTATCCTAATTTCAGTAGCTAATATGGGGCGATTGTCCCCAGACCACCCCTAAAAGTCCCCCAGCCCAGTTTTGGAACGCATACAAAACCTTTGAAACAAAATAGACTTCTAGACAGCACTTAATTAAAGTAGCTGATATGCCCTGAAATGCAATTTTCAAATTTGTGAAGACGGTCAGCTCGACAAGATCACATACAAAACTTTTTAAACATGTTTTAAATAGACTTCTAGACAACATTTAATTTCAGTAGCTGATATGCCCTGAAACGCAGTTTTAGCCAATCTTGGATATATAATTTTCTAGGGAAGAACCCCCCCTTCCAATTTTGAAAGATGGCCAGACCCCTTAATCATTCTACGATATCTATCTTCTTAGATCAATATCTATCTATATGATAATTATAAAGACATTTTTAATTGTGAACCTATATTTGCTCGGCATCGGTTTGACCCGATTGCAAAACGAGCTGCCTAAATCGTGTAAATAAAGAAACGAGTGTTGTGCAGGGATAGAACCCGCGTCCACCTTGGAAGCAGCCTTATACACAGGCTGTGCGCTACCACTGAGCTAACGACACTCTCATGGAAGGCAGGAGATCTGAAATGCACATATTGCTCAGCTCTCTATTTCACGATTGTTTTTGGCATGAATATACGCGTGTGGTTCCCTATTTTCAAAACAATTTAGAAATTATGACATCCAAATCCTGGGTTTTTCAAGCGTTTTTTGCATTTGGTTGGTTCATTAGGATTTCTGAGTCAATCAACACAATTTCTCTTTTCTTTCTTCAATTCAGAACAATAATGATTCTCTCCATCCAATTCCTGAGTATTTCTCTCTCCCCCTCTCTCCATCCAATTCCTGAGTATTTCTCTCCCCCCCTCTCCATCCAATTCTTGAGTCTTTCTCTCTCTCTCTCTCCCTCCAATTCTTGAGTCTTTCTCTCCCCCCCTCTATCCATCCAATTCCTGAGTATTTCTCTCCTCGCCCTCTCCATCCAATTCTTGAGTCTATCTCTCTCTCTCTCCATCCAATTCCTGAGTATTTCTCTCTCCCCCCTCTCCCTCCAATTCTTGAGTCTTTCTCTCTCTCTCCCTCCCTCCAATTCTTGAGTCTTTCAAGTCCTTTTTGCTTTTGGTTGGTTCATTAGCATTTCTCAGTCAATCAACACAATTTCTCTTTTCTTTCTTCAATTCAATGACTCACTCTCTCCTCCTCTCCTGAGGTTTTCAAATCAATCAACACATGACTGGACAATCATCGAAACCAAAATTATTATAATTTTGTAACTGCAAATAATTCATGTCTACTATTTTCTTTAATGATAAGTCTTCTTCATTCAGATATAATTTGTGATGTAAAACAAATAAACTGATCTGATGGCCATGCAAAACTATTCTCTAAAAGAAAGTGTAATCATCAATTCAATGTTTAATATGAGAATCAGAAAAGAAATAGTATTGTGAAATAGGCTGATTTGCATTTTAGAATGTTTATAAAAACAGTATTTGCATAAGCATACTAAATATAAACTATATTTTGTACTGATATTGTTGTGGAAACAGCTCAGAAACTGTACGTATATATTTACGAATAATTGAGTATCTTTTGTTTATGATAAATAAAACTAATGGAAAAGTAAAAATGACAAATATTTAAATTCTATTTAATTATGGTTGTTTGAAGAATAGGACAGGTGACCCCCGATATAACGCGGTTCGTTGTGGGGTGTTTCGCTTTATAGGTGGTTGGCTGACCACAATATTTTTACCTATATTATCAACTACTCGTCCAGAACAAAAAATAGGTTTCACACTTTAGCCTTTTAAAGTATTCAGATATGTCAACTGGGAAACGAGATATGAAATTCTGTCTTTTTTGGTGTGTGCTGGTGCCCATTTAGTTTTATGTAAATGAGGTAGTTCTTCCCAACATCCTAAATGTAGTATCATGGGTGGGTGGTGCACGTTAGGCCTTTCTGGATACGGCCTATAGTATATCTTCTGGCATTGATTACGTAGTTCTGACTAGCATGAAAGGTTATGGTATTTTCTCACCTTCTCTCTCTAAAATTAATGTGATTATTTTAATTGGACATTACATTATTTTTAGTTATGTCAAACTTTAAGGACAAAAGTGTTGCTTTTTGGTGATTAGAAAATTGTACCAGATTCTTTGATGAATCTGGGGAATTCTTTTAAAATGGACTTTAGATTGATAGAAGGGTCAGTGGATGAGTTCTGCTTAAAACCTAATAGATGACTAAATGATGAATATGGGGTCTTCTTTTAAATGGACTTTAAATTGATAGCAGGGTCAGTGGATGAGTTCTGCTTAAAACCAAATAGATGACTAAATGATGAATCTGGGGTCTTCTTTTAAATGGACTTTAGATTGATAGCAGGGTCAATGGATGAGTTCTGCTTAAAACCTAATAGATGACTAAATGATGAATCTGGGGTCTTCTTTTAAATGGACTTTAGATGGATAGCAGGGTCAGTGGATGGGTTCTGCTTAAAACCAAATAGATGACTAAATGATGAATCTGGGGTCTTCTTTTAAATGGACTTTAGATTGATAGCAGGGTCAGTGGATGAGTTCTGCTTAAAACCAAATAGATGACTAAATGATGAATCTGGGGTCTTCTTTTAAATGGACTTTAGATTGATAGCAGGGTCAGTGGATGAGTTCTGCTTAAAACCTAATAGATGACTAAATGATGAATCTGGGGTCTTCTTTTAAATGGACTTTAGATTGATAGCAGGGTCAGTGGATGAGTTTTGCTTAAAACCAAATAGATGACTGAATACTGACACTAGGTGACATAGCTCAATGGCAGATAAAATAGAGAAAATACTCTAGATGTCAGACTCATGTAAAATCTGAGATACAAATGTTATCATTTACTTTTCATATGAGTAGGTTTATGCAAAATGAATCCATTTTTATGAATATTACACTAACTTTAATAATATACAGAAAATACTAGGAATTCTGATTATTATCATTTTACTGTTTCTATTTTCAATACATTTTAAGCATAAAACCGCAAACATATAATTCTGCTTATTTCTACAACTACTAATACTTTTCGTTACTGCTTATTTATTGTATAAAAAGTTATGAAAGAAACACATTTCATTTCCATAAAGTATGAAAAAAGAATTGGGCAACAGATTGACATATTCAAAGAAGACAATACAAAATCTTCTCAAATTCTTCCAAGTGTGAGCAGAAAATATTTTGTTTGTTTTTATGAGTCTGAAAAAAATAATAAAATATATTTGCTGCAGGTATCTTAAAACCTACTCAAATATATTGAGTAGAATTTCATTCCCATTTAATATGCGGAAGAAGATGAAAATACACAAGAAGGAGTGGACAATAAACTAAGGATTCCATGGGGTTGGAAATTAGTCCCAACAAACCACCTTCTTAGTCACTGTTAACAGACATCGACACATACTGTATTCTCTGTGGAAGCAAATGTACAAGATTATAGCCACAGACATCTTAAGAGCATTTATTAGATTGGTGCAAAAATAATTGTGTTTTTTGTTACTTTACACTTTGATACTTATTTTGGAATAAACTATTATTTAACTATGTTCGTTGAATATGCCATTTTAAAGCATGAAGAAGATGAAACTAAATTACACAGATTTTTTTAATGAGAAATCACTCTTGATTATTCTTATATTTAATTAGTGAAGAATTTTTTTAATATCATCAAATATCTAGATTCATCTAGAAACATTTAGGAAAACACAGGAAAAGGACAAAGTATTAAAGAAAATCTAGATTCATATAGAAACAATAAAATCTTCCTTTATCTGAATACTTTTCTTTAGGGAAACACAACATCAGTGGAAATAGAGGAAAATAAAGTATTAAAGAAAATCTAGATTCATCTAGAAACAATAAAATCTTCCTTTATCTGAATATTTTTCTTTTGGTAAATATTTAAGAAAATCAAAATTATAGAACAAATTTTTCTTGCTCAAATCCATGGTAAATTTCAAATTGTAAGACATCTAAAAATACAGATCCACATCCATCTTAAAAATAATGGCTTACAAGGGGATAACATTGAAAATGAATGACCACATTTCTTTACAAAAGGTGATGCAAAGACTTCACAAGAGTATGTTTTACGTTTAACGTCTGTCACACTTGCTAAATTGAATTGTCTGAAAATGAAGATTTTCATCAGTGTGTGTCTACATATGCTGCACTAAATTTGATGTCACTGTAAATGAAACATCACACACTCCACCAAAAATTTGGTTCCACTTCAGCCCGTGCTGCAGCAAATGTGATTTTTGTAAAAATGAAGATCCAAATACATGGCAAGAATATTGATTCTCTTTAGTGTGTGTTTAGTGCATGTCACACAAAATTTGACCTGAATGGAAACAAAGATGCACACAATTCCCAAGAGTAGGGTTCCTTTACAGTGTGTATTACCATATGTTGTACTAAAAAAGACACTTCACAAGCATGCTATAGATATCATTTGGGCTTGCATATGTCGGATCAAATGTTTTTTTCAAAGTTGACTTAAGAAAAAAGGAAGAGCCACACACTTAACAAGAATATGGCTTCTCTCCAATATATATTCGCATATGCCTGAACAAATGTTCTTTTCATGAAAAAGATGAGAAACACACTTCACAAGAATATGGTTTCTATCCAGTATGCGTTTGCATATGTTTGTTCAAATCTGACTTTCTTGAAAAAGAAGAACCACACACTTCACAAGAATATGGCTTCTCTCCAGTGTGTGTTCGAATATGTCTTTTCAATTTTGACTTCTCGAAGAAGGAAGAGCCACACACTTCACAAGAATATGGTTTCTCTCCAGTGTGTGCTCGCATATGAACCAATAAATGTTCTTTTCGTGAAAAAGAACAGCCACACACTTCACAAGAAAATGGCTTCTCTCCAGTATGTGTTTGCATATGCCTCAACAATTGTGACTTTTGCGAAAAAGAAGAACGACACACTTCACAAGAATATGGCTTCTCTCCGGTGTGTGTTCGTATATGAGCCAACAAATGTTCCTCTCGTGAAAAAGAAGAGCCACACACTTCACAAGAGCATGGCTTTTCTCCAGTATGTGTTTGCACATGCCTCAACAAGTCTGACTTTCGTGAAAAAGAAGAGCCACACACTTCACAAGAATATGGCTTCTCTCCTGTGTGTGTTCGCATATGTCTGTTCAATTTTGACTTTTCTGAAAAGGCTGAGCCACATACTTCACAAGAATATGGCTTCTCCCCAGTGTGTGTTCGCATATGAACCAACAAATGTGGTTTCTGTCTAAAGGAAAAGCCACATACTTCGCAAGAATATGGTTTCTCTCCAGTATGGATTTTTAAATGATTTTTCAAATTTGAAATATTAGTTAATTTACATCCACAAGTTTCACATATATATTTTTTTCCTGAGCAGTTTTCCATATTAAGTTCACAAAATATTTATGAACAATAAAATCTACACACTACGGATGAATATATTTTCCAGTTTGTGATAGCACATATTGCCTCAAATTTGACTTCAGTGGAAAGGAAGATTCCCTCCCTTCACAAGAATATGGTTTGTCTGCAAATGTTGCTCTTGACTTCATGGAAAGGATGATTCACACAGTTCACAAGAATATGATTCCTCTCCAGTAAAGGTTTTTAAGTTTACTTTTTAAATTTAACCATTAGACCATATTCTTGTAGCTGGACCATCTGTAAAAAGAAAAAATATGATGTAGTAATTAAAAAAATGAATTTGATTATATTATCTCACTTTATATTTCAATCAGCTCAGTAGCATCTGATTTGTTATAGATAAATTTCTTCTATTATGATATAGACAATAATGTTCTTCAATAAACAATCTCTCTTACAAACCTTCAGACTTTAATATATTTAATATGGTTGAAAATTAATTAGCCTTAGGTAAATCATTGGATCAGGTTGTCCCGAAAGTAGTGGCGTTTCTTTCTTCTTATTTTGACAATTGTCAACAAGTATAGAAATTTGAATGATACAAATAGCGTATAACATATAATTTTACATAGAGCAGATGTTCATTTACAAGATTTCACATTTTACTATTGGCCTTCTCTTTACAGGTATCAGTCCTTGACAACAAAAATACAGACTTCACAAGAGAGCATCTGAAACTGCACGAGGCATCAACCAAGTATTTAGCCAAGGATCAATTGCTGTTCGCACAGTACAGCGCTGGTTTCAGAGGTATCAGCAAACAGATGAGAGCCTTAATGATCTCAAACATCCATGAAGGAAGAGATCCTTTGATGACGACACACTTAGGGAAGCAGTAGAGGCAGACACTCAATTGTAGGTCCATAAGCTCACAGGAATAGTGGGAACAAGCAAATCAACTGTGTGCTGTGGGGGAAAGAAACAAGATGGATGGATGGGTTCGAAGATGGAACGAAGACAAATCAGCGTTAAAAAACAAATAATTTCTTTTTTATGTTGTGGAATAAAATGAGAAGCCACCCTTGCCAGCATTATTGAAACAAAAAGGTTTATCAGAAATAAAGAACTTTTGGACCCAAGAGAAGCAATTATAAAAGATCCAACTTCAATCAGTTATCTTTAATAAAAAGATAGACAATATAAGAATAAAACAGTGCTTTCTAAACTAGTTATATGAGACCCATCAATAAGAGAGTCCATGAATTTGTAATTTGTTATTAACCCTGGAAGGACAGGCAAGTAAAGGATAGGAAAAAAGAAAAGAAAAATTCTATTGTTTACTACTTTGTCAAGCTTGATCATTTTGTAATGATGAGTCCATGAATTTGTAATTTGTTTTTTTATAGATCTTTTTAAAATGCATTGCAAAAATAAATATCTTCTTTGAAGTTTTAATTTTGGTTTTAAAATGGCATGAAAGTAACATAAAGTTAGTTGTAAAAAATACTTTTGGATGCATAAACCAGGTTTTTAAATATTGTTTACATTTCTGTGAAATTATTATGTCCTATTGTTTACAAAGTAGGCTGGTTGCAGAACCCAGATTTTTAGCAATAGTAGAAAATAGTCCTACATTATTTGGTGTCATTGGACGCATAAAACTGACACATTAAAAATCCCCATTAATCTGACTTGGGGAAAAATATTGATGGGACTTTGAAGTTATTGATATTTTTATGGCTTTTTCATCATTTTCAGTCATAGTCAGGTGCATTTATGAAAAGTAAAACACCTTACCCCCACAAAATGCTACAAAAGGTTTCTCAATATTGTTTTGTGATATCAGGTGTTCTCAATAACATACAAGTCTACCACACTCTGACCACTGGAAAGGTATAATTCAGATAAGATTTCTGCCAAATGCTTAAAATGCCCATTACTCATTCATTATTCATCCTATTTTTTCCAACGGTTTTTGTAGTATCATGTGTAAAAGTTTCCACAAGATTTACTTCATGTCATACAACACCGTTCATCTTCAATCTCTCACCCTGACTAAATAACAATGTCCGCCAGTACACTTCCGAAAAATTGAATCAAGTTTAAAAGTTAGTTAAAATAAATTATTCAATGAACCTTTTGAAATAAGTGTCAGTAGATTAGTATGAAAGTTTCTTTTTTTTTTATAGATGTGCTTTGTCAAGCTTCATTATAGACACCATTTTTCTTTCAACTTTCTAATTCTTGTTTGGCTCAAATGGTGTCTTGTAATGACTCAGTTGGAAATATTTCTGTTACTTGAGTTTCTGTAATAGTAGTATCATTCGACTGGGATAATTCTGGGTTCAAGTTGACATCTTCATTAAATTCTGGGTTCAAGTTGACATCCTCATTAAATTATGGGTTCAAGTTGACATCCTCATTAAATTATTTCCATTCTTCAAAATCTCTGTCGAAATCAATTACTTCTTTCCTTAGCTTCATTTTCATATTTGCATATTTGCGTGAACATTTACCAGATTCAGAAATCAGTTTTGTTGTCACCCAATCATCTCTTCCATGCAATTTATATTGAACCTGTATATTCTCATTATAGATTTCTGTTAATCGAGTTTCTGTAGTAGAATCATTCTCTGTAAATGTATACAAGTTCGTCGCAAAGTAAAAATGTATACAAGTTATAGTGTACTTGAAGTTTTCTCATAAAATGCCGAATACTTAGCTTCACGTTTTGGGCTGTAACTTTTTAAGCCCAATAGATACAAATTGAGAACATACACTGTTAGAAAGCTGATAGAGTTCCCTTTCTAAAGATATATATATATATATATATATACCGCCATCGAGAATTAATTCCACAATCCAATAACTTTGGACAGCATACTTGAAGTTTTCTCGTAAAATGCTCAACACCTAGCTTGACATTTAGATCTGTAACATTTTAAGCCCAACAGTTACAAATTGTGAATATACAGTTTTCTCATAAAATGCTCAACACCTAGCATCACGTTTTGGGCTGTGACCTTTTAAGCCCAACAGGTACAAATTGTGAACATACACCGTTTAAAAGCTGATAAAATTCTTTCGACGATATATATATATGTATATACCTCAATCCATAGACTTAGGACTGTGTACTTGAAGTTTTCTCGTGAATTCTCAACACCTAGCTTCACGTTTCGGGCTGTGACTCTTTAAGCCAAAAAGATACAAATTGACAGGATACACTGTCCGAAAGCTGATAAAATTCTCTTTCTAACGATATACATATGTATATACCGGCATCAAGAACTATTTCCACAATCCATAGAATTTGTGCTGTGTAATTGAAATTTCCTTGAAAAATGCCACATACCTAGCTTCGAATTTTGGCTGTCGCCTTTTCGGCTCAAGAGATACAAATTTATAACATAGCTCGTTAAAAGCTGAGGAAACTCTCTTTCTAATGATATATATGGGCATACCACCATTGAGAATTAATTCCACAATCCATAGACTTTGGATTGCGTACTTGAAGCTTTCTCATAAAATGCTGAACTCTTAGCTCAGACTCTGGTAGACTTTTAGTATATTATCGAGCACACCTGATACTACAAAAAAACGTTAAGAAACCTTTTGTTGCAATCTTTTGGTAGGTTGGGGGCCAGCAGGGCCTACTGTGCATTTTAACCACAAATTTGGCTTTGAGAATATTTTTGGTGTCAGATACTCATTTTTTTTTTCCAAATCCACTGCAAAACAGAAAAGTTTAATATTTATAGTTTCACTGTAAATAAAAGCCCCTGGTAAAACCTGAGAAAAACATTTTTTTCTAAAATCTAATAAATTTCCGGATGGTTGTATGGTCTAATGGATTAAAAACACCTAAAATTGAAAAAAATATTTTCTTCTAAGAGAATTCGCAACTCCTGATACGTAAATCTTTAAAGAAAAAAATATTTAATCTTTTATTGTTGTTAATTGCAACCCAGACCCTAAATTATATCCTTTGTAATTAGATTTAATAAAATAGTTTCATTTTAAAATTGTTTGAAATGTTCAAGTTTTCTTTCATTTGTTCCATAATAAGTTAGCAGCAGCAGCTTAAATAATTGTTAGGGTTTAATGACAGGATTTACTGAACGGAGACAAGTAATATACTGAAGACTAGAGTCTTCTGATTAAATTACACCTTTTTATAGATATATTCTTCTATTTTAGCAACTTTACATAGGCTTTTGTGAATTTTGACCACCAAATAAGACTCCCTTCAGTTATTATTCATCTGCATTCGGTAAATCCTCTTCCTTCCATTCGGTAATTCTTTGCCGATAGTACAGTGTAAACAATAACATTTACTTTTAAAGATGTTTCAATTAATGGAAAAAAAATGTTTTTGAAAAACTTTGGGCTTTTTTCTTCCTAGCAAAAAAAGAAAAAAGACCATATCCTTAAAAAGGTGTAATTTTAAACGGAAACTACAAATAAGACTCCCATCTGTATGAATGTATCGGCAATTCGCAACATAATTTCATGTCGATGAAACTCACGAGGGTTTGTTTATAAGTAGCCCGAGACGCAAATGTCCAGGGATGCATTTGACCGGAATGCCCTAGTAATGTTCCTTTTGTTGAATTAATGTAATCAAACTTCTTTTATGAATTGTGATCACTGACACAGAAAATCCCTAACAAACTGTTGTCATAAAGGTTTTCCTCATTTTTGTTAGGATTAAGAATATAATGGTTTATCACCATTTAATTAATCTGATTTAATTGAACTGTACCTTGTGCTTGAGTTTATAACTAGGAGATAAAACATTTTATACATTAAAATTATGTTATTTAATCAGTTTAAAGTTGTAGATGTTGTTTCCTTTGTTTTCTACCCTGTTTGATGTTTGGATTGTGAAGACTTCCTTTGGCGTTTGGATTGTGTAGGCTTTGTTTGGCATTTGGATTGTAATCTGACCTTGACTCCAGCAAGAGATTACTATTACAAGCTATTTCGGCTAAACCTAGAAAAATGTCTAATGCCATGTTTAAACTCAGACTAATACCGGAATTCAATGGGTCTAATCCCATTCAGTCTGTTATGGAGTGGACAGTATGTAGCTTGTGTGAGTAGGTTGAGGGGATTATCCCACTTTGTGCGGTGGAGCTTTTGCTGTGTATCAAAAGCTACCTGTGGATGTTTTCCTCGCTGATTAGCAGTGCTTTCCAGTGGAAATCCAGATGTAGGTTTAGCATGTGCGAGATTACCGGAACAGGTAAAGCAGCTTCTTCACACTTCATCATGAACGATATGACTACTGACCAACTGTTGGCCCGAGCTAAGGCAATATTGAAGGATGACGTTGGAGCAGTGGAACTAGTCGCAGTAGCAGTACAACCAAAACATATGACAGAACCAAGGGGCCATCACATTTACATGTTATAGGTGTAATGGACCGAATCACGCAAGACATTGTTTGCATCAACGAGGAGGAATGAGATGGTGTTGTGGACGAGCAACATGCAGAGAAGTGTGAAGCTTCCAATGTGATGGATTAGGTCACATCTCTTCGGAATGTCCAGGAAACAAATTCAGGGGATCAGCGCCAGTCTTCTCAAGTAAGATGTGAATGAGGTGCTACTGAGAAGACAGTGCACAGCTTTAGTAGAATCTGGATGCTCTCGATTGATCATCATCCGGTCTGTCTGTCATTACTGGAGAAAGACGAATGTGTTGATTGTCGGTGGGGGAAGTCTGAAGTGCTGTGGAGTTGGGGAGATTGACCTTAATGTGCGTGATGTGGACTCTGTTGCAATCCCCGTTTTAGTTGTGAGTGAAAAACCATTGGGATTCTACCTTCTTGGCATTAATGCCATTAAGTGGTGTCAGGATCACTCAATCAAGAGAGATGGATTTTTTCAAGAAAGATATACCAGTGGGTGCTGCCATTCAAATTGACGAGCCCAATTTCCATATTGAATTAGATGAACAGCAAAGGGTCTGGACTGCAACATGGAAATGGTCTGCAGACTGAAAGCCGGAGAAACTAAAAAATAAGGTTTTGGACTAAAAAGCACCACGCAGAGACGGCCACTGCCACCATGCTGGTGTTATGATCAGGAGATCAGGGCGGAGTGTGGTGGAAATTCTGTGCCAGTACAAGTGACCAATCGAAAGCTGTGTTTTAACTAACCCACCATTTGAATATATGTACACTAGATTAATTGGTA
>VCCN01004748.1:901959-916780 GCA_006491835.1 Architeuthis dux
AGAAGTAAAATTTATCCACGCCTCCAAGATGAGCGAAGACCTAATAAAACCAATAACAGGCAGACACCTCGCCGCATGAAAATAAATATTTTATGCAACCCTACCTCGTGATCAACAATTGAAGAAAAAAGGTAAGTTGCTTCAATTAAATACACTTTGCGGGAGTCGCACATTTCTTTACTCAAAAACAACGTAACATAATTTTATTCCTGATATTCTTGCGTTCAAGAAAAAATAAGTAGCAATATATTTGTTACAGAATTAATTTGGGGAATACTAACAATTCCCAACATTGTGCATAAAATATGTTCTAGAACGCGAACCACTTTTTGTGTTCTTTGGATCGAATATTATATCTTTCCCTCGTTTAGCTGCCCTTTTGCCAGTTAATAGTGAGTTATTTTTGTTTGAGAATATCCAGAAAATCGTTTCTGTATTGATTCAATTTGTGATACATTTCTTAAAGTGAATAACCTTGCACTTCGTAATTTGCTGAAATGGCAGACTTCGCTAATATCTCAAACAGACTTTCTAAGCGACGATCTGGATATAAGTTAAATATTACAGCTGCCATTAATGGTTCGAAAACCAAAATAAATTTAACAAAGGACTCGCTTATTAGGCACGAAGTGTCCATTAACAAATGGCTGGATAAGATTGATGAGTTGAATACGGAAATTGATGATAGTTTGAATTTCAAATGTATTAGAGGACTTATCCATGTTGACCTCCCAGTTCGGGGTGGGCGAAGAAGCGTGTAGCAATGCTGGCGTTGCTGCTACGGCCGAAATCCAAAAAGTGGTTACTGCTATCATCCACATGAATTCTAGAAGTGTACCTCAGTCATGCTGTATTTTCAAAAATGCCTAACGCGCTAAAAAAAGGTAATTAATACATGCTGTTGGTTCGAATTATCCCTCCCTAAACCAGATCTTCGATAATTACAACGAGCTTGTAAAAACGTTGGTTATCACCAGATTCAGATCTAACCTTTCCAAACCTGTAAAGACAAAGTCCCTTGATTGGAGACCTAAGAGAAGAGTTTGAACGATGATAAAAAGAGTTATTCCACATTGGAAGATTTTGCGACCAATTTGGAGACTCGAACTGCACCTCTTCATTGCACGCTTTGTAATGCTGATGGGCATAATTTACGTTGGTGTGCTAAGTACAACACACACGCGTCTAGACTATCCAGATGCAAGGAACTTAAATTGTGTACATCGTGCGCTAGTGCAAAACATCGAATTAACGATTGTCCTGGCAGGACTGATGGATTTTTTACAGATGTAGAATTTGTGGATCGAAAGGCCACCACCCTGATATGTGTCCCAAAAGAGATAAGACTCAAAAACCCTCCTTAGCTGCAAATTCGTGCTATAACACTGGCGTGAGAGAACAACCATTCATCTTGCCCATAGTAAGTGCATCTGTTTCAAAGGGCAACCGAAGTTTCCAATTCAATTGCTTACTTGACACTGGTAGCCAGAGATCTTATTTCTCCAGATTTGTGCTTGACAAGTTGAAGTGTGATGAAACGAATTTTTCTCCTGTGGAGTTTGAAGTCAAAACCTTTTTAGGTTCTAAACGAAAAATATTGAGTGAAGTCGTGTTGGATGTAGGATTGGACCCTAGTCATTCTCGTTCTATACCTGTCCTTATAGATAATGATTTGGACATCGGTTTTAACATGGACAACTTTCACCAAATCATGAAAGATCTTGAGAAGCAGAACTATAAACTAGCAGCTGACTTCGAAAAGGACAGTAATTTTGTCCCGGTTCATGGTTTGATAGGTGTGGATCAATTTATGAGGCCTATGCACCTAGTCAAGTGCATGCATGGTTCCGCTTGGCAAATTCCAACTGGAATAATACCTTTTGGAAACAGCATCCATTTTCTGTACCCAAATCAAGTGACACCTGTCGAAACTCCAAAGGAACATGCTGAAAATAACTTTGATTCAGTGATATCACAGTACCCTTCTTGTCCCAGTAATTGAATACTTAGCTTCACGTCTTGGGCTGCAACATTTTAAGCCCAACGGATACAAATTTGGAACATACATATATATATGTATATACTTCCATAAAAAATTAATTCCACAATCCATAGACTTTGGACTGTGTACTTGAAGTTTTCTTCGTAAAATGCTGAATACTTAGCTGCACGTTTTGGGCTGTAACATTTTAAGCCCAACAGATACAAATTGGGAACATACACTGTTAGGAAGCTGATATAACTCTCTTTCTAACAATATATATGTCTATACTTCCATCAAAAATTAATTCTACGATCCATAGACTTTGGACTGTGATGCTTTCTTCGTAAAATGTTGAATACTTAGCTTCGCGTTTTGGGCTGTGACTTTTTAAGCCAAAAAGATACAAATTGTACATAACTCCTTCATGATTTAAATCCACAATTTGGCCTATACAGTATACTTGAAATGTCCTTGTAAAATCCTGATATGCCTATAAATTAATTACTTTTATGATAAAATAAAGTGTATTTTTGAATTCCTCATGTCTGAAAACTATGATTTAGCCTTTTAAAGTACTCAGATATGTCAACTGGGAGACGAGATAGGAAATTCTGTTTTTCTGGTGTGTGTGTGTGTGTGTGTGTGTGTGTGTGTGTGTGTGTGTGTGCTGGCGGCCATTTTATTTCATGCAAATACAAAATGGAAATGCAACTTTTTTCTTGGGAACATCTTTTTTCTGAAAGAGGACATCCTAAGGAACATTTTGGTACCCTAAATGTAGAATCACAGGGGTGGAGTACACGGTGGGGCCAGCTGGCCCCCGGATTATAAATATTTTACTAGAGACACATTGGTGTGGTGGTTATTCGTCTTTTGCCAAAGTTCATTGTCGACAGTGACAGAGTTCTTATGGGTGAAGTCAGGTCAGTCAGATGGTAGCCACATATAGTGTTAAGGGAAAGGAAATCTGGAGCCGTCTCCCCTAGAAGGGATGTAGTTCTGGAGACATCTGCTTGGTGCTGCTTTGATTAAAATTCATGGTGGTGGTGGTGGTACTACTACTACTACTACTACTACCACCACCACCACCACCACCTTCAATTCCTTGGATTGTATAAAAAGTTGTGAAGGAAACACATTTCATTTCCATAAAGTATGAAAAAGACAATTGGGCAAAAGATTGGCATATTCTGACATGAATTTATTTTCAAAGAAGACAATACAAAACTTTCTCTAATTTCTTCACAGGATTTTAAAATTCTTCCAAGTGTGTGCATGAAATATATTTGCTGCAGGTATCTTAAAAGCTGGTGTTGCTTTCGTGAAAATTTCTGGTTAACCCTGATGTGTGTGTGAATGTATAGGAGAAAAGAGGCCCAGACCAGAGGTTTGGTTCTTCAACAATGCTTTTGATTGGCCGCAAAATATTTCTGGTGTTTCTCCGCCTATTTTTATTACCTGCATGGACCTGCTGTTTAGATCCTATGTTTTTCTACAAATTCTTTTTTTAATTCTGGTCTTTGAAGAGTGAAAACAATCGCTGCATCTTCAATCATATCAGGAGTTCCAGTGTCATTTGAAGAAACCCCTCCCCCATTAGATTCCAAATTCCATACTTTGCTGTGAATGTGATATTTTCTTTGAATTTCAAATACAATCAAAGTAACTCTTTTGCACTTAGAAAAATAAAATATTTCCTTTTGTAAGTGGTTGTGTGAGTGTTTTTAAATGATTTTAGTTTTTGCAATGTCATTACTTACTTGAGTAATGATATTGGCTGTGGGAAAATATTCATAGGGAAAAAAGACATTTTTATTGACACATGTCACCTTTTGACAAAAGTCTGTGGTTGTTGCTAGTGTTATGATATACTGCCATGAAAAGGTTATTCCGGGGTCAAACACCTGTACGGAAATGTAAGTGACCTGGTCACCTTAGGAAATAGGTATATGCGTGAGTGTACAACAGGATGTGGTAAGCGGAAATGACACCTGCATGGGCGTTCGAGAAAGCTATAAAGCAGACCCGAACACAGAGCAAACCTGGACAGAAAACTCAAGACCCAAAAGCAGAGGACAGAGACCGCCTAGGGCTGGGAAGGCATAAAACCAAATTCCCTTGTTACGAACAGTCTCTTGGCACCCCTCATCTCTCTCCCACTCTTCACTCTCCGGCCGACAAAGATGTATGCTATGAAATAAGTTCACGATTTCTCTCCTGCAAATGAGCAACCCACGACGAGACGACCCATGGCCCCAGGACATTCACCCCACTATCCGACACTATATTATGAATATATATAGATTTATGATCTCGTAAACGTTTTATGTTTTGTTTATACTGTGCACCGTATTCTCTATGATACAGTTTTTCATGGTATGCCGCAAAACATACCAAAATCTTCCCATTGAATTATTCATGACTGAACTGTGAATGGCAAGGGATAACTGTGCTTCTAGGGCATGAATTTGCCTGAAATCAACACAGGTATGTATTTTGATCTGAAATTTGAGAATATAAAGGACAAAATCTACTGACTACTCCCTCTGGCAATGAGGGTGTGAGTTCAATTTTCATCAAAGACTTATTCTTTATTATTCTATCTTTTGACTTCTGGTCTTTGAAGAGTGCTAGACCTTTAATCATATCAGGAGTTCCAGTGTCATTTGAAGAAACCCCCCTATTACATTCCAAACTCCATACTTTGCTGTGAATTGGTTGCTGGTTATTTGTTGTTTGCCAAAGTTAAGATGCATGACCGAACCAGCACACGCACAGAAATAGACAAGGCAAGGAGGAAGCTTTTCATGAAGAGGCACAATTTGCAGTCAATCCTTCCAACAAAGACTGCACTAGATATAGATATCTAGATAGATATTGACATAGAAAGATAGATTTCGTAAAAAGATTGAGTGGGCAACAGAATCAGCTGACAGGGTGATGTGGTCTTCCATGTGACAATCCTTTTTTGTGAGGATGCAGTGCCATGAAACCAGAGTCTCCTTCAGCTGCTGTGACAGAAATAGCCTGTCCCATATAGACGTCATCAGCCAGTTCTGCGGCAGACACATGTAACATCCTTATAAATCATTGTTCACAAAATCAAGCCACAACAATGACCACTTGATTCATATTTGTCCCATTTATTCTTTCTATTTTACTAGACAGTTTTGTGTGGACCAAAACAAAATTATACAATAGACTTCACTCACTTCCATTCAGGCCATCATTAAGTTGTGACTACATGTGTTAAGGATGGATCCTTCCAGGGTTTTATTTATAGTTTTCTTCGATTGTAGGTACAACTGTTTTTTTTTCTCAATCATATGAAGAGATCTGGTGTCACTTTTCTGTCGGTCATTCCCTAATATGTTAAATATGAATTTTCTCAGCCGTATCATGTTGGATTAATATGAAACTTGGTCCAGACCTTCGGGTGAACTATCCTCATCTCCATGCTACAACTAGAAATGCTATGACTACTTGATTTCTCCAAAGGACTTTCTGCAAGCCTCCCAGTGTCTCTTCAACATTAAAAGTTTTGTTTTTTATTGTCATTTTATGGCTACAAGCAAACAGCACAATTGGAAACATATTTTTCAATTTCATTTCTTATTTTGGGGGAAAAGGAAATTATCTAAATTTTGTTTCATTCATTTTATCATTTCAAACAAGAATTTGATGTTTTATTTATAGAGTTTAAAACTTTTAGTTAAAAATCTTCCAAAAATGAAAGCTCAAGTGAAATGTGAAAGGTTTGTTTCTTTTTTCATATAGTAATATTTTAATTTATTTAATTCATAGTAATAAAATAGGTAACATTTATTACTGGAACCATTAATAGTTGACAATATTAGAAAGAATTTAAAGGAGAAAAAAAAATTAATTCTAGAGTCACTGCATGGATTTGTTGAGAAGAAAATTTGTCTGTCAAATTTACTAACCTTCCTGGAAGCTGTTAACAAAAGTATTGACCAGGGCTACCCAGCTGACATCATATACCTTGACCGTTCCAAAGCATTTGATAGCGTACCTTGTGTTGTGGACTCTTGGAATGGATTGAGTAAAGAGGTGGTTGCCGCCACATCCATTGACAGTTTTAAATTAAAAATTCAGCCAATGTTTGAAGAAATTTAGTGGGGCTGAACAATAAAAAGTAATATTTTAATTGAACTTATCGGGTATGTTATCTTGAAACTGAAGCCATAAGAGCATTTTATAGTTATTAGCGGATCACAGATTATAGCAGTTCCCCAATTCATAGTATGAAAGACAAAATGGACTGTAGAGTTCTAATATTAGATTTTATTGTGAAATCTGCACCAAAAATAGTGGATGATTTTAAGAAAAGACTGATATATATAGGCTTCCATATCACTTAACAAAAAATCTGGAATTATTTAAAATATTTCATAATTATGGAATAACTTTTTTAAAAGTATTCAACAATTATTTGGCACCATTATGTTTTGGTACACAATAACAAATTAAAAGAATAAATGAATTTTCAAAAATTATTAAAAGATTTTGTGATACTTTTCTTTTTATATGTCTAAAACATAATTAAGCAAATAGATGCCAAACTAAAACAATATTGTTCCACAAATAGTTCAGAACTCATTGTATTGCTTTTGTTGTTATAAGGAATATTTTAATTTATTTAATTCATAGTAATAAAATAAGGAATATTTTTTATTGAAATAATATTTTAATTTATAGTAATAAAATAAGGAATATTTTAATTTATTTAATTCATTGTAATAAAATAAGGAATATTTTTATTGAAATAATATTTTTATTTATTTAATTAATAGCAATAAAATAAGGAATATTTTAATAAAGTAAATGTTGACAATAAAAGACAATTAATTATATCTATTAATAATATGTAATATATTTCCTAGATTATTTTTTTCAGATCTCTGTAGAATCTAGATATTTTTTTACTTAACTCAGGAGAGTGGTGCGATTTTGGCCATTTTATGGCCAAATTTGACAATACTGCAATATGTTTTATAAACAATCATTCATTATTAAAACTTTTTAAGAAGGAAATAAGCCCTTGCGTATCTGTAGGATGAATTTTCGTTAATACCTAAGACAAAATTTATACAACTATTTACTCTCATCTTAATTTATCAGTTGCTTTTTATCATAACTTTATTCAGGCAGTCATCGTAAAGTTGCGCTAAAAACCAACTGAAAAAATTAGGAAGGTAAATAGCAGTAAAAACAAAATTATAATGATTTACAATACGTCATCTAATAAAAATACCTAATTAATAATATGTAATATATTTCCTAGATTATTTTTTTATCTATAAAATATATAATAAAATGGCTTTTTTATAGACAATTCTCACATTTAGCCACCGTTTTGCATGTTTTGGCTAGAAATGTCTCCAACTATCTGGCAACCCTGATTCTTGATGTAAAGCTGAAAATGTCTCCAACTATATAGTAACCCTGATTCTTGATGTAAAGCTGAAAATACATTTGGTAACAATGTAAAAGACGCAATGTAAACAAAACGGCCTGAAGCATCGAACAGATTATCGCAGTAAATCCTAATCCATCTCATCTTTTTCAAATACACAAACCACAAAAGTTTATGCATTCGATCATCTTGTAAGTATTTAAAGCTTTATTTTATTAATTAACTTTAAAAAATAGTAACAAATTCAGTCTTTTCCATGACTGCTTCATATTCGATCGTAATTAACTGTGTCCCACAATTGTCGTTGCATTTGTGTATAGACATGTATATATAAATGTAACAACTATTATGGGACAGATACATTCATTCAGTCACTTTATTGTTTATCATTATAATCCATGTTGAATAATTGAATAAAATTTGTTGGCGGTAGTTTAATAATTCGGCTGGTAAGTTTTCTATTTATTTTCTTCTCATTGTGTTTAATTGTTTTATTTGTGGACATGAAAAGTCTTTACTTCCCAGTCTTCCTTCCAGTACACACGAACACACACAACCAGGGTGTATTTCATTACAGTATCCTGAAGAGAGGATTCTAATTCAGCTGAGGGCCTCCAGACCTCTGCAGTTGAGTGTGTGTTGAAGGTGTATAAATCCAAGTCCAGGACATTCACCCCACTATACAACAGGAACAGGAAGCCACCATCCTAACTTTAGTGATTATGAGGTGGGAATGTTTTGTTAGTCAAAGGGGGAATAGTGTTGTATTGTTGGATAATGCCAGTAGTATTCCTCTGCCGCTGATGTGAGGGAGAGAGACGTCTTGTCATTGGGTTGTACATTTACGGAAGCGAACATTCTGTGGAGGAAAATAAACTCTGAGAAACGCTCGCCCACGTGGTGGGAGAGAAAGATGACAAAGTTCATTGATATCAATTGAAAACATACAGGTTCATTTTATTCCTGTTGATAGCTTCGATTCCGGGCTGGATCACAGATCACTAAGGAGCATTGAATTCTGTTTCAGTTAAAAATTCTAACGAGTGGTCACTTTACTGAACCGTGATGGTAGTAGTTAAAAAATCAGGGTGCCTGGTTTCCTCCTCCTACTCCCTCCTTCACCCTTACGAAGAGGGAAGCTCCTCGCTTGTTGACCTGTTGCTACTCTCTGACGGACCCTGACTGATCTAAACTCCTGTCGATTTAAAATCGACATCCTAAAAAAACCCTGGCAAAGCTGATTGGTTGAATGTATTCCCTTTGTTCTACCTTCGTCAGCTGTTTGACCTATTTTCTAGCACTGGGAAACATGATACCGCTTTATGGTCATGTACTCCCCAAAATGTGCATACACACGAACACACACAATCAGAGTGTATTTCATTACAGTATCCTGAAGAGAGGATTCTAATTCAGCTGAGGAACTCTAGACCTCTGCTGTTGAGTGTGTGCTGAAAGTGTATGAATTGTTTGCTCTAGGAAATGGCAGGCACATGTCTACTGTCTTATTGTACGGACCTGTTTATTCATGGAAGGTACAACCTGGATTTGGTTTCATCTTAGAGTCAAGCCTGAGATTTCACAGAACAAAGATTTTATTGTCAAGCTTAATAATTTTGTAATGATGAGTCCATGAATTTCTAATTGGTTCGAATTTGTTACTAAACCCTGGAAGAAGGAGGACTGGGAAGTAAAGATTCGTTGGCTTTGGTTCAGTTCAGTATGCTTTTCAAAATATTGCATTCCAAACCCTGAATTACCTCCCCATATATTTTGCCTAATTAATTATATTGAATTTCGGGCGATATTTTTTGTTATAGATATTTCTGATGCAAGACTTTTTAAATCTAAAGGAGCTAAGTCCAACCGCTTTTAATTATTATTGCATTACAAATTAAGTCTTATTGGTCACACATGTTAAATTATATTATAACTAGTTAATCTCCGTTAAAAGGTCCGAAACAAAAATAAATAATCATTGCATCAGAAATAAAACGAAAAATAGCTTCCAAAAGGCAATATAATTTAGAGGGGAAAATATATAAGGGAGATAACTCGAGGCGATATTTTGAAAACGATTCTAAACACAAAACTGAACCAAAGCCGGTTTTTCATGTCCACAAATAAAACAATTAAACACAATAAGAAGAAAATAAATAGAAAACTTACCGACCGAATTATTAAACTATCGACAACAAATTTTATTCAATTATTCAACATGGATTATAACGATAAACAATAAAGTGACTGAATGAATGTATAACATATTCTGTCCCATAATAGTTACATTTATGTATACATTTCTATACACAAATGCAACAACGATTATGGGACAGAGGTAATACTATCGAATATGAAGCTGTCATCGAAAAGACTGAGTTTGTTACTATTTGTTCAAGTTAATTAATAAAATAAATCTTTAAATACTTACAAGATGATCGAATGCATAAACTTTTGTGGTTTGTGTATTTGAAAAAGATGGGATGGATTATGCTATGCCGTGTATTTGGACATACATAATTGAAATAACAAAGGAATGTAGTTTTATTTCAGCGGTCGACCATCTGCAATAGTCAATGCAGATCCGCAGTGAATATAAATATGTAATGACTGTCAGAGCGAATTAAAGCGAGTGAGTGTTGTGAGAAGCATTGATTATGAGGGAGTGTGGGGAGAGACAGCAGAGAGTCAAGCATTGATTATGAGGGGGTGTGGGGAGCAGGGTTGTCAGATATGTCCGATTTCGGACATCATGTCCATTTTTTGACATCCAACTTTGATATTTTATATCTAAATTTAGATATTTTTTGTTGTTTTTAGATATCGGATATCAGTTCTAGCCACTTTTAGCTATTTATTTTAATTATTGTGATAATAATCTAGCAACTTTCTGTATGTTAAACTAGACCTAATTACAAGATATTTTCAGTTGCAAGTTTTCTGAAAATTTTGTTTATGGGGGTAAACCCCGCCGATAAAATGATCATATATGGTGCCTCGCCCAAAAAGTGACCAACAATGGAAATTATTAAAAAAATTAAAGTAGAAAGTTAAATAAAACATAGAATTAAAGAATAACATTCAATATAATGAATAGATACAAAAAGATGATATTGACAAAAAGAATAACATTTGAAAATTTTATTGTGCGGTCCCAAAACAGGCTACTTTAATGGGGTGTGGTATGCCTCAAACAGTTTCTGTCTTTGTTCAACCACAAGTGTACTTTGCAAAGCTTGCAGAGCACATTGGTGCGGATTATGTTGTCTTTGTGGCTACAATATTTGCATGTGACTGACAGGTTATCTGGTGATCATATATAGTCACTTGCCCCATAAAGGGTTAATCCGTGAGATTCTTTATTTAAAATGAGAGAGAGAGAGAGGGGGGGGACAAAACAGTGAATAACTTCAAGAACAAATATGACACTTTACACGACATAACAAATAGTCAATAGCTTTCAAGAAAACAACCCTGAACTTGAGTGCAGAGGCGATATAAGTGTTACGGACGACCGGCCCAAATGGCTAACCAACATGAAATGCATAAATAAGGCTTCCTACTTTTCGGCCGATGTCACAGCTCAGCCGCTGCTGATGTCAGCCAGTGTAAGTAGCTAGGCTAAATCCCCTAACGTCACCATCCCCTACTTCATTTTTTCGTTCCGTGCTAGCACGTAAAATATTCGCTCCTCTCTAAACACCTATTCACGTTCCGTACGACTTCATTTTGTCTCTGGTTGTCTCAGCCAAGAACCTCTCCGGTGCCACTCCGCATCTCTGCCTCGCCTCAACCGATTTCTTCGCTACCTTCTAGGAACAAAAACTACTACTGTAGTGAGTTAGTCACATGCGCCGAATGCAAACCTGATTCTGCCTACCCCGCGATGCAGACCTCGCCTCAACCGACAAAATCCGTTCTTGCTAGCTCGAATCGCTTCGTGATTAACTCCTCCTATTACTACGGAACAAACCTTCTCCTCCCCAATAACTCTAACTCTCTCTATCTTTACGATCGTATGCTTTCTATACACGTTTTATTTTCGACATGTCATTTTCTTCGTTATTAAATGAACTTTCATTTGTAACCTCTATCTACGTTGTTTGTTTTTACTTCATAAACGGCCCCTCGTTTCTACGTTTATATTTCCGCGCCAAAAGCCAACATGGCGGCGTAAGCCTTTCTTCCTCAACAGCTCTCGACTGACCGGCCAATCCACTCCCTCCGTTTGCATCACGTGACTTCCACTCCCGGACAAAGGCGACCCTCACAGCTTCCTCCTAGCAGCAAACACGTGTGGCCCCGTGTTCCAGCATAACAATAGTCCTTTTAAGGACTCAAAGTCTGTTCATGCTACACCGGCTAAATATGCCAACACGGCCCTGTTCAGGGCTAGCAACAAAGTCTCTCCAAACTATATTATGCACACCAGCGCTTTTTAGGGCTAAAGAAAGTCTCCTCTTCGTCTCTTCATCCTCTTCCCTTTCACACAACGAGTACATCCATCCAGCATCCTCATGTACAGACTCATAAACTACGCGACCAACCCACGAGTCGCTGACAAATCTAAATAGTCAATAGCTTTCAAGAAAACAACCCTGAACATAAGTGCAGAGGCGATATAAGCATAAATATGTGCACCATTTACTCGCTAAAATTTGATAAGGTTTCATGTTGTTTGGGATGCCTCTATGTTCCATCCTGCATAACAACCAGATATGGATTCAATCCAATCACCAAAAATGCATTACTGCTTGGAATAATTTTACAAGAAAACTTAAGATTGATCTACTTAGCCTATCACGATTTGGACTTAAATCCAGCATCACATTTTAGGGACAAGTATGTGTGTCGGACCGGTTTAGTGACAAGTGGGTCTGTAGGCTAAGGTTGTGGCCGGCGACACGTGGGTTTGTCACGTGGTGTATGAGTATGTACTGGTGATGCTGCAAATGATGATGATGAGACTGGAGACTTCCTTTGTTCGTGTAAGGAAATGATGGAGAAGAGAAGGGGTAGGCTTTCGTTAGCCCTAAAAAGGGCAGGAGTGCATATAGTTTGGTAGAGACGTCGTTGTTGGCCCTGAGAAGGGCCGTATTTGCTTATTGATATAGTTGGGTGAGACTTTGTGGCCCTGAAAAGGGCCATGTTTGTCTAGTTTGGCCGGTGTCGCACGAAAAGACTGGAGTCCTTAAAAGGACTATTGTATTGCTGTAACACCGGCTGCTTGTTGGAAGATGTTGGAAGATGGTGTGAGGATCGGAAACACCGGCTGCTGCTTGGAAAGTGGTATGAGGATCGCCTTTGTCCGGGAGTCAAGTCACGGGATGCAAACGGAGGGAGTTGATTGGCCGGTCAGCAAAGCATACGGAGTAAAAATACAATCGTAGCGAAGGAGAGAGAGAGAGAGAGAATATACAGAGAGAGTTATGGGGAAAGAGGAGGCATTTGTTCCGTAGTATTAGGAGCAGTCACGAAGCGATTCGAATTAGCAAGGAATGTCGTCGTTTGAGGCGAGGGACACGTCGTCGATTTCGCGCGGTTGAGAGAATCAGATTTGCATTCGGCGCATGTGACTAACTCACTACGGTAGTAGGCTAAGGGTTTTTGTCCCTAGAAGTCAACGAAGAAATCAGTTGAGGCGAGGCAAAGATAGAGGTGCGGGATCGCCGGGGTGATCGTTGGCTGAGACAACCAGACAAAGTCGTACGAAACGGATTTACCCTAGCTATTTATGCAAGTCGACATCAGCAGCAGCAAAGTTGTGGCGTCAGCCGAAAAGTAGGTAGTCGTATCTTCGCATTTCATGTGGTTTGGCCATTTGGACGGTTAAGTCGTTACAAAATCAATTTTCACTGAATCCTATATCTAAATATAAAAACAATCATGTATCTATATCTAATTCTTCTCATGATTTTTTTTCTCTTCTAATATATTCTCCATTCACAAACTCTGCCTTACTCTTTTGTAACCACTCTTTCCCACAATGTGACTTTGAAGAAAATTCGGACAAATATTTTCTAATTGAACAAATGAAAAAGGTAATGCTCCTAGATCAGAATACTGTACGGGCATCCCTTTCCCAAAATAAAAGAAATTAAAAAAAAAACAAATAAATAAAGGGAGAAAGCATAACATTTTAAATTTATGTTTCTTTCATTTTTTAAAAAAGAATTTCAGTTACAAAGAGAGAGAGAGAGAGAGAGAGAGAGAGAGAGAGAGAGAGAGAGGGGGGGGACAAAAACAGTGAATAACTTCAAGAACAAATATGACACTTTACACGACATAACAAATAGTCAATAGCTTTCAAGAAAACAACCCTGAACATAAGTGCAGAGGCGATATAAGTGTTAAGGACGACCGGCCCAAATGGCTAACCCACATGAAATGCGAAAATAAGGCTTCCTACTTTTCGGCCGACGTCACAGTTTCATGTTACATTTTACATTTCTATTTTAAAAATTCAGTTGTGTGTGTAGTATAACGCCAGGTGTACTACTTCTCCACGCCGAGAGAGAAAGAGTTGTTGGTGATGACTCTCCGTCCGGTTCTGTTGACGGGAGCTGATATTTCTGTGGAGGGAAATTAATTTCGGAGAAAAGACTCTCCCACGTGGGTGGAGAGAAATTACGACAAAATTCAAGGACCTTCAATTTGAAATCAGTGGTTTTATTTCCGTCGATACAGATTCTTTTCTGGGCCGGTTCGCGGAATACATCGAGGTACGGAATTCCGTTGCAATTAGTTTTCTAAGTGAGTTGGTCACTTTTCTGAGTTACTACTACGAAAATCAAGGGTTCCTCCTGACCTGTCGCCCCTGGATTCAAATCTAAAACTGCCCTCTAACCGGCTCTCTCCTCCCTCACCCATAACGGGCAGGGGTCTTCTTTGTGCGACCTGTCACTAACGGGTTCAGATCTCAACTTCCTCTATTTTCAAATTTGGGCTCCTTTTAACGGCTACTGGTAATACGATCTCGCCTCCCTCGCCCATGACGTCACGTACACACGGACCCAGAGTGCATTCCGTTACATGTGTGTGTGTGTGTGTGTGTGTGTGTGAGAGAGAGAGAGAGAGTATATATAGAGAGTTATGGGGAAAGAGGAGGCTTTTGTTCCGTAGTAGTAGGAGCAGTCACTTTCAATTTCATTGTTGAAGTAATGGTTTTTTTTTCAGTTGGACAGAAATAGAGTTAATTAATGAAATAAAACAATTGTGATTTTATTGGTTTGTTGTTCGTAACACTTGACTATCTCACTCAGCGGTAACAATTTTGCTGGTAACATACTTCTGCTTTTGAAACTATGGACTCTACAACTTAAACAAATTTGCTATTATTTTTCATATATATATATACGTATATATATATATACATATATATATGATAATTATAATGACAT
>VCCN01004748.1:920014-937243 GCA_006491835.1 Architeuthis dux
TAGGTGTTTTTTTGATCGTTGAAAGGGGAGAAAATTTACTACGGAAAAAGTTTTGTTTACATTTCGCAGAGATTTACACTATTTTGATTCAATAATATCTCCCGTTTTTTAAGGTGTACACAAATATTTTTTATCTCATATATTTCGCCAATCTTTCAACTTACTAATGACACTAACATTTTTCGACAAAAAAAATTAAGTTTTATATGATTTTGACGTTTATTTTATCAAGGTGTCAAATTACTCAGAACTAGGTCACGAGGCCGCAGAAATACCTAACTTTTGCGGATGTTTACATTGCATACCTTCCAAGTCTCACACATTCTGAATGAGACACACGCATTTTGAATCATGTAAGGAAAATTCTCACGCATTTTTATAAAAAAAAATTAAATTAGATTTATTAAATTGATTTAGACTTCTGATAAAAAAAATCTATTTTTATAGAACTTTAGAACGCATTATTTTGAAAGATCACATAAAACTTTTGAAACATGTTTTAAATGACAACACGCAGTTTTAGCCAATCTTGGATACATAATTTTCAAAATTCTTTTCAATCAGACCACCTAGAAGCACCCCACCCCATTTTTCCTTGGGGGGGGGGGGTACACGATTAAAACTTGACAAGTATGACATTGTAAATTGAACATTTGGTGTCTAAAAGAGAGACACAAAGTGAGGGTTGAGTTTTATACATTTTATACATACTAAATCAATCACTTTAGAGCCAATTCAATTGCTTCCTGTATAAAAGTATAAAAATTTCCATAAGAAACGATGGTCAGATTCAGTCAAAGCAGTTCATACTGAATAGGAAAAATATTTTTTCATAATTTTGTAAAACCGAATCTATTAATCACTGCTACCAAAGGTTTAGTGTTCACACATATGTATCTATGTTGGCTTCTCCATTCTCACGTTCGTATTTTTAGGCACGTATATAATGCGGCTTTCTTATGTCGACAGTATGAAATCAAATGATGGATAATTTTATATCCGATCGACAGAATATGATAATTATAAAGACATTTATTAGTGAGAGCCTATATTTGCCTGGCGTCGGTGTGAGCGACTGCTAAACGAGCGGCCTAAATTGTAAATGTGAATAAAGAAACGAACTCTGTGCGGGGATCGAACCCACGTCCACCCATTCTATCGATTGGATATAAAATTATCCATCATTTGATTTTATACTGTCGACATAAGAGAGACGCATTATATTCATGCCTAAAAATACGAATGTGAGAATGGAGAAGCCAACAAAGTGTAGGATAAAAGACTACTGCCTACCATCTGACCTATGTATCCAGACTTTTCCCAGCCCTAACTGTTTATAGTAGAAACTTGAAATTTTGCACACACACACATTAGTAGGGAAATTGTTTTTTTTTTGCTTTTTGAAAATTCCGCCCTAACTAGGTTTTTAGAGGGGGGGGGGGTTCAATTTTATCTATCTATCCATCTTGACTTTGTCCAACCCTAACCGTTCCTAGTAGAAACTTGAAATTTTGTACACGCACTCCCCTCAATGCATAGGGAAAATGCTTTTTTTTTGCTTTTTGAAAATTCCCCTCCAAAATATGGTTTTAGACATTTTTTAGTGATCAAAGCCCAACTTTTTAATTCACCTCCAACACAGCATATATGCGGTGATTCATAATTTCCCTTGGGATGCTAGTATCCTTTATTTTTACTTAAGATATATCTGAAAATAAATCTGTCCATGCTAGATATCTGTCCTATCAACAGAGTTTAACAATCAAAGTGTGTTATGTAATAATTCTTTTACATAAATGGGATGCAATTTTATGAACTTTTTTTTTGTGAAAGTTGTTTTCTTTGTCCGTACAAGCTGACAACAAGAAAAAAGATTTGAACATTTTTTCTCTTCGCTGAAAAAGCTAAATCTATGTCTTCTTACTTTGAATGAATGACTTTGATTAATAATACAAAAACTTAACAAAGGAGCTAACCAAGATGTTTTTCTTTTTAAATGCATAACATATTTATTTGTAAACAAATGTATTAAACATCTCTGGAACATTACATTTTGTTCAACTTTACATTTCTTGATAATTAAAACACACTTTTATTTTATAACAAAGTTTCACAAGTAACCATGGAGAATAATGATTTTTAAAATATTAAAAACCATCAACAAAATCATTTTTTTATGAAAAAAATTAATTTTGGTGTGAATATTTTTTCTCACATCCCGATAATCTTATAATATATTTTAATAAAAAAGCACCCACATACTTTCCAAGCAAAGCGATATTTTAGTTTTATTGCATTTTTCATTTTCCGATTCAGGGTATACTTTCTACATCTCTGGAAGTGGTTACAAATATAGTTTTAACTGATTTGATTTCTCTGTTGTCTTTGAAATAGTCTTAAATAAAAGGACATTTATTTGCCATGAGCTATATGATTTTTTTTTACTTGATACGCACTTTAATCTTTCTCTTTTTTGATGTTTTCTAACCTTGTAAGCGATTATTTTTGTGTATGTCTGTGTATTCAAAGGGAATAACTTTTTGTCTTATATTGTTGGCACTACTATTGTATGTGTACCGCATTTTTTATAATCACATAATATTTTATAGAGATTTAATATAATTAAATAAGGGTGTGTTTGATTGACTTAAAAAATATTTCCACAATTTTTTCTTACAAAATACCCTTTTTATAAATTAATTAATTTATAAACTAGAAAGCACTCATATATAGCTAAGATGAAGGGGAGGTATCTGTAAAAAGATTCCTGGATCCGCCCCCAAATTTACCCAATTCCATATCCAATGACCTACCCTTCCACAAACTTTCATTGCAATTCATTGAGAACTTTAAAGTTGTTGTGTTAACTACTACAATGCCGGGGAGGTAATGGGGAAAACATTACTGGATCTGATTCAAAACGTAATCAATTCTTCCTTGGCTCACATCCCATCCTTCTGAAGGAAAAAAAGGGTCATTTAAATTCATTATGAACATTTGTAGATATTGTGATGAATAGGAGTGGATACATGTACCAAGGTACATGTTGGCAGAGGTCAATGAATAAGTACTGAAAATTTTATTGAAATCCAATCATTTGTAGATTTTAAAAATCTGGATGTGTTTAGCCTAAAAGTTTTCTAATGCAAATTATTATGTCCCATTATTTACACAGTGTTAACAACTTCACAAAGACAAAAATCTCCAATTCTAAACATTGAAAACATAATTTTTGTATCAGTATTTTCTCCATTCATTCTTCTAACAAATGGCATAACGATTTATCAATAAAATTAACTAACTGATAATTACGTTGGACGTTTTTTTCACATTATAGGTTTATTAATTAAAACGTAGAATTGGATTGTTTTTTAGTCAATTATTACACTATTTGATGACCCAAACTTAAAATTAAAAAGATTTTAAAACTCTGTAATTAAAAATCTACCAAAAATAAACTATTTCTCAGATGAAAATGATTTGATAAAAAAGTTAGTTGTCATTATTACTCAACTGCACAAAGAATTAACCACTTCTGCTGAAATAACTATGAAAAATACCTTTTTAACAGTAGGGATTCTTTTTCTGTTGGCATGGTTCAAAGGTCAAAGTGAGGTTGCATACTTGTTGATTTATTTTTTTAAGTGTTGAGTTTTTTTGCTGATTACTGTAAAATATACCTCTCAAATGGCTATAATCACAAGCAAATGTGTCACTGAATTAATTTTCCAAAATACCTCAATCCATAAATTTCTATAACATCTGGGTTTTTGTTTATTGGTTATCACAAAAAAGGGAAAATAGCTTTCAAAAACTTTATTCTGGAACTCTGGTCGCAATGGAAAGAACACGTAATCTCACAAGTAATAAAATTAAATATTTTGTATAGAAGTTTAAAAACCTTCACTTGAAGATAGCATAACAGTAATAAACCCATGAAGGACTTTATATGGTCTGTGACTAGAACAAATGAAAAGTCCTCCAAAACTGTAGAATAGGTTTTTGAGAAAACGACTAAATGTGATTAGACTAGATATTTTCTATAGTTTTGAGAAGGGTCATTAATATTCAAATGGTTCTGCGGATGATTGAACTCTTTCTTGTTGTTTGTGTTGTAAACACAACATTTCGGCCGATCCATTCTTCGGCCTTCCTCAGGTGTGATGGGGTAAACAGAAGTTTTTATTTTTATGTTTTTAAAGGGTTAACCATTATAATGCAGGGCCCAGTGTTTCTGTTTCTGTCTCTGTGTCTTTGTCTTGTCGGGTTTGGGTCTGTTGAGAAGCGGAAGCCACATCGGGTTGAACTCCACACTTGTCTGACTACTGCATTTAGTCGACATGTTGATGTGATGCTTCCAACATTGTTCTCTGTCAATAATCTGGACTTCCTCTCAGAGGGGAAGGTGGTCAGCCATAGCTGATTTTTCTATCTTGCCGTTGATTATTGCTTTTTTGTGTTCATCAGTGGTAGTAATCTTGGCTGTTCCTTTCCTGGTCATAGAATGGGGCGGATATCCATTTCTTTCAAGAGCTTGTTTGATATTTGACAACTCTTTCTCCTCCAATTTCAGTGTGCCACTAATTGACGCTGCTCAAATTCTCAAGCAGTTAATGATTCCTTTTTTTACAGAGTATGGGTGGGTGGAATTAAAATTAAGGTAGAGACCAGTACGTGTGGGTTTTCTATAAGCAGAACACCCTTTGCCTCCATAACCTAACATCACCCCCTGGGAAAAGGCAGCTCTCAAGTCTCTACAAAGAGACCAAAATATTATCATAGTCATGGCTGATAAGGGAAATGTTACAGTTGTCCTTGACAAAACAGCTTACCAGAAAAAACTGTCTGACATCATAGAATCGGGGAGTTACACAAAGTTTAAGAAAGACCCCATGTTATCAACAGAGAGGAAAATCACATCCCTTGAAAAAGAACACAGAACACTTTGCTCCGCAGAAGTACAGGCAATTAACGATACAGCAAACTTCTCCATATGTATGGCCTCCCTAAAATACACAAAACAGATACTGCATAGTCAACTACATAGGCTCAGCTTGCCATCCATTAATCTGAGAGGAAGTCCAGATTATTGACGGAACGAAGTGGGAAGCAGAGAAATCAAAGAAGCTTCGCAGTAGTCAGACAAGTGCAGAGTTCAACCCGATGTGGCTTCTGCTTCTCAGACCCAAAGACACAGAAACACCCGGGCCATGCATTATAAGTGTTACCTCCTTGAAAAATATAAAAATAAAAACTTCTGTTTACCCCATCAAACCTGAGGAAGGCCGAAGAATGGATCGACCGAAATGTTGTGTTTACAACACAAACAACAAGAAAGAGTTCAATCATCCGCAGAACCATTTGAATATTAAAACTATAGAAAATATCTAGTCTAATCACTTTTAGTCGTTTTCTCAAAAACCTGTTCTAAGGTTTTGGAGGACTTTTCATATGTTCTCTTCTACCATTCCCTCTAACTATAAACTGATTTTCACCTTTATGCAAGGCCCTGTCGGCTGGGACATAGAATACGCCGACTGTATCCTCTGCAGAGGGGTAGGACCCCCCCCCACCAAATGAGGCCGGCCTTGTCGGCTGGCGCCTAGAATACACTGACTGCATGCCCTGCAGAGGGGTAAGACCCACCCCAAACAGGCGCCACCAAAGTCGCAAGACTCTAATTAAAAAAAAATTAATCATTTGCCAAAGTCGCAAGACTCTAATTTTAAAAAAAATAACCATTTACCAAAGTTGCAAGACACTATTTTGGGGATTATAAACTGATTTCGGCATTAAATGACCTATCAAGGGTTGATATGCTGCTAAACAAATCAATCAATCAATCAATCTTTATGCAAATTTGTTCAGTCTCTTTTTAATTCTACTTGACTATTTTTGTGCATATGTTGGTTGCTCCAGCCAGATTGTTGGTCTGTTATGTGTTTGGGAAAATGAATGATAATTCAGTCCTTCACTCCGGAGAAAACTGATGTTTTTAAGCTTTTAAAGTTTAAAGCTTTTTGAGTTGAGTTGAAATCCATTTTAACTTTATTGCTGTATTGCCTTTAAAAGTGTATTTTGCTGTCTGTCATATTAATGTAAATACAATAAAAGCAATGTTTATCTTTGACAGAAATGAGATCTAACGATTTACCTAAGATTAATAAATTTCCCACCACATTTAATTATATTAAAGTCTGAAGGTAAGTAAGAGAGATTATTCATTGAAGAACAGTATTGTCTATATCATAATAGAAGGAATTTATGTATAAAAAAGTGGATGTTACTGAGTCTATTGTGATATAAAGTGAGTTAATATCTAATTAATTTCTTGAATTACTATATCATTTATTTCTTTTTACAGATGTTCCAGCTGAAAAGATATTGTCTAATAGTTTAATTTTACAAAAACTACTTAAAAACAATCACTGGAGAGAAATCATATTCTTGTGAACTGTGTGGATCTTCCTTTTCATGAAGTCAAGGGCAAAATTTTGTGAACTTGCATAATTTGGTGAATAAGACTGTTTCATCAATTTTTTTTTGCAGGCTAAAAAAAGTAAAATATGGAAAACTGCTCAGAAAAAAAACATTCTTTTGAAACTTATGGATGTGAATTGTCGAATAGTTCAAATTTGAAAAAACATTTTAAATCCCATACTGGAGAGAAACAATATTCTTGTGAAATGTGTGGGTGTTCTTTTTCACGAAAGCCACATTTGTTTAGACATATGCGATCACACACTAGAGATAAGCCATATTCTTGTGAAGTGTGTAGCTCTTCCTTTTCAAAGAATTCATATTTGATCAAACATATGCGAACGCACACTGGAGAGAAGCCATATTCTTGTGAAGTGTGTAGCTCTTCTTTTTCATCTAAGTCAAATTTGAACCAGCATAAGCGAATACACACTGGAGAGAAGCCATATTCTTGTGAAGTATGTGGCTCTTCCTTTTCAGCCAAGTCAAATTTTAACAAACATATGCGAACACACACTGGAAAAATGCCATATTCTTGTGAAGTGTGTGGCGCTTCCTTTTCAGAGAATTCACCTTTGATCGAACATATGCGCACACATACAGGGGAGAAGCCATATTCTTGTGAAGTGTGCAGCCTTTCTTTTTCACGTAAGTCAAATTTGAAACAACATATGCGAACACACACTGGAGAGAAGCCATATTCTTGTGAAGTGTGTGGTGTTTCCTTTTCAGTCAATTCATGTTTGATCCGACATAAGCGCACACACACTGGAGAGAAGCCATATTCTTGTGAAGTGTGCAGCCTTTCTTTTTCGCGGAAGTCAACTTTGAAACAACATATGCGAACACACACTGGCGAGAAGCCATATTCTTGTGAAGTGTGTGGGAGTTCTTTTTCAGAGAAGACCTCTTTGAATCGACATATGCGAACACATACTGGAGAGAAGCCATATTCTTGTGAAGTATGTGGCTATTCCTTTTCTGTCAAGTCAAATTTAAACCAACATATGCAAACACACACTGGAGAAAATTTATATTCTTGTGAAGTGTGTTATTCTTCCTTTGCACGAAAATGGAATTTGAAGCAACATATACTATCACACACTGGAAAGAAATGATATTTATCTGCAGCATACTTGTGCAGTATGTGGATCTGCTTATTCACTGAAATCTTATATAGCAGAACATATGCAAATATACACTGAAGAGAAAACATACTTGTGTGAAGTCAAATTTAGTACAACATTTGAGAGAAACTATATTCTTGCAATTTATGTGAATCTTCATCTTCACAGGAATCATATTTGTTGCAACATATGCTGAAGAAAAAACATTTTTGTGGAGTGTATGATGCTTTATTCACAGTGAAATCAAATTTAGTGCAGCATATGCAGACACACTGAAGAGAATCCATGATCATTTGGAAATAAGAATCTTTCTGACAATTCAATTTAGTAACATATACTGTGACAGACATTAAACAGAAAACCTACTCTTGTGAAGTCTTAGCATCACCTTTTATAAAGAAGTCAGATTTGATGCAGTAAATAAAAGAATACAAAGGAAGTGTTTATTGTTTCTAGACAAATCTAGATATTGGATGATATTAAAGAAATTCTTTGCAAAGTCTAACCTTTAAGACGTCGAGATTGGATCGTTTCATTAGGACGGATTTTCAGCAATCACTATTCTTTTGAAAAGAAGCGAAAATATTTTAGTTTTGTATTTAATTAGTGTTTTTTAAATAAGAGTGGGAAGGAGGTTAACTCATAATTCATACAAAATTTGATTTTCATATTTTGGTTCATTTCATATTGTTATGCTTCAGCTTCTTTTGATTCATTTCATTGAAATTATAAGAAATGTTAGCTTCTCTTGGAAAGAATACAGTGATGGCTTAAAGGTTAAACTTTGCTAAATTCTTTAATATAAGAATAATCAAGTGTAATTTAGTGTTTTCATTTTTTTCACCATATTTAACAGGATTGAAATTCTACTCAATATATTTGCATTGGGTTTTAAGAAAATACCTGCAGAAAATGTTTTTAATGATTTTTTTTAGACTCATAAAAATATAAACAAAATATTTTATGCTCAAACTTGGAAGAAAATCCTGTGAAGAAATTAGAGAAAATTTTGTATTGTCTTCTTTGAAAATAAATTCATGTCAGAATATGCCAATCTTTTGCCCAATCTATTTTTTCATACTTTATGGAAATGAAACATGTTTTCTTCATAGCTTTTCATACAATCAAAAAAGCATATTTTAATATATAGAATTAGAAATAAGATTGTTCCAGAAAGAATAATTCTTGTTAATCCTAAGGTGATCCAAAATAAGGGTGTTGTCAGTTTATGATCAGGTAAACGGAAGAGACATGGAGTCCTGTGTGGTGCCATGGTCTGAAGAATTTTGTAGAGATCAAGGAAAAGTCTGTGATGTTTTATTGTGATGGCAGCTCAGTACTATCTGTGAGACGGGAATTTTATCTTGCAATGGATTACTACTACTCTTTGCCACCTGCTGGAGTTAATGAGTTAATTGGAATAGTAGTAGTAACAGGCATTATCATATTAAGAAAATTTTATATTTCACATTTTCTTGAAATTTTGAACAGTAAATTTGTATATCTCATTTGTTAAAATATAACCCTGGATGCAAATTATATCAATTAAAATGCACACATATCAGTTGTGTCAGCCTATTGTTACAAACAATAAATGAAAATATAGAACTTATTTCCTTGGTTAATTGTAAATCTTATAGTCCAGGGGCCAGCCAGACCTACTCTGCACCCACCCCCAGGACTCTATAAGTAGGGCACCAAAATGTTCCTTAGGATATCCTGTTTCAGAAAAAGATGTTCCCAAGAAGTTGGGATGAATTACCTCATTTGCATAAAACAAAATGGCTGCCAGCACACCAAAGAATTTCATGTCTCATCTCCCATATCTGAGCACTTTAAAAGGCTAAAGCATGGTTTTCAGACATGAAGAATACAAAAATAAACTTTATTTTACCATAAAAGTAATTTTTAATTAATAGGTAATCCAGGATTTTACTAGGATACTTTATAGGTCAAAATCTATGGTTTGCGGATTTAATTCATGATGGATATATATATATATCCATTAGAAAGAGAATTTCATCAGCTTTCCAACAGCCATAAAAGTGAATTTTCCAAATATATATAGTACACAGTCTATGGATTGTGGATTTAATTCCTGATGGAGATATATACACATATATACCGTTAGAAAGAGAATTTCATCAGCTTTCTAACATATCAATTTGTATCTGTTGAGCATAATAAGTTACAGCCAAAAACATGAAACTAGGTATAGCATTTTTCAAGGAAATTTCCAGTACACATTCCAAATTCTATGGATTGTGGAATTAATTCTTAACTATTAACTTTTACAATGGTAGTGATATGTAAATAATGGTGAAGATTACATAACTTAAATTTGTTCAACATTTTGAATGAATTCAAATGTTTTTTTAAGAAAGTAGAGTGTACAAAGTGCACAAGAAAATGTTTTTTAAATGTTTTTATTTTATAGTTGAAAAATAAGCATCTACAATTTCAAAATGATTAAACAACAATTTTAATTTTTGTGTATGAGGGTCCCCCAAAATCTAAATCCGGCCCTGTCACCATGTCTCATATTTTATATTTAGGCCTAAGTAGATTTTACAAACTACTGGATGTTGACAGAATTATGGCATAATTTCTAAATTTCTCTAATTATAATAAATTGTTGCCAGTTCTTCTATGGTTTGGGATTTCAAAATGGCTGACTGTTAAAACATTGGTATTTCTTTTTACACAGGATGTCTTGTGAAATTAGGAAGAACCCTTAACATGAAAAAAAGGACCCATGTTCTGGATATGGAGAGTTAATTGAGCGCTAGGTGGAAATTTTTCAGTTTGCATTTCAGAGGCGTGGGAAGTGAAATGTACTAGACTGAGAAGTATTGAAAAAAAAATCTTATAAATGAGTGTTTCTAAATTAAAGGTGATTTAAAAATATATAGATATATACATATCGGAGCTATATGTGAATATTGAAAGATGGTATGAAGAGATAAGATGAATTAAAATAAAATTGTAGAAACCAATGTTAAGAGAAATAAAATAAAATCCTGAGAAAATTAAACTATTAAAGTAATGCAATTGGGAAAATAATGAGTGATATATGTTTGTTTGTGGCAGGGGAAGATTGTTTTTCTGCACTAATATTTTTTAGTGGAATTTTTGAAAACTTTCCGGCATTCAGTCAAATACTGGGAGCGCAATCAAACTTATGAATTAAAGTCATGCACCGACACAAAATAGAATTTAGGCAAATGAAGTTCGAGCGAGCCAAGAAATGTGGGGAGCAAATTCAGTCGCTTGTAGATTCTAGTATAAATTACCTGTCTGTGGACATGAGATGTTATTTGGTGTTGAGGCTAGGAGAGCCAAAAAAGAATAACATGGGATTTTAGGGCAAGAGGAAAGCCCTATGAGGATATGGCTCATGGAAGAAAATCTAGGAGTTTTTTTTAGCATAGGCACAGAGAAAGGTCTTGCGCTTGGTAATAGCACATTTACAGACATACTTAAGTAGTGGAAGAAAGAATGGTTTAAAAATAAGTTTAGGATGAAAGACAGTGATGTAAGAAAAAAAAAAGGATAACCCTGTTGAAAAAAAAGGGCTGAAGTTGAAAAGGACTAAACAGACATGGACCTTCTTGTCTGTACCGCTTTTTTTTTTTACCAATTCTTTTTCCGAACCCGATTTTTGTGTCAAATTGATCACGAGTGAGGATTTTTGTTTTTTTTGTTTTTTTGTTTTTCTCTTGTGGAGAGTCAGAGAAGGAGAGAGAAATGCTGGAAAATATCCATGGGTGTATATTTTGAAAAATATGGAGATGAGGAATGTTATGATATACTGCCACGAGAGGTCATTTCCATCCTAACACCTGATAACCTCAGGAAAGATGCATATGTGTGGGTGTCCATAAACAGGATGTTGACTAAACTTGCAGGTGTTTGCTGGAAATCAGCGTGGGCGATCGAGAGAGAGACGAGACAGAGACTCACAAGCAGAGAACAGAGACAAGCAGAAACTAGGGCTGGGAAGGCATAAGACCAGTTCCCCTGTTGGGGACAGGCTGTCGGCTCTCGTTACCTCTCTCCCACTCTTCACTCTCCGCCCCTACCCAATGTATTTTGATGAAATATTTTTATAAACAAGTTTCAAGTCTTCCTTTTTCTCAAGTTTAGGATTTTTCTCCCACAAATGAGCAACCCAACGACGAGACGCCTCATGTTGGCAGAACATGTAAAAGGGGCTATACAACACTATTAAGTCTCCCGGATCTTTCCTAATTTTTAACGATGTTAACCCTAACACTTTTAGCCGATCAATCCTCATAAGTCATCCTTTCAGACCTGCCATTTGCCAAGGTTTAGAAATTCCCAGGAAGGAGATTTCCTAAAAAAAGAAGATGTTCCATTCCAGAAGCTGTAAAACAGCTATTTCAGTGTATTGAAAACCTATCTTAACATAATTTTAAACCAATATAATCAACAACATGCGGGAGCTCGGTAGGTCTGAAAATAGGAGGGAAACAATTTTTACAGGCATAATTTCTTTCAATGCGGGAGTCTCGTACACATTCATTACATGCGGGGGGGGGCAAGCATTTGGCTTCAAAATGTGGGAGTCTCCCGCGAGACTTGGTAGGTCGGTACTTTGTAGCAGACACATATACGTATTTTTGCATTCACAACTTCGGTGGAAACCACTTGACACAATTTTCCTTTGGAACAACCAGATTTTTATTCCGAGAACCAAGTTAATCTTTCCGAGTACAACTTTTAGATAACCAATTTTCAGGACATACAATTAATGTACTTGACTAGAAACTTGATATCCTTTGCAGACAATAAGTCTGGTAAAACGATGTATCTTGTCACCTTACATTTCATCTTGGATACTTGATGATAAACAGTTCAACACATCACAATTTCGACCAGCCACATATCCACCACTCACCTCTTACTATAAGAAGACCAGCTATCCTTTATTTTTTGTTTAGTCAAGATTTATCGCTTTGACAAATCCATGACGGTTCCACACAGACGTGCCTCTCACCTCTCATACATACACACACACTCTTTACTGTAACATCTTCAACCAGTGAAGTAGTATACAAACACTTTAAATGCATTCTTTTCTTCTTAGCTGAGCACTACTTTTTGTTATATTCTTCTGTAATAAATATACTTCTTATCATTGCAGAGTATGTGTATTCTTTATTAACAATGATTTTCTATCATGTGAAAACTGCATCCTTGCACATGCATGTATTTCATTCCTTTTACTACTGCAGAAAAAGGCAGAGAAAGAAAGATCTCTCTTATGCGCATCATTAACATTACCCTCTTTCTTTCTCCAGTCTCATCAGCACTCTAGCTTTACTTACGGGCAGTATTGATCCTTAAGGCTACTATAGCTTCACCGTTAGAGATATTACTATGCTTCTACGCCCTCATCATTGTTATTGTTTATACGATAACTTTTAATGGAGTCAGTTAGTTTAATATTAGTCTTAAATCCCATCTAAATTAGCTCCATTATAACTTTTTAATTCCGGTACTAACATAATTGCTCGTCTCTGGACTTGTTCTAAAAGATTTTGTATCTCTCTCTAAGTAAACATTAAACAACTTTTCAAAGACAAAACTCCAGTTAGTTGTGAACAGAACCTTGGAAACAAATAATTTTTATATCAGAATTTTCGGCCATCCTTCGAAACAGGAGAACGGAACATTTTCGGTGATTTCAACCATTGGCGATTTCTGCTACGGAAGACCATACACGTAAAAGTCTCTTGCTTTAGAAACTGGTTTCTGTGGAGAATTTTGTGTCCTTTAGAAATATTTTTTTTTTAAAGAATTTTAATTATACAATGTTTACACACCTTAGTTGAGGTTATTTCTGAAGTTAAAGGTTTTTAATTTAAATTTACGAAAGGGCACAAATACAGATTAAACTTACGTAGTTGTTTTAAGACATTCAGACAAGACCACTGAAAATGAATACTGAAGCTTGGACCAGTTGCATTCAATGGTGTTCCCATTTCTAATATTTAATTAAAATATATATGAATAAATATATGTAATTCATTTCCTTTAATTATCGTTTTGTTTTAGTTTTCTTTGAATGTTATACCTGTAACGAACAGTCAGCGAGTGGAATCCACTTGACTCACTTTCCTTTGGAACAATCCAGATTTTTGTTCCGAGAAAATGTGTTATCTCGTCTTTTAGATAGCCGATTTTCAGGACATGAGAAATCCCGTACTCGACTCGAATTTAATATGCTTTGCAGACGGGAAGTCTGGTAAAATCCTGTTCCTTGTCACCTCACATCCCATCTTGGAACTCTTGATGATACACAGTACAACACACCTCAATTTTGACCAGCCACACTCCACCATTCACCTCTTACTATAAGAAGACCGATCTTTTCTCCAACTTTGTTCAATCAGATTTGTCTTTTCGACAAATATGACGGTTCCACCAGAGACGCGCCTTTTCACCTCTGATTACTTACGTATGCATTCATACACATTCATACATACACACACTCTCTTTCCTAATATCTTCAACAAACCACAGATGCTTTTACTAAGTAGAATACGAACACTTTAAAATGCATTCCTTCCTTCTGCTATCCTAACCACGGGGGACAACTTTTCTTCGACTCACCACAAATATATGTTATACCGAATCGGCCAAGTAACATTTTTCACGAAAACAAAAACAAAACAACTACGTGATTAATGATGTTTAACCCTTTTTTGTTGGTTTTAACTGTTTTTACAAAAAATAAAATTAAATACGTAGTTTGAATTTGATAAATGATTAAAGTCGACTATTTTGCGGAAAAAGAAATCAAACCCAATTACGTAATTACTTTTGTGTAAATTTTTTTTGGTTAAAACAAACATAACTATGTCCTAAAAACAACTACGTAAGTTTAATTTGTGCCCGTTCGTAAATTTAAATTAAAAAGCTTTAAATTCAGAAATGACCACAACTAAAGTGAGGTGAGTAAACATTGTGTTATTAAAATTCTTTTTAAAAATATCTTTGCAAACAAGAAACCAGCTTCTAAAGCAGGAGAATCTTTACGCGATTGGTTTTCCGTAGAAGAAATCGCTTAAGAATGACGATTACCAAAAATTAACTAAGTATCAGATTTTACTCAAGTTTTAGCTTCTCGGTCTGACATACCATCCTTACCAATTTTGGGGTCTGGGGACACTCAAGAATGTTTTGCTTCTCCGCTTTTTATTTCGGCGTACAAAAACTCTCTACTTTTGGACTGTGTTGCCGATTTAGCGCGTTTCGCGTTTTGGCAGTGCAAAAGCGTTAAATTGGCGAGTCTGCACCTAAAACATTTTGGCAGTTTTTGGCCTTTTTCTGGCTATTTTTACCATTTTAAAAGAATTTAGCTCTTTTTGACAGTCAAACTATTGCTAAAATATGTTTGGCCACACTAACACTGGTTTTGAGATAACAGGAGACTAAGGAGTCATTTCAACTCGGGATTGCGCTTTCGTTTAATAAATTGTTGTCACGATTAAAATAATATTAATAAAGAAAGACATCATTGAAATGTTTCATGGCTTCAATTTCTTTTCAATTCTTTTGTTTTAATGAAATAAATTTTATGGAAATTGATTAAACCTTTAAAGATCGCCGACGTCATTTCCTTTTTTGTTTTTAACTTCCTCAAAATGGACGCGCTGTAAAGAAGACGGCCTAAAGCATCGAAGAGATTATCGCAGTAAATCCTAATCCATCCCATCTTTTTCAAATACATAAACTACCAAAGTCTATGCATTCGATCATCTTGTAAGTATTTAAAGCTTTATTTTATTAATTAACTTGAACAAATAGTAACAAAGTCAGTCTTTTCGATGACCGCTTCATATTCGATCGTAATTAACTCATACTACCCCTGTCCCATAATTTTCGTTGCATTTGTGTATATACATGTATATATAAATGTAAGAACTATTATGGGACAGTATTTTATACATTCATTCAGTCACTTTATTGTTTATCGTTATAATCCATGTTGAATAATTGAATAACATTTGTTGGCGATAGTTTAATAATTCGTTTTTTTAATTTATTTTCTTCTTATTTGGTTTAATTGTTTTATTGGACATCCAGGAGTTAATCAATATTTATAAAATCATCTAGAAATATCTAGAATCTAAGGAAGTTTAGCTTTCCAAATTGAATATCTAAAAACATCTAGAATCTAACGTCCGAAATACTGCGATACAAAGAATGATTTTAATACAATGTTTACTTACTCACGTCAGTTGAGGTGATTTCTGAATTTAAAGGTTTTTTAATTGAAATGTTTTTAATATAAATTTACGAAAGGGCACGAACAATACAATCTGTACTTACTACAGACAGGTGATTTTTGCGAATCGAAAGGTTTGTAATTTAAATCTACGAAATGACACGAATACAGATTAAACGAAACAAATTTTGATTTTTAAATGTTCAATTTATTTCTAAATTGACGTTAGTGTTGACTTTGATTTTTAATTTACACCGGATATTTGTTTGTGATAATACTTAAAAACACAGAACACTTGTAGATTTCTATTCCTACATTGGTTCTTGGATACACAATAATTTGAGACGCTAAAATACACTTCCCCCAATCTGGATTCTAGATGTTTTTCAAAACATGGATTAACTCCCGGACAGTGTTGCTGATTTAGCGCGAAATTAGCGCGTTTGCGCCTAAACCATTTTGGCCATTTTCTGGCTATCTTTGACCATTTCTAGCGTCTTTTTGGTGGGTTTTGACCATTTTTGGCTATTTAAAAAAAGAATTAGCGCTTTTTGGCAGTCAAACTAGCGCGAAAATATGTTTTGAGTTGGCAACACTGCTCCCGGATTTCCGTTTTATTTGTGGACATGAAAAATATATGCGCGAGATTTACGCTCTTTTTATTCAACAATATCTCCGGTTCTATAAGGTGTACACACATAATTTTTATCTCATATATTTCGCCAATCTTTCAACTTACTAATGACACTAACATTAAGTTTGATATAATTTTGACGTTTATTTTATCAAGGTGTCAATTTTCTTTTTCTAGTTCAAATTTGCGCCAAGATGACTAGAGAACAAAACTGATTCAAAAGTCAGTCAGTAACTTGTTGTAAATTTCTCCACTTTTTGACAAACAAAAAACACCTAGATTTTAAAAGATTACAGCACATCAACTACTTATTGGATTTTAATAAGATTTTCAATACTTATCGAATAAAGAATGAAATATTTTAAAAATAAGTTTCTATTCCAAATTTTGTTGTTGTTTTGGGCGATATTTCTGTACGGATGGCCATACAGGCCTGCATAAACAGATTAGCCATGATTATTATGTTTCCGGTTCAAGAGGAGACACAGCTGTTCTGTTCTGTTCTTTTTCTTTTATTATTTTGTACCCTTAGACTGTAAATTCTTATTTGTGTTTCATAGTAAAAATGTATTTTGTACATTTTTTACACTTCATTATTTACTACGTAAAACAATAAACATTTATACAAAATGTTTTAGCATTGTTGATATTACTTTTAATAAAAAAATAAAAATTATTTAACATTTTCTTAATTTCTGTATCAAAATTTCGTGGGTGACACAAGAGTTCAG
>VCCN01004748.1:1076460-1087462 GCA_006491835.1 Architeuthis dux
CTTTCAACATATTGTGCTTTTTAAAAAACACAAAATACACACATATATTGTGCCTTGTGCCAGACTAAGCTGAGCTTAGTAGTAAATAGGGAGCTTGCCATAGTGCAATGGTTAGCAGTATGCTAGTTTCACGGACTGTAAAGTAAGTTGTTCAATCCATGGTGGGGTGGGGGCTTCATACTACTGTAGGCTTGTGTCGAACTATTGAAGGCCGGAGACACTACACAGGGCCCTCACTACTTTAGTTTTGTGCCAGCCCTTAAACTCAGTGTTGCCAATTTTGCGGTTATCGCGTTAAAGCCAGCGCGTTTATTGTTTAGTCAGTGCAAAAAGCGCTAAATTAGCGTCGGCGCGCTTAAACATTTTGGTCATTTTTAGCGCGGTTTTGACCATTTTTAGTGTGTATTTTTGCCGTTTTTGGCTATTTAAAAAACTTCAACTAGTGCGAAAATATCTTTTGAGTTGGTAACACTGCTTAATCTAACCTTTGTTGTAAATAAATTAAAGCACTCAGAAATCACTTCATACATAGCTACGATGTAGGGGAGGTAACTGAAGTTTCGATTTTCCATATTTAATACTTTGGTCTTATATGAAAAATATCGCTCAGTTGAAAATAAAATTCTTCCTTAGCCCATGGCACCCGCTTCCACAAAATGTCATTGAAATTCATTGAGAACTTTTGGGGATAGTGTATGGACAAAGAGACAAACTAAACTTGAGTGAAATACATATACCTCTTCCAACTTCGTTGATAGAGGTAAACTAGAAAGCACTCAGAGAGCGCATACCTCTGCCAATGCCATTGTCACTAAAAAAAACTGAAGGAAAATCAGTTCATATATAGCTACGATTCAGGGGAGGTAACTGTAAAAAGATTACTGGATCCGCCCCAAAATTTAATCAATCCTTTCTTAGTCCATAACTTACCCTTCCCAAAAATGTCATTGAAGTTCATTTGGCATTTAAGATTTTAAGATATTGTGTAGACAAACATGAGTGAATAATGAAAAAAAATATTTCAATCGAAAACAAATTCCTGGATCCGCCCCAAAATTAAACCAATTCTTCCCTAGCCCAGAAAATTAATGGTATTTCTGTATATATTTATTATCGTATTAACAAAAAAGGTGCTAAATTTTAATTTTTGCCAGAGAAAAATATACTCGTTTTACACAATAATTGAAATCACTCGGCAGAAAAATCATTACGAAAAGATTTGATTACGTAATGTTTAAAATAAAATTATCTCATTAAATTCAAGATAATTCAGTAGTAGTTTTAGAGCTTTTAGAGTAATATACTGTCAAAGTAAAGAAATAGGAAGATAAATAATTTTTATATTGAAGTTTTTATTTTTATAAATACATCTCTTTTCTCTACGATATTGTGAAACCGTTTATGTATGTCTATTGTTTATTTCATTTTAGGTTGTTTGCATAAAGAAATTAGCCGATAGTGTTAGAGGTTTTAAATTAAAAAATATACAATCAGACGAAAAATATGTTTTATATCAGATTTTTGCTGTCAATTCTTTTCGGCTAAAAAAAGGACATTTTTAAAGTTGCTAATCCGTATAGTTCGGCTGAGTACCCTAAAAGTGAGTCAGCAGACAAGTCTTATTTGAGGCTCATTTTCTGCAGCAAAGCTAAAAAGAAATACGAAAAAGACAAGATGGAGGGTTATACAAGAGAAGGTATGTTTACGATTTTAAATCATATTTTCATTGTGATTCGGGCGTTGTTTTTTCAAGAAAATGACTGATTCTTATTCTGTAGTTGATAAAGAATCTGGAGAAAGTGTGAATTAGATGAATAAACTTCTTTTTGTGTGTCTTTCGACGTAAATTCTCCAATCGCAAAATTTCATCTCTTTGTACTGACAAAATGGCGTCACACAGTTTTGGAGGTTTTCGTCTTTTCTTTGTATTTTTTTTTTCCTCTTGGAAAAACAAAATAGGCGATTTCTTTTTTTCTTATTTAGTCTGAAACAATTAAATAAACCCGTCCTCCGCACTGTTATGTTTTAAATGCATTAAATCGACTGTAAGTCATTGTTTAAGACGGTTTTCTTTTTTATTTTATTTTAAGGCTTAAGGAGAAAGTAATGTGATGGAAAATGAACGTTGGTTCAATCTACGTTTTATTATTGTATTTGAAATATTGTATTTTTTGACATTTAATTGTGTCATTAATCCTTTTAGAGCTATATGGCCTTTTTAACCATATAGCAAAAACACTATCGTCAACGTAGGTTTCTTCAGTTTTTAAGCTGGTCCGGCTGGCCTTCTTTTTAGGTCGATATATCGCGCGTGTAGTGTTTTTGTCGGACATTTACTTAAGCCATGTTTTCAAAAACATCCAGAATCCAGACTGGGGGAAGTGTAGTTCAGCGTACCAAATTATTTTTACATGTGTTCTCTCTGTTTTTAACTACTATCACAGAAAAATACCAAATTCAACCCTAACGTCAATTTAGGAATAAACTGAACATTTAAAAATCAACTTGTTTCGTTTATTCTGTGGTGCCCTTTCGTAAATGTCATTTAAAAACCTTTTAAGTTGAAAAAAAATGGCCCCAATAAAGGTGAGATGGACATTGTAAATCGGGCCCTTTCGTAAATTTAAACTAAAAACATATTAAAAACCTTTTTAAATTCAGAAATTACCTCAACTAAAGTGAGTAAACATTGTATTATTAAAATCTGAATTGTGTCGCAGTATTTCGGTCGCTAAAATTCCCTTCCCTAGATTTTAGATGTTTTTAAGATATTTAATTTGGGATGTTAAACTTCCTTAGGTACTAAATATTTCTGAAAACATGGTAAGTAAATGTTGTAAATGATGTCCTTTTTCACCACGTTATAGAGTCCGATATATCGGCCTGGCAGTTCTATAAGGGTTAAGCCAGCTTCCAGTTTATTTGGGTAGGATTAAACTAATAAGAAAATTAGTAGTTTCAAATTTAATTTGGTATGGTCTCTATATCAGAATTGAGATTATTTAAAAAAAACTTTTCACTTAGGCTGTTCCATACGTTTGCTACTCTTTTGTAGAGAAGAAACTTTTTCTAACACCAGTGCCGAGGTCTGAATTTGTAGTTTATGGCTTAGTTTATTTATCATTTTGTATTTCTTTCCATTTTCGATGTTGGATAGAAAGGTCATAGGAAATATTTTATTTATTTTTTTTTTTAAATAAAATGTTTTAATTTATTTGATTTCTAGTAATAAAAATATTTAATACAAGTAATATTTTAGTAAAAGTAAATGTTGACGATAAAAATTACTACGACTTTCATAATACGCCACGTGTATATTTTTGTCTAACATTTGTCAAAGGAAAATGACAATGCTAATTATTGAGTAGTCTCCTTACTTTTAAAATTTATCTTTTGGGGAAAATGCGTAAAAAATCCGGGTTCATTTTGTTTGAATATAAAACAGGAAAATGTTTTTGATATTCTTTACGTTACGTACAATTGACCAATCTATTATATCTATTCCCCTTTGTTTTTCTTTCATAACTTCTCTTATTTCTTTCTATTTTTAATTAACGAAAAAAAAATTATTTTTTTAAAAATACAAGTATAGTTATTTGTTTTTTTAAATACAAGTATAGTTATTTGTTAAATCTTTCACACTCAGAATTCCAATCGGGACCACCTTGGCTAAGTCGTGCCAAAAGTCTAGAATGAAACCTTATAACATTTCCCGGTCCTAATTCTTTGAGTAACGTAACTCTATTCCAAGTCGAGGATTAAGAGCAGTTTTATTAAACTTCGATAATTCCGAAGAAAGTATCGTGTATTCAAAATAATGTGAACATCGATCGATCTTGTTTTGACTCACGAATCCATTAAATCAGTTTACTTTTCTTTTATTGCTTTAAAAAATATTTTGTAAGTTTTACTGTCAGATATCTGTTCTGGTATTGAACCGGAAAAAGTCCCATTTGAAATCAATTTTTCTTATTCATTTATCTATTAAAAAACCCTAATGTATTCAAGGAGTATAAATGCTTAAACACCGAAATTTAACTAAAAATCAATGCGAATTACGTACACCCAAAGTAAATGTATGTGTTTCCATAATGTGAAATGAACACATTTGGTGATCGTTGTTTAGGAGACTTCATTCAACGATATCCAGATATTACTACTCATTTTAAAATTATCTTTTATTTTTTGCTGTGTGTCTCTATAAAGTAAGTTTTTGATTTAGAAATAATCTTATATTTTTTTTAATCAAAAATCTTAAGCCTCTTCACGTGACTGACAGATGTGGAGAAATATATCTAATTTTGATTAAATAAACCTAGGCAGAGAGAATTCTTTTTTTTTTTTTAACTAAGGATTTTAAAAAAAATTACAAAATGACATTAAAATCTCTCTCTCTCTCTCTCTCTCTCTCTCTCTCTCTCTTCTTTTAGTAAGCAATAAACCTATCTAATTTTAAAAAGTTCATTCCTTTATTGTAATTAATTTGAATTTCCCCTTTTCTTTTCTAATGATTCCTAGCAAAATGAAAATATTTTTTATTAATAAATGTCTTTAATTTTAAACAGAAATTCCATTTCCTTACAGAATAAATACCATCACTTCCTGGTTTCTTTCGTCTGAACCAGGGCGGGATTTGTTTTATTTCTAAAATTCAACTTTAAAAAAAGAAAACCACCCTTGATTGCAATATTGAGCATATGAGAATAGCAATATTCTAATTTAGATAAGAAAATGACAAAAATAAACAAGTATCCTCCCAGTATTCGGTTTTACCGTGAGACCATGGTTATATATACAGTGGTCTGTGGTCTGGACAAACCAGTCGCTAATATTTCAAACCCGGATATTTCGGCCGCTTTTCGTTTTTAAATTATTATCTAGACGGGATTTAAAACGAAATAGAATCAAAATATGTCGATCTAATGCAATTTACAATAATAATACATTAATTCATGTTTAGTGTTTAATATATCTTTTTTCAACTTTTTATAGCTAGATTTTGTTTATTTTCTCGAATAATGTTATTTAATTTTTTCATTTAAAATGTTTTACGCTTATGATCTTAATGATCGAATATTTGATAAAAAATAGAAAATTTTGTTGAATAGATAAATAAGCGACTTTTTGATAACAATAACATCAAGTGAACCACGTGGCGAATTCTACGAAGCCGACTACACAAAATAGGCAAACCGTAAACGCAAGGGAACATAGTTGATTGCAACAAATAAACAGCTTAAATATTAGTATAAATTTGTTTTAACACAGTTTTTTGTGGAAACTTTCATCACATTGCAGCAATTTAATTGCTCCGTCGTGAAAACTTTCGTGCTGCATCAACTTTATTTTACAATCAACTCTTATCTATTTTGTGCATCCGTATTTTTTTTATGAAAATGGAAACATTTTAATTAAATAAAAAAAAAAAAATTCAATAACATTACTCGAGAAAATAAACAAAAACTAGCTATAAAAAATTGAAATAAAGATATAAAAAAATAAGCAACAAACATGAATTAGCTTATTATTGTAAATTGCATTAGATTTATATATTTTGATTCTCTTTCATTTTAAATCCCATCTAGTTTGTCATTTTCGTCTTTAAAAACAAAACGCGTCCGAAATGTCCGGGGTAGAAATATTCACGGCCGATTTGTCCTCGATTCATATACAGTGATTCTGTTGAAAATTTTTCTTTTTTTGTTTGGTTCCTCATTTCTAAGATATTGAGTAAGGAGCTTCTTACTAAAGAGTTGCTAAAAGATTTAATATGATGAGAGCTTCCTTACATTAATTAAGGAAAATAGTCGTGCGTTTATTTTTTGTTTTTTTCCAAGTCAAAACTATTCAATACTAGAGTATTGCCCATCATATGATAGTGTTTTAATGTTGGGAACATACTTTTTGCCATTCTGGGTGATATCAGGTTTTGTCATTTTTGGCCATCCATACTTCCCCTGTCCCATGATATGCTCGTAAATTTAAGCGGGCTTTTATCACATATGGCTTCGGAAATCTGATTCTGTATACACTTGACCTTTGAACTGAGTTGACAGGTAATAGACACCTGCTGTAAACAATTTCCCCCCAAAATGAAGTCTATAACCTTCAGGACAGTGACATTAGAAATATAGAAAAAAAAACATTCAGAAATGAAGTGATGTTATGTGATCCTAGTTTAAATTAATATAGATAGATGAAATAATGTTGAAAGCCCTCAATTTGCATTAAATGCATGTACACTTGTGCTAATCTTATTCAGAAGATGTACATGTACCAAAAAAACATCATATTGGGCAAGCTCAGAAAGTTGAATGATTGACTGTTCCAAGCTGAAAAATAGCAAAAGTATAAAGGTTATTATTCCAGGATCTACTTGTATCATTTCCAAATTGGAATTTGTTCTACAGAAGCATCTAGTTTCACAAAATACATTGATTTTCACAAGTTTGTACTTTTTAGTGTGTCCTGAAAAACTGACAGCCTGTCAAATTTGCTAAACTTATAAAGCAGGCCTAATCGGAACATTCTGATTTTTGGATTCTACACCATTTAAAACATGAATACACCAATTTTTATTCAAATATGTCCAAGATAAATAGTTTATCAAATCGGATATTGTGTGAAAATTGTATTGTCATGCACTCTCATTTTTGTGGGAATTGGATGCAATTTTGAAGCCTGGTAAAAAGGAAATGGTTGGTAATATTCAAGCAAATCCCTGAGGGGTGGTTAAACAATGATTTGACATGGAATGACCCTCAAGTGTTGTACTGTCTGAATTTCCCAGAAAGTTGCTGAAGGGTACAATGTCTGAAACATTAAAACAAGATGGGAACACTAATCCAAATAAAACGGGGTATAATAGCGTTATTTTGTATTTATTTTTTAATTCAAAATTTGTTTACTGATTCCTGAATCCAATTAGTCCTTCAGCTTGAGTGCCAATCATCTGTAGCAAGTGGGTTTTTATGAGGGTGGGATTGCTAGCCACTTTTTTTTTTCTACTTTTACTTACTTATAGCTGGGGGGGGCGGGTTGGATTCCACTCTTGGTTTTCAATTCAGTTTTTCTTCTCCTAAACTGGTTGCTAACCAAGGCTAGAGAGCCCAGTCTGTCCTGCTATTCTACTCATAGCTGAGGTGAGAAGAGATCGTTTCATACATCATCACTGATTACCTAGGAAAATCTGGAAAAAAACCCTGTTTATATGTATTTCATAGAGTAGTTGCAGTTATGACCATTGCTTCCTGATGTAAATTTTGCACATATTTGTAATTTTTGTAAAGCAAAATAAAATGATTATTTTTTTTCTTATAGGATGGTATATTTTATGACATATTTCAGTGACAGTAAATGTCCAACAAATTATTGAAAAGTTGTAGATAATCTGTATTATTTAAGTGTGTGTCACAGCCCAACATGTCCTGGAGAAGATATCTTAATTTTCAATGCAGACATCATCTGCATTGAATGTGGTTAGAATAGGTAGATATTTTTTTTAAAAACATTTTTATGCTTTCAAATAAAAGTACAACAACAAGGTAATGAACCGCAACTGTTTGTTTCCCTGTCCATAACAATGGACTCTTCCACTTAAAGGTCATTCTAGAAATTAAACAACGTGGACATGAGACTAAATAATTTAAAAAAAACACAAGCAGCCCTCAATGAAGACTAAACCAACTAAATTCAATCGGGATCAGTTTTTAATGTAGTTGTTTTTCTTTCTTTGATAACTTTATATATATAAAAAAAAATATAATAAACTGATTTTGTCTTTGCAAAAGCTTAAGGTTATTTGATGATGTGACAATTTGATTGAGATGGGAATGAGTTTTTTTGCTTATTCCTATAAACTCCTTGTGTAGCATAGGGCAGCAACCACACCATACCAGCAGACTTTGCCCATTTCAGTCCATCTGACTTTGCTTCACTCTCAGCTGATCCCCAGGTCCACCTTGGTCTCCCAACTCTTCTCTTTATGTTGTATCTCCTCATTTTGTTGTATAGCCATCTTGGTCCACGGGAAGAAAATCCTGAACTTCGAGAAAAAGGAAGACACAAAACTTGTTTATAAAAATATGAGGATATATTTTTTTTATTTCATAAGATACATTGTGTTGTGGCAGAGAATAAAGAGTGGGAGAGAGACAATGAGAGCTGGCAGACTGTTCTTAACAGGGACATTGGTCTTGTTTTCCCAGGCCTGAGTTGTATGTCTCTCTGAGGGTGTCAAGGGCCCCTGTGTTGCTTTTATCAGGCTCGAACACCCACACTGATTTTCCCGCCACCACCTGCAAGTTCAGTGTCAATATCCTGTCTAGGCCCTCTGAACATCCAGTATGTCCGTTTCCAGTCCTGGATACCTTGCAATTGATATCCTGTTTAACTTTCAACACCTGTGGGGGTCAAATCTGTGACCTGCCTAAATATCCAACAATTTCACTTTCTACTTGAACTGATTTCCCACTCCCAAACAGTGTTCTAATGTTCCAGGTGCCTATCTTGGTTTTTGCCTTTGTCGTTAGAAGGTTGTTTGGTGGACTGGCTTTCCATAGGGTTTTGCCAACATGCGCCCTTCTGAATAGGAATCTCTCGACCAGGCTCTTGTGTCAAGTTTTCTTTTGTTACACTAAGTGAAACTCAAATAATTGGTACAGTAGTTTTGTCATCATCTATTTACTGGGTGATTGAACGATTGGTAGTTTGGGGGACTGACAGAATGGTAGATGTGATTAGACAATGTGGAAAAGAAAGATTGAGAAAAGCGTGTTACATCTCAAACATATTTATTATCATGAAGATGAACCTATTTTATGTTTCCTGGCCTTGACCTCACAGACCCACTTCAGCATTCCAACTTATATGGACAGAATATCCAGGAAACATAAATCACACCAACCACCCACTTAACAGCCTACAAACAGAACCACCTAATCTAAACACCCAGCCCCTACCCACTTTATAGCAGATACACATACACAGACCCATTTAATCTAAACATTCACACCCCACCAGCTCAAAGAACTTACAGCCAAATAAGCCAGGCATAGAAAACACCCTTCATTTCTACTATCCGGCATGGATAGTTGCACTTATCTGCAATGTTCAAATTCCTTCTGATGAAGTTGCTTGCAGCGACAAAATGCATATCTTCATGATAATAAATATGTTTGAGATGTAACACGCTTTTCTCAATCTTTCTTTTTCATATCTACCATATTTTAAGGTAAAATTTCTAGAACTCTTTCAGGATTGTTCACTTATATATATATCCTTCTTGACCTTCAACTTTAGTTTTGTTGATCACAGTTTGTTAATCTTGAATCATTTTAGGCTATTTATTTTTTCAACCCAATCTAAGGCTGAACAAGCATTTTCTTGATGCAAACTACAACAGATCCAGAACAGATTGAAAGTAAAAAAAAATTCTTTTATGCTTATGCAAATATAAAAAGACTAGTTACTACCCATGGAATCCAAGAACAAGGACTACTTTGTTCCATGCGACTGCCGCTGGAAAACCCGGTACTGAGTTACGGGACCAAGATGGATTGGAAACATTTGTGAAGAAGAAAAAGATGCATATATTACATTTATGCACCCTCATGGGCCAAAGAGACAGTTTTACAGGCCATCTACATAAAACTGTTGCTGTACAGCCAACAGGCGTGGTCCCTCGGCAATGGGGATGCCAATTTCTCTGCAATCAAAACTAAATGTGCTTTTCTGTAATAAATATTATCTTTAATTAATAGTCATGAATAAAAGAAATTGGCAGTGGCTTATAAGCCACCATAGACCATGCAGGATTGCAAATAAATAAAATTTCAATGCTCTATTAGAACCAGTGATGGAAATGGGTTTTGGGAACTAGGTATACAGTAAAGTCTCCATTAGTAGACATTGAACATAGAAAAAACCTGGAAATTGAAAAGTAGATATATGCCCCCTCCATTTTCACCACTGATTAGAACATAAAGGAATCAAGAGATCAAATTGAAATCTATCCCCAAGTATTTTAAACATTGCTCTTTTCTGTGATTTTTGTTATAAAATGGTACAACTTGTTCCACATGTTCATTTTTGCCTTTAAAAACGGTGCCTTTTTGGGGGGTCATTTTTGAGACCTTATATCTCAGGATCTTATAAAAACTAGAAAGATCCTATTTGTAACATTTTGTAGTGCATTGAAATTTCATTCTTCCTTACCAGGCAGAGCTCACGAGGTGGGCCAGGTGCTGAGTTATGATTACTTAGAAATGGAAGCCCACTTTATCTTTTTCTGAGAAAATGATATTTTCTAGAGCTAGGCTAATAACATTTTCAAAATCTATATAAAATGTTGACCATGTTTACAAATTTTCAGTGCAGTAGAACTTTCTGTTATGAAATGGTGGCTAGTTGAAAAAATAATTCAGCCGACGTCACACGGAACAAAGTAGTCCTTGTTCTTGGATCCATACTGACTGAATTAGTAAAGATATTGAGCTAAAAAATTTCCGGACTCCATTTCAGACCCAAAAGAACCTGTGACCAAAGTTAGAACAAAATCAGAGATGGTTGAGTGGGGCACTTTTAAAAAATTGGTCCACTTGACACGGAATGATTATATATAACTAGAGGTTGAAATGTATTTGATAAAAATATCTACCTGTGTTTCTATGGAGTTCAAGCGGTTTCTTCACATTTTCTTATTTTAAGACTTAACTCATTCCTCCCTGACAACGACTGAAAGCATGTTGAAAAAAATACTCTAGGTCCCTGATCACGACTGGAGTCGGGCTATGTAGCGTTTGTTAAATTGGCTCTGATTAGTCATATTAGTGGTTTCTAGGGGATCCCTTAGAATGTCAACCAATCAAAATGAAGCTTACGAATCCATATGGGGACACCTTTAACCTAGTTCTGTCTTCTTTTATTTATTAACGATAAACGAAAACGATGGAAATTTCAAATCTCTATTGTTACACGTGGTATTCTAAAATGGATTCTAGTG
>VCCN01004748.1:1089396-1110170 GCA_006491835.1 Architeuthis dux
TTCAAAGTTACTGGCTTTCAAAGTTACTGGCTTTCAAAGTTAGTAAGTGCACAAAACCTTGGTATCCTTGGAAAAGAATGCAGTGTGCTAAAGATTAATGAGGAATTTATTTTATATACATTTTTTATATTAATCCGTCAACCCTTTCCTGTTGGTCTAATGCATTTATGATTATTGTAAAAGATCAATTTTTCATCACAAGTAATGACCCATTTCTCAAATGTTTTTGTCTAATTCTTTTCACTTTTACTGTTGGTGTAAAAATTTTACAGTTTATTATTTAATTGATTTTAGGTGTTACAAACAAAAATAAATATACAAATACACGTGGCATATTATTATAGATGCAGATGCATGATTTGTTTTAGTAAAAGATTTTTATTGATATTGTTAATATTTAATCCTTTCTTAACATTTTTCCTTGCAGATATTGAAGAGCAAGTTCGGACTCTTCAGCAGAAAAAAAGTGCTTTATTTCAAGACAATGGAGACCGTGTTGGCCTCGGTTCAGAAGGTCACTTTGATACTGATATCTATGGGTCTTCATCGAGCAAATTTGACGGTTACGTCACTTCGATTGCTCCTAATGAAGATCAAGATGTGAGTTCTATTTCTTTTTTCATTCCTTTTGTTTTTGTTTTTTTATAATGCTGGAGTTTTAGTCTGTATATGAGAAATTAAGATCAGGCAATCGTTAATGTTCTTTATGAAGTCACTTAATAAATCACATTTAATTAAACAGCATCTATGAAGGAAGAGTCAGTTTTGCATGAAGCCATTGAAGATATCACAAGGCAAATGCCATTGGCAACAACTGCTGACATCAGCTGATGTAGCAACCCATTCATTTTTAGTGTTGTAGAATGGTACAACCTGTAAAACCCCAGAATCTTTGTGACCGTGATACTACAATGATCTCTGAGATAGGCTGGTTGAGAGGAACCCATAGTTGCTGCTCTGCTGGCCTAAGTAGGGCTCATAAAACATTCCCTTTTGGATTCATGTTTTTCCCATGAGTATTAGTGCAAACTGATCACAAACGACCTCAGCTGGAATTTGAACGATTTGTAATGTCTTTTTGGCCATTTCTGGCTATTTAAAAACAATTTAGTACTTTTTGGCAGTCAATAAAGAGCGAAAATATTTTTTTAGTTGGCAACACTGGCCTTGAATAACAAAATTCATATCTACACAAGTTGAAGGGGATGAAACTTGGCAAAACCTATTATTGTTTAGCAAGTTGTCAGTCCACTGCCACAAATAAGATAACTCGTCTTATGATAGTGTTATTCTTTTATAAGATATTTTATTTTAACACATTTATGTATATATTACATTTATTAGATGTTCTGTTGTACATATAAGTTGTTTTATTACCTTTGCCAATGAGAGGTATATGTATTTGGTTGTGTTGTATAGTACCCCACTATACATAAGTCCTGGGCTTGGACTTCACTATTAAGGAAGGAAACTCAAGACTTTCTTGTAAAAATATCTGGACATATTTTTATTACCGAACATACATCTTTGTTGGCCGGATCGTGAAGAGTGGAAGAGAGAAGACAAGGAGAACCGCCAAGCTGTCCCCTCAGCAGGGACAGCGGTTTCGTGCCTTTCGGCTCCGCTGATGTCTATCTTCTTTGAGTGTCGAGGTTTCGGTCCGCTTCCCAGGCTTGGATGATTTCTTCTGCGTCTGCTTTATAGATCTCCCCAATGCATACGTGGTGTCTCACGCTGTCAATGACCAACAACCATTTCCTGTTTACAACAATGATGCAATACATCCATCTCCCAAGGTGATCGAGGTCACTTACATTTCCGCCACAGGTGGCCGGATACACCAAATCATAACAGTTGTCTTTCTGTCTGTCCACACGATATCTCCAAAAGTTTTCAATCAAATTATGTGGAAGGGTCGGCAATAGGCAGAAGTGATTAAATTTTGATGCAGGATCCATGCGCAATTACTTCTTCTGACAATGGCATGGCAGAGGTATGCGCTCTCTGAGTGCTTTCTAGTATGAAAATAAAACTGTTTTAAACCTTTATAGGGCACCCCTAAAAATATTTTAGACATCAAAACTACCTTTTTGTATGTTAGACTATACCAAATTACAAGATATTTTCAGTTGCAAGTTCTCTGAAATTCTTTTGTTTATGGGGGCAAAACCCCTTCTGACGAAGTGATCATATATGGTGCCTTGACCAAAAATGGAAATTTAAGTAGAAAGTTAAATACAACACAGCATTAAAGAATAACATTCAATCTAATGAATAGATATAAAAAATTGATATTGACCAAAAAAATAACTCCTCCAGGTTGATTTAAAAATTTGATTGAGCAAGTTTTCTGAAATTCTAAAACAGGTTAATTTAATGGTGTGTGGTATGCCTCAAAACAGTTTCTGTCTTTGTTCAAGCACAAGTGTACTTTGCAAAGCTTGCAGGCCACATTGGTGCGGATTATGTTGTCTTTGTGGCTACAATATTTGCATGTGGCTGATGGGTCCTCGGGTGATCATATATAATCACTTGCCCTATAAAGGGTTAAACATGCAATGAAGACTTTCTATTTTTATTATTTCTTTTGCAAGAAAGGCCCAGAGCAGGCAAGTTACAATGTTAAAAAATATACCTGGCATCAAACAGGTTGAAGCAAAGAATTTGTTTTCCTACCATAATAAGAACTCTTACCAAAATTAGGGGTGTAAACCGATATTTAAAATCCACATTCCCCTACAGTGATTTGAACTCACGACCAATGTGAGGAGGCTGTCTTACTGACTGATCTAAATTGACAAGTCTTACATATTAATGAAAATTTATCATCCAGATATGCATAGGCTTATTTCATTCCAATAAATAAATAAATACATTTATACAAAAGAAATATATATTTTTATAAGTTTTTATTTTGTATATATACAATACAAAAGTTGCAGTAATCATTGGATTAGAAGTTGGGGTGTAGTTTGACCCTGCAGCAGCCAGTCTTGTTTGTTTTTGTTCAGTAGTTGTTCAGTTTTTGTTCAGTAGTTGTGTAGGAGTATTTTCAATTTCCAGCCAACAAAAAGAAATGTTTTATATGTCATTTTTCAGATTTTAATTCTTTTTTTTTTTTAATTTTCTTCTCAGGATGAGGAAGAGGAACCATCATACTCAAAGAAATCAACATATACTGCACCATTAAATTTACTGAATGACACCATAAATGATAAGGTAAGAAGAGATGCTCTTATGTTTTGATTTAATTTTCTACAAATAAAAGACTTCCAATTTATGACCCCCATCTCAATTTCATGTAAATTTTGTGTGGCGACGAAGTGGAAATGGACTCACCCGAGGAAATGATCGGCTTGAGGTACGGCAGGCAAAAGCCAAGTGAAACGGGTCGCCAACATATATAGACAAAGTAGATTCGGTGACCCGTATGTTGAGCGCGAGCAACCCAGATGTGCCGAGTTTCTGGTGATAAAAGGACAGACGGTGAGGGCTTGAGCAGTTTTTGTGCTTGGCTCACCACCTGAAGTCACATTGGATTTGCATTTGGGACTTATATGTTGTAGCGGCTCAGAGTTTACCTGTGATAAGCGAGAAAGTGTCCCATGAAGGAATCGTTCCAGTGTTGCAGTATTGACGTTCCGTTGGACTCATTGCTTCGAACCTGTCTCTGTTTTCTCCATCCCCATTTCTACTACATTTTGTTAATCTCTTCTCACTTGAAATATTAATTTTCCTTAGGAATTACTTTGATCAGGTCTTATTGATTGCTTTATTATATGGTAAATCTAGACCCCCTCACAGAAGAGGCTTTCAAGGAATTTTGAAGATACTGGTTAATGAAGGATATATTGGGTGGCCCATTTATCTCTGCCCCATTTCAATTAATTATTTATAACTTCAATAATATTTGACTAATTCCAATAAAATTTACACACATTAGGGTGTTAATAAAAAGTTATTGTGGAAAATTTTTGTTTGAACTTTGTCGGCTCTATTTTTAATTATAGGCTTTTTATGTGATTACCGGAATATTCAATAACTAGATTCAGTCTCTGTTTATATTCTAAACAAACCTTTTGTCGTATTTAAATTGTTATTTCTTCCAAACCTCTTGTAATCTAAAATTTCATGAAATTCTAAGGTTAAAAAACTTCTTATATCCATGTATAACACACATTAATTTATCCAACTCCGTCAATTAATATCAAATATTATGTAGGTTTTTCGGGCAGAAAGTGCAACTGATTCTAGCTCAAAACGGCCAGGGATTGGTCAGATACTACACTCTGATCCTAGGTAGGAAAGTACATACAAACAAGTAGAATGATAATAATATAATAATTCTTTTGGTGAAATATATGCTATTAATGTTGAAAGGAAGAGAATTGTATCAGAAAATTCCAAATCTGTAACCATTTTACCATTTTTTGAGAAAAATTTTTTTTTCTTTCTCAGAACTACGACCCACTGGATAATCGACCAGCGAGGATTGCAGACAGAGAAGATGAATATCGAGCAATACGTCGTCAGATGATCATCTCACCTGAACGATATGATCCCTTTGCTGAAGGTTAGTCCAGTCTTCTTGTCATTATTTGCAGAATTATTATTATTATTAATAATAATCGTTGTTGTTGTTGTTGTTGTTGATGGTGCTATATGAATTCATTTTCCTGAATTTAATAATTGAATGTTTTTCTGGATGTTGTCGTCATCTAAAAAAAAAGAAAATGTTTGCATTTTTTTCGACCCTCACCTCCGAAATCTGTAGGTTTTTTTTTTTCTCCCTCTTTGAGAGAAGAAAAGAAATCCTTGCTTACCTATATGTCCACATTCTCATACCCCCACCCCCATCACTCCATTAATGCATAAGTTGTTTCGGGTGTCCCCCCCACTTGAGTTTGAATCGTATCCTCATCACCAGATATTTTGTTTAGACTTGCACAATATTTAACCACTTCCCCATGAAGGTGGAATGTGACGCAAGGTCGGTTTAACGTTGGGGATCGCATTTAAGGACAAAAATTGTCCAGTCCCTGTGACCAATGTCACAAAGGTGTCAGGACTACTCTTGGCCCTCCTCTTGGAGGAAGAATCCCCAGTGCTAGGCTCACCTTGTTTATGCCGGGTCCCATCTGAAAATGAGAACACAACAAAGGAACAGATACTACACTAGCATCCCATCCAGAAGGTCAGGTAGCTGTGCTCTGATCCTGTGTTTGAATTTGCTCTGCTACTTTGTGGACAGCCAATTAATCGTGGATTAATTAAGTGTTATGTCCTCATTGCCAAATGTTGTGATTTGTTACTGTTAAGTGGATCTTGTACTAACTGCAGTAGGATTCTTTGTTTAACAAAACAGCATTCTCTTTTTAGCAAATTGTGTATTGCAGCTATGATAGCAAGATGGTTCCCATAGCAATATGGCTGCCATACAAAGATGAGGGTCTCCACAAGATGTCTTATAAACAATGATTACCTTCAGTCACACCCTGACTGCTCCAAAACACGCCATTTTATAATGGGTTAGGTATGATTCAGCTCCAGACTATTCAGCGCCAAGACCTTTCAGCACCTGTATATAGTTCCAAGACCAGTAAAGCTAGCCAAGACATACTCCGTCCATCCTTGAGTACCCTATGAGTAATTTACACTAAATGCAGGGTTTTTTGGGGGCTTTTTTGCTAATAGTTTTTTTTATTATAAAATTAACAGAATACATAAAAAAATTTAAAAAGAATTAAAATATTTAAACGAAATTAAATAATGAAAAAAAACTTGATTTATTCATTTGAATATTAAAAACGTCCTAAAATTTAGCTATAAAAAATTTTTCCATCTAAGTTCTATAGTATAACATTATTCTAAAAATCTTTAAAAATTGATAAGAAAAATTATCATAAGATTAAAAATCAATTACAAAATTAAATAGAATAAGACAAATCGAAAACAAAATAGATTGTTAAATAAGAAAATACTTACAATAATAATTAATCAAGTGAAATTAACAAAAAATATATAAATGAATGTCTGATCACTGAGTCCAATTTTCTTAGCACCGTATACACAGTGACAAAATGTTTTGGCGCTGAATAGGCGGCGCTGAACTGGGCCTTCCCCCGTTATATATAGTGTCTTTCTTTTGGAGAATTGTCCAATCAGAATACTCAATTTGCCAGACAACATATTTGCATTGTCTTGTCTGTTTCCCCAGTTTTCCAATTGGAAAATCTTGCTTCCAATTGTTATAGACTTCTATGAGAATTGAAACTTCCCAACAACACATGCACGCGCGCACACCCACACATACACACAGTTGTTAAAATAAAAAGAAAGGATTATCGTAATTCTAGCTTCGATGTCCCCAACTTTTTCTTCCTCTGCTTCTTATAGATTTTTTAAAAATTTTCCTCCTACTATAAAACGGATCCCTTCCAGACATTGTATTCTATAGGAGATATATAGTGTGTTCACACATAAATTTTCGGTCAGTGTGTGTGTGTGTGTGTGTGTATATATATATATAATTAGTTGAGAACCTATATTTGCCTGGCGCCGGTGTGAATGACTGCTAAATGAGTGGCCTAAGTCGTAATTGTGAATTTCGGCCACTCGTTTAACAGTTCACACCAGCGCCGGACAAATATAGGTTCTCAACTAATAAATGTCTTTATAATTATCATATTCTGTCAGATATCAAAATTATCCATCATTTGATTTTATATATATATAAGTACAGTACTCATTTACAATTATCCTTCAATGGAAGATCGAAGTCTTGTGAAACCAACTGTACAAGTTGTAATGAACCAATAAATATTTTTCTACTAATATATATATACACACACACACACAGTAGATTCTGGTTAAATGGAACATTGGTTACAAGGAATAGCCAGTTAGTACGACCAATTGTGCAAGAACAGAATCAATTGTATGTAGTATTTTGTCTTTTTCCGTTTAAAAGTAACTACCACTTTTAGGGACCAAAATTCGCAAACCCAATGTGTTCTGCTGAAGATGAATCTGCTGTACACATTTATTTAGAGTTTAACTTACATTATTACTGAAGTGAAATGAAACACACATACGTCTGTATAGCTAATCTCAGTATTGTTGCATTGTGAAGGGGCTTGAGAAATCTTTTTAGAAAATTATAACCAAATCTCAAATGGGCAGGATTTAAAATAAACTTAAAAACATCTACAACATTCAAATAATTCTTTGGACGATTGAACTCCTTCTTGTTGTTATCTCTTTATAGGGCAGCCCTAAAAATATTTTAGATATCAAAACAACCTTTTTTGTATGTTAAACTAGACCTAAGTACAAGATATTTTCAGTTTTCTGAATTTTCTTTGTTTATGGGGTCAAAACCCCCTCTGATTAAGTGATCATATATGGTGCCTCGCCCCAAAAGTGAACAAAAATGGAAAATATAACAAATCTTTAGACCCAATCATTTGCCCCATAAAGGGTTAACACAATGATTCGGCCAATCTATTCTTTGGTTCAATTGTCTGAAGAACTATTTGAATGTCAATGACCCTTCTCCAAACTATAGAAAATATATCTACAACATTCTTTCTATTTAAAATGCATCTTTTTGTCTTGTCCACAGCTTCAGAAATCTCATTACATATTTGCCAATGAAAAAGATATTTTTTGATTTGTTGGTCGGGGGATAATTTCCTTTGCCTGAAAGAAATTGTAAATGTTAGCGTTATTCTTACAATATTGAAATCAGAAGCCAATCTGTAGAAAAGTATATTTCTGAAAGGCTTTTCTATTGATGATAATAGTTGTGTTGCAGAAACTGACTGACTGATAAAAATAGTGTTTTCTTTGGTACGGTTAAAAACTGCTCTTGTGACTTTTTTTGTCCTGATTCAACATTTTAATTACTGTCCAAAATATTATCTTTCTTCCAAACTAAAATTGCTTTATGGATAGTTTGTTGGGTATCAAGATAACTGCCCCCAGCTCAGGATAATCCTCAAACTGACAGTTGATAAGGTCAGTTCTACATGAAAATAAAACATAAGTGTTGTACTGTTTGAGATGTATAACTCACAATTTGCAATATTAGTGATATATATATATGATAAAACGTGAAAATAACACACTAGTTTTATTAACTCTTAACGTCCTAAAATGCATGAGTCGGAATCAGACACGCATGCACCAAAATCCTGATCTGCATGAAAACGCACTAAATGATATCTTTTGTTTAAAACGATGTTAAACATTTTTTTAGAGCTCTCTAGTGTTTAGCCTGATTTATTTCCCTTTAATTAATCAACAAACGCGCGTGAAACATTATTTTTAGCAAAAATGACTACATCACATTAAAAAATCTTTCCTGCAATACTGCCAATTTTCACAACAATCTGTCCACAAGTAAAGACACTATACACATTTGAGCAGAAAATGGCTTTTATTCAATCATTACAGGACTGGGCTTTGGACATAGAAGATTTTCAACAGGATGTTAAGAGTTAATATTTATTTTCTCCCCCCTAGTTGTGTTTATATCAGTATTATTTTCTCTTAATGGGGGAAATTGTCCAGGGGGCAATTGTCAGTGGCATTTATCCAGTGGGGGCAGTTGTCCTAGAACCAGTTTAAAATTAAATTATAATTAGTGTGAAGCTGTTGCATTCTATTGTTTTTTATTGTCTTTTTTTTCCAGTTAAATTGGAAGAAAAATTCCTGTAGCTTTTTACTGTTTGAGAAATTCCTCTTCCTTTTCAGTTCAGTAAATTAGTTTCGGCCAACAATGTGAAGGTGCTCAGCTTGTATTTTGAAAATAAATTTCCATCTGAAAATACAACGTAGGATCTGAAAACAATTTACAAAATCCTGTCTAGCCACTTATGTCTTATTTGGCTGACAAGATGTAACAAAATATTCTTGTTTCTTTCTGATGATGGCTTCTTGATCTAATTTCTTCAAGACATGACATTTCTTTAACTCTAATACACAGATCATTTGTAGCAAGATATAAGGACCTTAAAGAATGACTTTCTTTACTTTTCATACACATCAGCACAGATTTACATTAACACTGGACTAATATGAAAGATCGTGTACCATATTTCCCGGCGTCAAAGACAATATTTTTTTCCCTCAAATAAGTCTAAAAGATTTACCCTGCGAATCACAATTGGGGTGGATTCTTGAGCCCGGAATGTCCTCGATGCTGGGAAATAGACTAATTTACAGTGAATGTTACAGTGTACATTAATTTACAGTGAATGTTACAGTCTAATATAGTAATTTACAGTGAATGTTACAGTCTATATAAAAACAACTTCACACAATGTCTGGAAGCTTCCTCCTTAATAAACTTAAAATAAAATTAGTTTGTTTTTATATACTGATTTACTCAGACTAGTGTCTTCATCTTGGTTGTTATAGTCACAATGTTTCGGCCGTTGTACCCTCCAGCTTTCCATTGTAGTTGGTAACCATATGGGAATTTTGAATTGAACTCTTTATTCAATCCACAAGGGTAGAGTGTTCTCATTCGGCTGTCCAGGGCTTGAAATTAACGTTGTTCTGTTGTCTGTAAAAATGGGATCGTCCCGATCTCTGGGACGGAAGTGATTTGAAAATATTAAATCTTTTTTTTTAATTTGGTGAGGATTGTTCTTCGGGATAGTTCCCAGGGACGGTAGTGAATAAAGTTAGTCTGGAGCCCTGCCGCTGTCCATATTAGGTGATATCTCGTAATTTTTCCCAGTTTACTAATTACGACAGACAGAATGGCCGAAATGTTGTGATTATAACAACCAGTTTGTCTCGCTGATGGATCTCTCCTCTTTACCTTTAGAAATTCTCTTAACAAATATAAAAAGAAGGTATCAAATAATTGCACTTCTTTTAGGGACATTGAGGAAAAAGATGATTTAAAAAAATTTTTTTTTTAGGAAAGCCAGATTAGACAGGAATTTTTTACTTATTTATTTTAAAAAATCTCATAATCCAGTGCAGTGTCATTGTAGCACCACAGATGATTTCATCATGGGTGTGTCACGGGTGAGATAGCACCCATTCCTCTTTAGTCTTGAAAATAGTTGAACTTCTAGATTGGTTGCCAACCATAGCTAGAATGCCCAGTCTGCCCTGCTATTTATCCACAGCTGGGGGAAGAAGAGATGGATTCATGCCTTTCCCCACAAGGCATTAGTGTGGAGTGAACGCAAACTGTCATAGTTTGATCTTGGCTCATTGATTCCATTCTTTGTGCTGTTATACAGTTCGGCCACTCATACTTGAAACGGGAATAAAATGCACAAAAAGCATTAAAAAAAGAAATGCTAGAAGTATAAATAGTTTAAATAATTGTCTTTGGATAGGAAATACAATACCTGACCATTTATCTAGCTTCCATAAAACCGGCTTTTTTAAAAACTGTCTAGTTTTGAATCTGGCAGGCTTCTAGTAGCTCTCAGCTCACCTACTCTTTGTTTTCATTTTCATGGTGTGGTTGAATTGTTTTCAGATAAAGATTAGTAGATCACTATTGATTAAACAAACCCTGTTTTAGAAGTGTATTTAATTTGTATCTGGTAAATACAATTTTGTTCTTTACTTTTCATTATTTTATATTTTAAATATATATATTGAACCCTGGTTCAGAAATCCAGATCACCTCCATGCCGGTCCCAAGCTTGCTGAATAAATGGTCTGGTAGTGTACAATGAGGAAATGTTACCAGAATCCAGATTCCTTCTATTTTAATTCCAAGAGAAAAAGTGTTGACTCTTGAGCTGCAACAAAGATAGTTAAAGTAGTTGGGGAGAAAAATGAATGCACTGCCATCTCCAAGTAACATTATCTCAAAAATGAAAGAAGACCCCTTATATTTCTCCCATCTGACAAAATAGTTTTAGTGTATTTACAGGAAAATAATTTTACTTCTCTCTGTCTCGCTCACTCTCTCTGTCTCACACACAGAAAAAAGATTCTTAGCATTTTGAGATTTTGTGTTGAACATTTCAATCCCATTCCCGGTTAATGTTGGGAACAATCCAGCCTTCCATCTTGTCTGCTGATCCTTAAAAGGCATCAATAGGTCCATCTTGGTTACAATAAGTTCAATGTACCTTATATCCATAATCATCCTTGTCTTCACAAGGGTCATTTAGTCTCCACCCCCTCCATCCAACAAAAAAAGAATTGATGCCTGGCATACCTGACCCACACATGTGTCAATGTGCCAGAAGCACATGTTCATATACTTATGTTACGCCTTCTATGTCCATTGTGTTTCATGCCTTTAGTTGCTCTTACAGACTGCATGATTTCACTACTACTACTACCGCTACCACTCCTCCTACTTCAGTGTTGTGGCACTGATGTGTCGATAGCTTATGACAAAAGAAAATAAAAAAGATATATATATATAAAATACAAGATGAAAAAAATCCACTTTGCAAAGCCAGGTACTAATTGAATGTATCTTTCCTTTCTAGCTACTGGAATGCCTTGGTGACGTTGGTGACAGATCGACATCTCTCGTGAGGTGCTTACACCTCGGTGCCCTTGTTTCCACCTTGTTATTGCTGTTAATGATTTTATCAGTTCAAAACAAGTTTAGATTCATGAAAGGCTAACAAACAAATAGTTATCATAAAATTGTTTACATTTATAAGTAAATTTTGATATTTTTTAAACTGGAGCAACTTAAAAAAAATTTGGCCGTAGTTTGTATAAATTCATCGCAGTCATATTGGTAATCTAATACATTCATCTGCTACATGATATAAGAGGTTTTAAAAGCTGTTTAATCCATGGGGACAGAAAACTATTTCATGGGGGGAAAATTAACTAATATAGCTGGCAATGTTTGATACTGTGAAATTAGATAAGATTATTCAACTTTTGTATCTGTTCTTTGATTATTGCAGAAGATTCAAAGGCCTAACATTTTGTCTTTATGATTTAGTTAATGTCTTAAATTTTCAGTTATAGTGGCTTAATAAAGTTTGTATTGTACTCATCAAAGACAACGCTCTGCCTTTTGGCTAAGATCAAAGTGTAGTATCTGTTCTTCGAAACCACCATGGCCTCGAAGTTCAGAGAACCACAGCCATTCGGGGGTCCTTGTGGCATGCTCAGGTATCTCCGGATATCTAGAAGAAGTTGCACGGGATATCTTGTCCAGTTGGTCGGTGGGCGATCATCATTAGCATGCTCTGGATTCGTCCTGAGAAGCTTTTGACCACTGACCAGCTTATCCCGGTCCTCGTGGCATTTGTCTCAGTGACATGGATTTGGGATTCTCTCCCCTCAAGTCTCTAGTCATGGGGACTGAATTCGGCACTAAATAACCCACCAAGGTTCGATGTGCTATTAATCAATCAATCAATCTACTCATCAAACTCAAATAAAAATCTCGAGCTGCCTCCTTTTTTTTCTTTTTTTTCAAGAAGGCCAACAAATATGAAATCTGTGTGATAAGTTCCTTAATATTTTCAATGCCAAAGGTGCTAATTAATGTTTTCGTTATTTTACCCGTTAAGCACCTAATGACATTACGCATGATCCCCCTTTTTGAAATTCGTGCCCTGTCTTCATTTTGTCCTCCACAAAATGCTGTGACTAATACCTGCTTTCTAGCGCTGCTATTTAGTCCCTGGGGAATCCCCATTGTTCTATTCTTGGCCTACACACATCAACAAAAGAAAAGTTGGTGCTGAAGGGGTTAAATGTTTGCAAGAATATCTTTGTTTATCTTGATTATACCTTTTGTAAAGGACTCAAAAATAACTTCCTTTTTGCTTACCTGTCAGTGTGAAGCAGTAAGCACTATGAATTTCATTGTTAAATAAACTGATTGTAATGAAACCTGATCAAAGCGCTTACATTTCTTTTCTCTATTAACTCTTGGAAAAGTTGGTTAACTCTTGCCAGAGTCTTTTTACAGATCGTGATTCAGAACTCCTTCTGCAATGATAGTATTTTGGATATTGGCCTTTTTTTTTCCTTTTTGTTTGGTCTTATACTTTCTTGTGTTGTCAGATGTCAAGGCAGGAGATGATTCTAAAGAGTGCAGGTTTTAAAGTGAAATTTACATGCTGTATTTCCCGTCATATAAAGCACTTTTTCCCCAAAATCACCCTGCGTCTTATACCCGATGGTTGGGTTTGGGTAGGCCTTGGGGTAAAAGTTACTGGTACTATACTAACACCTAAACACTCCTGTTTGACACACTAGTCCTCTGATAACCCCAGAACGAAATATATATGATTACAAACAGTGGCGTAGCAAGGGTTCTCAGCGCCCGGGGGCAAAGATAATATAGGTGCCCCCACCCTGTTTGATTACCTATTTAGTTTTGACTTTTCTTATTACGTTTTTCAGGTAGCTCAGGGTAACGCTACATTGTGACTTTTCTTCCTGTGACTTTTCTTCCGGTATTCTAGTACTCATTATCGCTTTGTACATGTCTTTGAATGAAATAAGCTCTTGTATTATTTCAGTTTGACTTTGGATGACGTCTGGGTAGATGTCTGCTAATGTGTTTTTGCGCCCCTTCACATTTGCGCCCGGTGGCGACTGCCCCCCTTTGCCCCCCCTCTTGTTACGCCACTGATTTCAAATCATTAATGTTAAAATATTTTTAAAAAACGACAGCCAGAAGCACATTTTTCGATAGTCTTACTTTGTTTCCAGATAATGACGTACCCTATTAATCTACCATAGCATTTTGTTCTTTACTGCAGAGTATGGATGAATCATCAGTTGAATATTAAAACCTATGTAAAATCTGTAAGATTATTATGGTATACCATGATTTATTTTAACCTGAATATTCCATGTCAAATTATAGATGTGTGTTATATGGCGGGAAATACAGTATATAGCAGGTCGGCCTTTGTATTTAGTATAGACACTTTAATTAAAGAAGTTGAAGAGGAGCAGAAAACTAGGGATAATTAGTTTTAATGATATATCATTACTATTATAAATATAATAAACTTTTCTTCTTTTAAAATCAACGTTTGATAAAAGACCTATCGGCTTAAGTTGAATATCTCTCTATCTCACAGTCTCCGTATTATGTAGTATGATGAATTAATGTGAATACCAACTGTACTGTTTGTGAGCTTGTTTACCATAACAACGATTAAGATGTTAATTCAAAATAAAAATGTGTTTGGAAACTAAGTGGAAAGAAAATTATTTTTAAAAGAATTTTTTTTTTTTTTAAATTTCTTTGGGAAAAACCAAAATTTGTGTCCTAAACCAGTCAAGCCCAAGAAGTGGGAATAATCGTTATTTCCCGTGACTGTGTTCCTAATTTCTCTTACCTATAATTTTTGTTTTCAAAGTTTGCCAAAAAAAAAGTGTTTCTGCGACCAATTTTTTTTTTTTTTCCCTTGTATTCTTTTCTTCCTCTTGTTCTGTTTTAGCACTACACTAATCTGAGACTAATTTTAGGGCTGGTGTTTATGAGAGCAGAGGAGGACAGAAGATGGCTATAGTCACCCCAGGCTACACCGTACGTATGATAGCAAAGGATGATATCGTACCTCACTTTACCATGCTGTGACCGAATAAGCAAGCATTTTATTCTCTCTAACCATTCTGTAATTGCCTGTTGAGCCGTGTTTTATTGTTGAACTTTAAAGAGAATTCCACAAGGCTTTGATTTTTATTTTTTTCATTTTTTAAAGGCAAAAATCAAAATGCTTGCTTATCGTCTTTCCTATGCTTCCAGATTGGGTATTCATCATTTGGTGTTTTTGATCACAAAACATTCATTTCAGTCGTGCAAGTTAGAGAAGTTATTTTCTATTTGTATTGGAAAAGATTTTGATCTTGATTAATGCAAATATTGGCATTAGTGTAGCAAAGATCTTGGTTTTGGACTCTGGTTATTAGGTATACCTTTGGGTGATTTTATATATGGGTTAATAAGTCAATTTGCACACAGTATATTTGGGTTGGGGCCAGAAACTTGAAATGGCCTGTCACACAAGAATAGTCCTCCCCTTTTTGTGCTCCATTTCCCTAGTGAGAAAAGGCATGATGTTTATGAAATTCATGGGTAGATCAAAGGAAGACAATTATTAACAAGACTAGAAAAATTCAGATAAATTTGAATTTATTTTTTTATTTTTTAATTTTATTTTTTTAAGAAACTACTGAACTTGTTTAAGTGGAAGAGTTCATTGTTTCAAATGGTGGGTAGGAGATATTTATCAGCAAAATTGTTACCTTTAAGTGGAAGAACCCATTGTTACGGACAGAAACAAATAGTTCATTATATAGATAGATGAGAGCATTTCCACTGCCTTTAAATATAGGGTTGGGACTGTGAAAAAAAAACCTGTCTGAACTTACAAAGCTCATTTCGATTCACAGTTCAATTATACGGATATGTTTTCCTTGTCAAAACTGCTTAATTCCTTTTATAATAAAGTTATGTTCCGATCCTGTTGCTTCTTTTTTCCTCCAAAATTCTATCGGAACTTTGGTTTGTTTGTACCAGAAACTGTTTAGCTAAACATAAAGGCTTCGCATTATTGTTTCAAGCTCCTATATAACATATGCTAGATGTTCCATACTATCATTTAAAAAAGTGTGTGCCTGTATAAACCATTATAGAATTCTTTCAGGGATGTCTTAATTTTAAAAAGTAATGTGTGTGTTTAGTATATTTTGGCGGGGGAACAAAGTTTAAAATTAAAATTTAGCTGTGACTTGTTTGCATTTTATCCCACCTTCCTGCTCATTTCCCCTTTTCTGTTCCAAAACGAAGATAACTGAAACTTAGGCTTTTCCAATACAAATAGTATTTGGTCCGATTGGAGCGAGTGGAACTGTGATTGTTGCCCAATGGTGTTATGCCTCTGGACGTACCCTTTCTGATAATGATAACTGCGATGCAGGGCTTTTTATATTTCCTTACATAGGAATTTATTTGTCACGGCATCTTGTCGTGACCCTGTTTGCTTTCTTTTCCAGGTGGCAAAACTCCGGATCCAAAATTAAAGAAACGAACATTCTCAGATGTCATGGTGGAACAGCGCCTCACCCACCAACAGGTAAATGCAAATTTGGTTTCACTCTCAGCTAAAATACGACTAGCATATTCATCATCAACCTCTATTGATTAAAGTTTTTCTCTTTCTCTTTCTCTTTCTTTTTCTTTTAACTACATTTAATGCTAACTAGGGCAGTTCCCATTCCAAAGGTGCATGTTTAGAACGGGCCTGGAGCAGCCAGCCATAATTGTCGTGTAAAATAATTTTCCGTCTGTCGTATGAAGCTATGTCTTCAAATTATTTTGGTTACTCTTTTAGTGTTGCTAATTTAGATATGTTATATCTAAATCTAGATCTATTGCCAATTTAGATTGAGATCTATTGCCAATTTAGATAATTTAGATCGAGATCTAGATATATTGCCAATTTAGATATTTTATATCTAGATTTAGATCTATTGCCAATTTAGATCTATTGCCAATTTAGATATTATATATCTAGATTTAGATCTAAGATAAAAGAACTCTAATCTGTAGTGTACTTATATTTTTCAAGAACCGCTGATCCCAAAAACTTCAAACTTGACACTGCACTGCCTATGTAATGATTAATATATCTACCTATTGTCAACTTCCTACAATGGCCGGTTGTCGAGTAATTGCGGTGCACGCATGCAGAGATTTCTTCAATTATAGTCAGATTAACTTCTTGTATCCAATATCAACATATCTGTTCTTTAATTTTCATTTTGATATAAGAAGATTGTCTTGTAATAATGCTGTGTCTTGCACTTCTGTACTGTGTGTTCAGACCTTAAAAATAAAGGTATATTTATACAATTCAAAACATTAAACTCTTCTGCCTCTGTTCTTCACAAATTTTAATTGGTTTAGTTGGGCTAAGAATCTTTTAGCTGAATTTCTGAGAGGTGGAATTATCATTATTATACACTGATTTACTCGGACTAGTGTCCTCATCTTGGTTGTTATAGTCACAACATCTTGGCCATTAGGTTTAAGCTCTTAGTTTCCAATATTAGATTGTCTAGTAACCTGGCTGTTGTCAGTTCAATCCCTGGGTCGGGTAATACAAACAATTCATATACTCTGGTTTAGTGGAGGATGCAGACAAGTGACATCACAACAACGAATTAACTGGAAAGAATACTGATATGAGATATCCTCTAGCATGGACAGTGGAATGAGAACAATCTATCCCTGGAGATTGAATAAAGAGTTACCTACTATGACAGACACCTGAAGAAGGCCGAAATGTTGTGACTAACAATCAAGATGGAGGACAGTAGTCCGAGTAAATCAGTGTATAACGGAATGTTTTTGCTCAGTTTCCAAGCAGCTTGTATTCAAGTATTTTTGACCGTTTTGTCTTGTTTTTGTTTTGTGTAGGCCGCCCTAAGACAGCAATTGGCAGAGAAAGCAAAATCTGGAGAATTGCACGCCCTGAATGGTTCCGCCAATGATTCGTCTGCAGCCTCTGCTTCTTCCGCTGCTGCTGCCGCCGCAGCCCAGAAACAGCCTGTGAAGAGACGCAGATGGGATCAGGCTGCTGAAGAAACCACACCCGCCAAGAAGGCTTCCAGTTCCAGTTGGGATGCAGCAGAAGCGACAGCCACCACCCCATCCAGCACCCGCTGGGATGAGACCCCCGGCCGCTCGAAAGGAGGAGAAACTCCTGGTGCCACTCCCGGTGCAAGTACCCGTGCTTGGGAGGCTACCCCTGGCCATGCAACACCTGGAGCTGCTACTCCAGGTAGAGATACACCAGGACACCAAGCCACGTCCAGTGCACGAAGGAATAGATGGGATGAGACACCAAAGACAGAAAGAGGTAACCTAGCTACACTTTTTCCCTTTTATTCATTCATTTCTTGTCGCTCGCAGCCAGGCCAATCGAAGGGCTCTGGGGAAGGGGGTTCTATGGCTTGCTTTATTTAGCATTATGCAGAGATCGGTCTTCTTCTTAGGAGGATTAATGGGATCAACATGGGAAGCTCTCTCTACATGATCCCCAGCTGCCATTGCTTTCCCAAGCAGTCACCCATCTTAGAACCAACCAGGCTTGATGTTGCTTAACTTCGATGATTGTATGAGAACCAGTGTATCCTACATGATTTGGCCGTGACTCTCCTTATATACAATAGACAGACGGTGTAGGGTGATTTGGAAACTTGGAAAAAATGGTGCACTTCTAAAATTGAAAGTGTGTGTGTGTGTTTATATGGATATAAAGGAATCCGACAGAATGGTAGATGTGATTAGACAATGTGGAAAAGAAAGATTGTGTTAAAATTTCTTCTGATGAAGTAGCTCGCAGCGACGAAATGCATAAAGATTTATCTTCATGATAATAAATATGTTTGAGATTTTTTTTTTTCCATACCACCATTGGTATTGGTATTATTGCAAAATAAACCTTAAAAATAGCCCCGCAGTACATTACGTTTTGATTCTCTCCTTTTGTTGTTTGTGTTCACATTACACATTACTAATGTTTTCTCTTTAAACCATTCAGAAACGCCCGGTCATGGAAGTGGTTGGGCTGAAACCCCCAGAACTGACCGCGGAGGTGACCTTATTCAGGACACACCAACCCCCGGTGCCAGTAAACGGAGGTCAAGATGGGATGAAACCCCAGCTGCAGCCACACCTGGAGGAATGACACCCAGCAGCATGACCCCCAACATGACTCCAGGGGGAACCACTCCTGGTGGAATGACTCCTACTGGTATGACCCCAAGTGGTATGACTCCAAGTGGAATGACTCCAAACATGACTCCAGGTGGTATGACCCCTGGTGGCACAACTCCGACTGGGCAGAAAGCTATGGCAATGGCCACCCCAACTCCTGGTCATCTGATGTCAATGACCCCAGAACAGTTACAGGCGTACACCTGGCAGCGAGAACTTGATGAACGCAACAGGCCGCTCTCCGATGAGGAGTTAGATGCCATGTTTCCAGTCGGCTACAAGGTAGACGTTTTTTCTTTTTTACATAATTCTTTTGGGTTGTGAATCAAAATAGCTTGAATATAAAGAGTTGCAGAGTAGCCACAGAATGGAATCTGTGAGCAGAGTTCAAATACCAGCTGAGACCGTTTCTGGCCACTTTGCACTGATGCCCTTGGAAAAGGCATGAATCCATTTTTCCTCGCCCCAGTTATGGGTAAATAGTAGGGCAAGCCATGCAGGTAAGGGCTCTGTCAGGCTATATTGCCCCCTGACACACCCATGATGAAATCATCTGTGGTGCCTCAACGACCCTGCACTGCGTTATAGGATAATTATTTAAAAAAATATCTCATTAAATATTAAACTATGAAAATGAAAAATATTTTCAATTTCAATGTTCTAGATGTTATAAAATATTAAAATTCTAAAACTTAAACTTAACATTTTTATGAACGTATTTCCACCTTGTGTATTGGTGTATGCCTTCTGATGTACATGTTACGGCTGTTTAGGCCATTTTCAACAACCTGACCCTTGTGGGGGAAAATGAAAGATAAGTTTGAAAGGTTAGATTTGATCTTTGGCCAACCGTAAAAGTTCTAGTAGCTCAGTACTACTAGTGTGTGCCTTCTGATGTACATGTTACAGCTGTTTAGGCCATTTTCAACATCCTGACTGCCATTAAATATTTTTTTATTTTTAAAAATCTAAGATGATCTGAAGAATGGAACCTAATTGTTCAAAGCATTCAGGATACTCGGTGAAAGAAAAAAAATTTTTTTTTTTAAGGCTGTTTTTATTTCAACTGTTGAGAAACAGATTGCCATTTATTTGTTTTTGTTTTCATTTTTAGATCCTTCAACCACCAGCTGGTTATGTGCCTATCCGTACTCCAGCCCGCAAATTGACAGCCACTCCCACCCCAATGGCTGGCACCCCCATGGGTTTCAGAATGCAGACCCCAGACAATAAAGTACAGATTGTTGACATGCAGCCTAAGGGTAATCTACCTATGATGAAACCTGATGACATGCAGTACTTTGATAAACTTTTGGTAAGAAAAGTTTTATTGTTTCTCTTAGCTGAACAGTTTGCACTTTTAGCATTATTCTCTATGATGTAAAAAGAAACAACATTTCTTGTGTAACAACCTAATACATTAGTAAATCTTTCACTTTTAGCATTATTCTCTATGATGTAAAAAGAAACAACATTTCTTGTGTAACAACCTAATACATTAGTAAATCTTTCACTTTTAGCATTATTCTCTATGATGTAAAAAGAAACGACATTTCTTGTGTAACAACCTAATACATTAGTAAATCTTTCACTTTTAGCATTATTCTCTAGGATGTAAAAAGAAACAACATTTCTTGTGTAACCTGATACAAACTAATTAGAAATTGTGATACATATTTGAACAGTGAGATTCTAAAATGAACATTGACTGAAAAATAAGGAAAGTTTTGTTGGTAGAAGGCTGGTGTGTATATATATGTATGTATATGTGTGGGTGGGTTTGAGGAAAGGGCTCCTCCCTCCGTTGTTCTGAATTGATTCATGGCTGATGATGATAATAATGTGACGTTGCTATTTCCTTTTGTAGGTTGATGTCGATGAAGAATCTTTGACTCCCAAAGAACAAAAAGAAAGAAAAATAATGAAATTGTTGTTGAAGATTAAAAACGGCACCCCACCAATGAGAAAGGTAAGTTTTGCTTTATTTATGTCTCCACCTCTTATCTTTTTATTTCAACACTAATAGTTATAGAGCCGAGTTATTAACACTAATAGAAACAAA
>VCCN01004748.1:1117204-1136749 GCA_006491835.1 Architeuthis dux
GACGAACCATTTGAATCTTAGATCTACATCATCCATCTTCAAGGATCGGTTATTTTTATTTGCTTATCTGAAATTAATCATGAGAATTGTCTTTTAGACCAAGATTTTTTTAACAAAACCCTTAAATTGGCTTTGCTGTGTTTTTTAAATCTTTTCATATAATCTTTATTGAATTTGTAATTTTAGTAAAAATTAATTTTAAAATACCAATCTTGGAAAATATCTAATAATACTTCAACGATGACACATCGGGAATGTGTTGCTAAAGGACTCTCTTCCATTGAGATATTTTTTTCTTCTTTTTCCAGTTGGTGGATACGACTGTAGAAATTGCTAACAAGGTTGGAGCAGCCGAGATCATTGGTCGAATTGTAGATGACCTAAAAGACGAGGCTGAGCAGTACAGGAAGATGGTGATGGAAACTATAGAAAAGGTGATGGGTAACCTTGGTGCTGCTGATATTGATTCACGTCTTGAAGAACAACTGATTGATGGTATTCTCTATGCCTTCCAAGAACAGACAACAGAGGTAAGAAGAGTTGTTTACTTCTCATCTTATAAAATCCTTTACAATTGGTACTTGGGGATTCGCATTTTTTTTCTATCTGTGTCCCAATGTATGTACATTTCATATTAGATATAATTTAACATCTTCTTGTAATTTCTTTTTATCTAGTGATTGTAGCATGCATTTTATTGATTTAAAAATTTAATTTATAAGTCCAAACTTAAAGAGTCTGCACATTGTGGGCAACCTCTAGTAAGAAACTTAACTCACACACACACACACGCGCTAACATCTTCACATGATATTAACAATGCAGAAAATCACTACTACCTTTTATACACAACACAACACACCACACTCTGATCTACACATTACCTACCCCAGCCTATACACATTTTCCCCAAAACACTTAGGTCATGGAATATACATACGGTCAACTAAAGTCCACCGCCAAACTGCTGATAAAAATCTAGCAACACGCACACAAGACAGAAAGCCTTACCAACCAACAAACACACACACACTCACTAACTACCCACATTCAGACAGAAACCTTGGTCCATGCAGACATCATTTCTCTGACTTCCTTTTGAAAGACAACACAAACACACACTCAATCTCACGACAGAAAGACTTACCACCAAATACAAACCTCATAATTTTATATATTACTCATTTCTTTTCCCTGCATTCAGTAAATTATTATTCCTCTCACCTTCAATCATTAATTGCACAGAACAATCCTGAGGATAAATCAAGTTGATGTTATACATAACAAAGCCCTCCTGCCCCGCCCCCTTTTTTCGATATTTCCATGGAAATCATCTCTTCTCCTCGTGATACAGTGTGTTTGAAAAAGAATTTTTGTCTTTTTTCCAGGATGTTGTTATGCTGAACGGATTTGGCACTGTAGTGAATGCCCTTGGCAAACGTGTGAAACCATATTTGCCACAGATCTGTGGTACGATCTTGTGGCGTTTGAACAACAAGTCGGCCAAAGTGCGACAACAAGCAGCTGATTTGATATCAAGAATTGCAGTTGTTATGAAGACTTGCCAGGAGGTAAGTTTCATCAGCCATCTCCTCCTCCTCCTCATTTTATTTATTTATTATATAGATTGATGCAAAAGTTTCCAGCTTTGACAAACTTAGTCATATAAATTCATAGCATCATTATTCAGTCATCAAAATATTTCCCCTGGCTTTAAATGACCTCACGCTACCTTTCGACTAAATTGTGTCTTCCATCATAAAAGAATGATTCTGGTTTTGATTCAATGAATTCTTCAATATCTTGAAATTGTTGGAACCACTGAAAGACATGGTGTGTTGCATGGAGCATATCAAGTGATAATCTGAAGGTGACATGTCTGGAGAATACAACTTCCTATCCCAGATTATTTGTTGCATTGCATTTGCAACATGAGAACGGATATTATCGTGCAACAGAATCATTTCCCAGAAAAAAAGGGTCTTTTTTCTTTCAGTACATCATTGAAACAAGCCAATTGCTCACTGTAGCATTGCACAGTAACAATTTGTCCAGGTTCTAGCAATTTGTGAATTTAAATCCTACCAAAAACAGAACCACTTTGTCCTTCTATAATACTATAACAATATGAAAAGAACTGACAGAAATGATAGCTAAAACCCCTATTCCCATCCTGGTGAGACAATTCTAATTTTCCAAGAGACTAGAGATTGTCTGTTGTTTACAAGAAGATATTTAGCAGCCTAATCTACCAGTTGAAACAATGGGCTACAACAAAAAGTTTCTCCTGATGGAAAATGGATGATCTGGTACCTGGGAACGTGAAATATTGAGTAGATGTAAAGTCTTATTGTCTTTCTTTCTAACATGGGTAAATTTTCTTTTGTTTTAAAAAAAAAAAAAATGTATTTTTATTTTTTTAGGAAAAACTGATGGGCCATCTTGGTGTTGTATTGTATGAGTATTTGGGAGAAGAGTACCCTGAGGTACTTGGAAGTATATTGGGTGCCTTGAAGGGCATTGTCAATGTGATAGGAATGACCAAAATGACACCACCCATCAAAGATCTCCTACCCCGGTTAACACCTATTCTCAAAAACAGGTAAGTAGTGTTTACTTATTTAAAAACATAAATTGGAAACCATGTCATACTTTTCAAAGAAATGATTTTTTATTTGTTGAAAAGTGTTTTTCAATTTAAAAAATGTACTCAGACAAACACAGAAAAAGGCTAAAGTGCAATATGTGTCGGAGTAGTAGCTTGAGCTACTTTTGTCGGGAATGCAAAGAAAAGTCAATGGGCGGAATGACAGTTCCATTTTCTTACAAATCTCTTTGAAGTCTGGTTTAATGGTAGACAGTTGGATTCTCATATCTGCCTCAACATTCAGTCTATTATGTTGATTAGTTTTTATTGTTGTGAATGCAGAAAACCCTTCTTCACATAAATATGTAGTTGGAAAGGAGAGAAATACTTTAATAGCCATTCCTGATACCTTTTGGTATTCCTCTGTTTTTTTTATAATTGATTTTTTTTCTTTCACTTCATCTTTTTGAAAACGGTTCTCCTTTTGCGGACCCCTTACATGGGTCTCCCGGACCACATTCTGAGAACCGCTGATCTATACCAAGCCAAGAAGCCTCACTCTTTATGCAAAAAAACAACGCCATTTTGTAACCAGTTGTTTCATTACATGCAAATAACAAAACAAGAATTTTTCTGTTGGTCATACTGGATTAACACTTGAAGTCTCACATATATAATCTTTTAGGATTTGGCACCCGCTGGTCCTTAACTTTTGGGATAATTTTCTACTTCTTTGTTTGTCTTTGTCCCCCACCCGCGCAGGGTCATATGACATCCCCCACCAATAATTAATAATGATATTTGTCTAAATACTATTTTGAAAATTACTCAACTGTCAGAAAAACAATGATCATTTTATATAAAAGCCGTTGTCACTTTTTTTGTCTGTTTGTTGGTTTTTGTCACGCTAAAGCAAACATATAAAATTAACGAGACCCTGCTGGGGGTGGGCAGGCAAGTAGTGTACTGTTATATAAATCTTATGCTGCTTGAATATTAGGTGAAATTAAGTTACAAGTTAGCAACCGACCAAGCAGATAGCCGTTGTAACACTAATAGCTGCTGCTGATTATAGCTTTACTTGTTTATCTGCCACCGCTTTTGTTTACATCCAGTATGTAATACTGTACAAAGCCAATCCATACATATATATAATACTATCATTTTTGATGTGTACTATTCTAGTAATTCATAAATGATGATAATGGATACATGTTTTAAGGATTGGTATACTCGGACTAAAAGCATATTCATTATATAACCAAGACTCCTTTTCCTGGGGGAGGAAAGACTATGTGTATGTACACACACTAAGCTTAGTCTGCCACAAGAATGAATAGATGGCTAGAAAGATTGTGTTGCACCAACTACATCAGCCACTAGGCAGGCTGTGAAGGAAAGAATCTTTTTATCTCACTTATTGATTTGCTTGTAGTCAATTTTCTTTCTTAACATATTTATCAAATAAATCCCCATTCATAATAAAGAGGTTTGCTTGTGAGTCCAGTCCTTACTTAAAACTGCATTAATGTGACCTTAGCTCAGACTTAGAATCCAACTCTGACTACACGTGGATCCCGAGGAATTGAGTGTTGGAGAAAGTGATATAATTTCATTTGTTTGTTTTTTTTTTTTCATTGCAGACAAGAAAAAGTGCAAGAAAATTGCATAGATTTGGTGGGTCGAATTGCTGATCGAGGAGCAGAGTTTGTTTCTGCTCGAGAATGGATGAGAATTTGCTTTGAACTTTTGGAATTGTTAAAAGCCCACAAGAAAGCAATTCGACGAGCAACTGTCAATACTTTTGGTTATATTGCCAAGGCTATTGGGTAAGTTTAGATTTATATTGCTATGGCTGTTGGGCGAGTTTAGATTTATATTGCTATGGCTATTGGGCGAGTTTAGATTTATATTGCCATGATTATTGGGCGAGTTTTGATTTATATTGCCATGATTATTGGGCGAGTTTAGATTTATATTGCCATGGCTATTGGGCGAGTTTAGATTTCTTCAGGAAATAATAATAAAAAAAATTATTTTGACTACTATTTACCTTCATCCCAATTTTACTCAGGCTCAAACAAACATAATCTTTATTATATATCCTTTTTATTTGAAGTTTATTCTTTATTTCCAATCATTTATTTAGTCCCTTTGGCTGTAAATAAATGATGATTGGAAATAAAGAATAAGCTTCAAATAACAAGGATAAATAATAAAATTAAAATAATAAAGATTGTTTGCTTACTGCCGAAGGGAAGCCAGCCTGAGTAAAAGTTGTGATAAAACAACTGAAAAATTAAAATGAAGGTAAATAGTAGTCAAAAATTAATAATAATTTACAATACTTCATCTGATAAATGAATTATAAATTAGAAAACTAATTCAATATTAATTTTGTGAAGTACTTTATATCTCCTGTAAACAAAATATTTTTGATTTATTTTGTTGTTTGCTTTTCAGGCCTCATGATGTCTTAGCCACATTGTTAAACAACTTGAAAGTCCAAGAACGACAGAATCGTGTGTGTACGACAGTTGCCATTGCCATTGTGGCGGAAACATGTTCACCTTTTACAGTCTTGCCAGCCCTGATGAATGAATACAGAGTTCCTGAATTGAATGTACAAATTGGAGTGTTAAAATCCCTTTCCTTCATGTTCCAATACATTGGAGAAATGGCCAAAGATTATATTTATGCTGTTACGTCTTTACTTGAAGATGCTTTAATGGACAGGTAAGCTTTTCAGACAGGTGTAATGTTTCCAACCCTTATTCTGTTGCTGATTTAGTGCATTTAATAATAGTCAAAATGAAACGGGGTGGGGGCATAGTGTACACGCCTCAGCACCCGCCATGAAGTGGGGGCATTGATGGAGACCAATTGACTTGTTATAAATCTACTTTCATTCTTTAACCCATTCGCTGCCAAGTATATTTCTTAACGTAACTCCTGCGCTGTGTTTTTCTCGTAAAAAAAAAAAGTATGAAAATAGAAAGTCTTCATTGCATGTTTAAAATGGTTTTATTTTCATACAAATCAGCTAGTATGTACAACAGAATCTATACTAATATTTGAGCCCTTAGTTTGTCTTTTTTTTCACTGCGATTTGTTTTCGTTAACAAACAAAAAAAAAATGTAAAATACAAAAGGTGGTTTTTCGAAGTTAACCTAAACATTACCAAGTGAGTAGTTTTTAAGATTTTTTGTTTTTATTTGGACATTTTAACTAAAATATGTGAACAAGTAGACTAATTTCAAACATCAAAAACAATTTTGTAATATGTGAGCCAGCAGTTGTAAATTATATTTCAGTCACAGCTTTTTAGCCTTATACTTATCTGTACTTATACTAGTTGAAAAACTAAATAGATTGCTTCTTTTTTTTTTTTTTTTTAATTTTATTTCTTTAGCTAAATATTTTTTATTGTCCTTTTGTCTGGTTCAAGGGCTGTTGATATTACATTAATGCTTAATCCAGTCTACCGTTTTAAAAAGAAAATAATTCTCAAATATTAAAAACAAACTAATATGTGATCTGGCATTTTTATATTACATCTCACACTAGATTTGACTAAAAATACTTAGGTAAAAAATAGAATTAATCCAAGACAGCTACCACAGAAACATTATTTACATAATTTATAACGATTCAGATGGACCAGATCTTACTTTGGTAACTAACTTCACAAAACTTTCGATACGATTTCAAAAATGTATTAGGTCCTATTGTTTCACACAATGTACACAGATATTTTTCTCTTAGAAAAAGTTGAGTCTGGGAACAATTACTTTTTCTGTCAGAATTTTATCCAAACATTTATTACATGATTGTTCTGCTGTCAGATTCAGCTTTTTCGTCATGTTTTCGGAGGTAGCATCAACTTATATAAAAAAATGTTATGTATTTCTGTTTTCAAGCTTAATTGCTCTGCAAGTAAAAGCATTAATTCAAACCTTTCTTTTTTCCCCCCCTTGTCTTTTCAGAGATCTTGTCCATCGTCAAACTGCCATGGCAGCTATCCAACATTTGTCATTAGGTGTTTACGGCTTTGGCTGTGAAGATGCACTCAATCACCTCATGAATTATGTATGGCCAAATATTTTTGAAACATCACCTCACGTTGTACAAGCTTTCATGGGAGCCATTGAAGGCTTACGGGTCGGCCTGGGATCAGCAAGAATTTTACAATATGCCTTACAGGTAAATATCACCCCTGCCCCTTTTTTTTCATCCTTTGCCTTTGGTAGTGAAATGATAGGTAATTTATTTGGAGTGGACACTAGTTTAAATATTAAAAGTTGTGCATAGTTGAAATACTTAATTGAACAGAAAAGTTTTGGTTGAAACTCAATAGTAAAGTTTTTTTTTATAAAAGGCACAAAGCAAAAAGTTTGCTAAAAAAATAAATCCTGAATGGTGTTTTAGACGCTAGTCACCTGGACCTCCCACCATCCCAATCTATGATGACTCAGCCTAAGATACGATAATCACCAATATTTTCTTAAGTCTAGATACGCTAAAAAAATTTTCTCCATATAAATTAATGCTTGTTTCTTTTATGTAAGCTGAAATGGCATAAAGCAATGTTTTTATAGGAATGCTCGTACTTTTGTGCCGCTTTTCCTCCCTTCATTTTAATGTTTGTATTGCCCAAAAGAAAATTAAAGTACAAACTTTGAAGCTGTTTAAGTTTCTCCATTTTTCATTGTCTCTTTTTCCTCCATCAACTTCCAGGGTCTTTTCCATCCTGCCCGGAAAGTACGAGATGTTTATTGGAAAGTGTACAACACAGTGTATATTGGTGCCCAGGACGGCATGATTCCTGCCTACCCCCGTATTCCAAATGATGTCAAAAACCAATATATCCGCTACGAACTTGACTACATGTTATGATCGACACCCGACTTGACGACCCTTTATCTCTGAAAAAAGGGAACAACATATCTCAAAGACTCTGTCCTGCCAAATGAAGAGAAAGAGAAAGGAACAGTCATTAAAACATTGACTGCCACTCGAACCCCCCCTCCCCCAGCAGATTCTTTCAATTCTACTGCTGCCTCCTCCTCCCCCTCTGTAAACTCAGTGGACTTTCTTTGGAAACCGGTTTTCTATTGGACTCATATCATCAAATGCTTCATTAGAAACGCACACCTAGGTTTCTTTTTCTTCATAGGATTAAATTTTAAAAAACACACATTGATAAATTACAAGTTATTAAACATGAGGAAGGTGTATTTTTCTTTTTTTTTTTCCCCCCTCTGTCTTAATATTCCCTTTCAATGACAGAAAAGATCATTAAATTCTCTCAAATTGGGTGGGGAAAGTATTTTGATATGAGACATTAAAAATTTAACCTCACCATTCTTTTCCTTAAACCTTTTCTTTGGAACATTTAAAAGAAATGCTATTTTCTTCCTTTACCATCAACCGTCAGTCCCCATTGTTTTCTGTATTTTGACGACTCTGATGAGGATGGTCACCTCGTAGCATTTCTAAGTGTGGCTTTATTTTCCTTTTAATCTCTTTCATTGCAGGTAGCACATTCTCCGACCATCACTGGTCAAACTAGGGCAACAATGTTTTATAAAAGGAAGAAACAACGACTAACTTCTATTGCCTGTGTTAATGCACTTAATTGATGACTACACCCCCCCAGGGCATGGTTTTTGTCCCTTAAAGGTTTTGGTGTAAGGAAAACCACCTCATCATCAAATTGACTTTCTTTCCATGCATTGTTCTATCGACCTGTGTGATAGTAAACTAGGAAAGAGTGTAGACTCCTGGGACATATTCATCCCGTAGATCTCTTTTTAGAAGTCTACCAGGATGTTTTAATTCCAGCATTAAGCACCTTAATAGGTTAGTCTTGAAAGGGTTAAGCAAGGTTATACCTGGTCAGTATTAAATGGGTAACATTGTTTTGCCTGGTGAAGATCAGAGAACAGGTTTATTTTTCCCTAAAAGTTTCCAACTAAGCAAAGATGAAGTTATTGAAAGAAAAAAAAACCTATTTTTTAAAAACAAGTGTTTGGGTTATAACTGGAAGGAGAGTGTTGTGGTTTTTTCTATGTGAATAAAAGTGGTGGGCTTTGTACATAGCTATTTTCTCCTCTTCATCCCTTGCTTTTTCATTCAGCTAAATTAGATCACATGTCCTCTCATTCTCTCTCTGTAGACTCTTTGGACCACTTGTCAAATCTCTGCACTCAGCAGGTTGGGTGCTTATTACCTCCCCTTTTTTGGTTAATAGTGTTCATGTGTTAAAATTGTGAAAAGAATAAGTCTTTTTAGTTATGTACCAGATTTGCAGGAAATAACCGACTTTGGTATCTCTGTGCATTACTGTAAAAAAAATACCCCTACCCCTCTCCTTGGATCCTCTGAAGTAAATTCCTCCCGTGTCAAATGAGTCATTTAACACCCATTCATTTAGTCTATTGACTTAGAAAAATATAATTTATAATATGGTGTCATGTGAAGATTGACTTTTTGAATCATCCTCCCCCATCTCTAGCTTACTGACTGTTAGTCCTATTCAAGATTGTGTAGACCTTCGATTTGTGGAAGTAGAGTTCAGTAACAATTTGCCAAACTCTAATACAAAATTGTTGAGCAAAAATTCATTAAAATTTGAGAGGTCATTTGCTGCTAAAAGGCAGAGAGGAAGTCCTTCCTTAACAGGCAGCATTAAATTGTGTGAGAAAGAAAACATCTTTAATGTTTTGTTCCTCTTTCTATTCAAAAGAAGAGAAAGTTTGTATTTTTTAAAAGGAAACAGAGCTAATGTTCAAATGTTGCATTTTTATAGTAAATCATTTTAAATTTAGAATAAACAGTTGTCTCAACAAATTGTTCAGTATTTTATTTTTATTTTAGTTAAAGACTTCAAATATATTGAACTCTTTTTCTAGAGCGATGGAACTTATCCTGATTTTGTCATGGATCATTTAAAAACCTACTTGCAGCAGAATGGTTGCAGTCCTCCACAAGGAGTCGAGAGAAACGCAATTTAATTGTTGACTCCTGAAATTCTCCCATAAAAACAATTGATAAATTGGTCCCAATTACTATGGAACTGGGAAAAAGGAACACCAGCATCCAGGTTTTTAAAAAAATCCTTTTAGTACATGTAAAAAAAAAAAAAAAAAAAAAAAATTTGGTAAACTATTATAATACTAGTTAATCTCTGTAAAAGAAATTCATGGATATATTTGAATTTCTGTTCAATAGTTTATTTTCTAAAAAGAAATAAAGTGAAAGAGACCATTGTTTCAAATGGTGGGTAGGAAATATTTTTATCAGCAAAATTGTTACCAGTGGACAGAAACATGAGCAAAGTTTTCCGGCAGTCATGGTTCAAAACCTGTGCTGGACATTAATGGTTATGGAAATTTCATTTTTTTTGTTTTTTTTGGTCGAGGAGTATGAATTGCTGGAATCTTGATGATTTTTCTGATACATTATTCTTTTAAAAATATTTTTATGTCTTGTATTCTCAGAACACTCTTCTTCCAGGAAAGAAAGACATTAGTAATTCCTATAAAATCATCCATTGACATCAGAAAAAGATTTCAGTTGGTCTGGTTGTAGGCGTGAATTTCCCCGAAAAAGGACAATGGTGGCTGGGCTTTAAACTTTTAGGGATTCACTGTCCTTTCCACCCCCCTCAAACATTATTTCTGTCCTACAACCTGCACGCACACAACTTCACATTTGGGGGGAATCTTGCTTTAACTCATTTAAAACAGTGGGGAAATTTCTTGGATCAGTTTATCAATTGTCACTTTAAACATTTATAAATAAAAAATCTTAATGTCTTTAAGAGCTGTTTGTTTTTCTTTTTAGCTTTTATGAAGAAAAAAAAGTTATGCGTGCACACCATCACCATTTTTTGGGGGTCTAATGTTTCCCGTATAAATTAATGGGAATTGCTTGTTCGGCTTATAAAAGTTTTTTTTACAGGAACCGTTTACTTTTACTCAATGTCAACGTTAAGTCACATATTTCCACATGGAAAACATACACAGTGCCTCGCTTGATAGACGCCTGCGTTTCTGCACTGAACTGAGTGTGCCACAACTTTATATTGCCTTAAATAAAATTGTAGAATGGACACGTGTGCATCTTGTGTACGTGTTAAACAAGGAATAAATCCGTTTTGTCAAATTTTATACAGGAAAAAAAATCTTTTTTTCATTAAATGCTCCTATATTTGCAGTGTTGAATTTTGGCTGCACATGCATGAAGTCACACACTCATGGGGTTACTCAGTTGGCAGTGAGACATTTACCTAACTAACACTAGATAATTAACCAACCAAAATGTTAAAAGTGACGGTGGAGGGAAATAGTTGGAAAGTGTCAAAAGATGGTGGGTACTCTTACCACTACTGTAACATCACCTCCTACCACTTATATGAAGGAGTACACTCGATGAGCCTTCAGTTTCAAATCTAGCAGAGTGTGAGTGAAGTCGTTCGTAAACAACATGTAGTGAGCTGGAGTTATGGTTCAAGTAACCAGACTTGCTGTCGGCCAACCAAGATATAGGAAGACAAGGAAAATGGCTGACATTCATAAAAACGATTTTTAATAATGGGAAAGTTTTTAGGGAGTCTTAGATTTATGAACCCTCAAAAATATTTCATTGCCTCCTACAATTTATTTAAAGGCACATATGTTCTGGTTTTGTTAAACAGAACTCGCATGTAGAGATAGAAAATATACCATTGTTTCTGAAGCAAAGCTACAGTGCCGGATATGAATTCAGTATAAAATATGAGGGAGAAGTAATGTGGCAAGATAGAAAATCACTCAGTTCAGATTTTACAAGCTAACAGTAGTAACAACTTGTAGTTAAGTTAACTTATGGATTACAGTATGTGTGAGCTCACAACCCACCCCCCGTGTCTTCTAAGAAGGCTACGATCGTACAAAGAAAATGGTGTGAAGTCAACCAAGTTGGGTAACACCCAAGGGATGTTGCTTACTGAGTTGATTCTGTTTTTATTTCTGTAAAATACAAATTTCAGTTAACCTCTTTGGAGGGAAGTATGTAGCTTTTCTGAGCCCCAAGGAGCGAATTACTTATCACCTAATGTTGTATGCACGAGAAGTGTAGAGATGAGCGGATGGTGTGATGGTCACCTTCAGAAGATTGGTCAATTCCAGACTTCTAATATCAGTGGCTTGGTTTGTTTCAGCAATGCTGGCTGGGTCATTAAAATTTGGGTTGAATCGCCAGAATTGCTGCTCCATTGCTCATCGGTCTGCCGCCAAAGATCACCAGTATTTATAATGAATCCGGAGCCAGAGGCTGGGTATTTTTGGGTGATGGTGGGTAAAAGACTATGGTTCCCATGACTCTGTTATCAAAATTTTCACTCCTTGCACAAAGGAATTTCTTTTTCATCTGGTCAATCTTCGAGATATGTTTTTATCCATGGGCCTCTATTGTCACACAAGATGGCCCTGCACTTTTAAGAATTGGGTCGAATCATTTTTCTCTGGCTTTTACAATCTATAATGCATAATGATAGATATTATTTTTAAGGTTCCAAAGTTTTCCCAGATCCAAAGATCACCATTCAGATGCCAAGGCCATCCGATGTCTGGGGCAGAAATCAGATGTACTTTATTTCACTTAGTTAAATTCAGACTCGTTCCCTAATCTAATTTCATTTATTTTCCTTCCCCCTGAAAGAACAGTAACCAATTTATTTACTGCTATTTGGGAAAGGCCGAAGAAAACGAATACAGTATGGCCATAAAGAAATTTTAGTTGTGTTTTTTGTCTCCACATAGCTGTTAGATGAGAAATGATTTGATTGAAAAGCTGATCGATTAGAAAAAAGGACACATCTGTTATCTGGTCCAGAGGTTTTTCGGGAAAGTGGAGAATAACGAGCTGTGCACTGTGGGTCAGTGATTAATGACCATTAGTACTCCAGGCCACAGACCGTTAAAGTCAAATTAACCTTAACCTGGGTTAACACGTGTGCACTTTGCCGATCGGTGCGGCAAGTTGATACCTCAAATTTAAGTTTGAATTGAAATTGAATCAATGCTCATTTGAAGTCAGCAAACTTGCTGGAGAGGATTTCCATTGTGCCCTGCCAATGTAAACCCAAACTCCTTCAGAGACCCTGAACACATCCCATCTTGTAGAATAAAAGTTATTCACATATCATTGTTGTACTTATGCTGGAATAAACCTATTTATATCTGAATGAGAAGTGTGGACAGTTCCTTCCAGTATAAATACTGCCTAAGTGGCTAGAACAACATGTAAGGAATCTAGTTTTAAGCTGACTGCATATTTGATGATGCCATGCTCACTAGTCCTCTGGCTTGAACTAATTCCAACCACTTTTTCGTCAACATAACTGCAAGTACTCCCTGAATATATCAGGGCTTCCACTTTCTTCCTATTAGCCTTGCACGTGACTGTAGTCTTCTGTCTAGATTTCTTTGTAATTGTCCTATTGTCAGCATTGCCGCTGAGGTAGCTAGATCCTTCCCTGTTATTCTTGATTAGCATACTTTGGAGTAGGGCCTGACTACCTTACATGTATGACATGCAGCCTCCCGAGCTGGGCATACCTTTCTTGGCCCAGAGGTAATATCACCTGCCGGTTTTAGTGACGTCAAAAGAGATAGGCCAGCAAACAAGGGCTTTTGGCAATGGAGACATTAAAGTGGTTGAAGGTCTTTATACACCTCCCAATGAAGGCAAATTAGACACACAGTCAGAGTTTAATGTGGGCACCCACATGCATAGGTGTGGGTAGAGACAAAAATTGTTGAGTTCCCTGTGCACTTCCCTTCTGGGATACATTAGGCATCAAGGATTGACCCTGATCCTACCCTCCCGATTGATGTTCCTGCTGGAATAGACATCCTAATGATCAATGTTCCCTCTACCTTTAGTAGTCAGTGTGCACAAAAATCTTATGTTATACAAATGTTTTTCCTGTGACAAAAGAAAGTGCACACTGAATGCTTGTGCAAATGTAAACTTGAAATTGTTTCAAGATAATTTTGGCACAGCCTCTCATCTCTAATAAAAATGTATTGGCATGTTCTAATATAATACAAGTAGGATTGCATTCTATGAAATAAATGTATTAGGTTAAGATTTTATTCTATATAGTTTGAACTACTTCAGTTTGTTTTTCCATTAAATAAAACAAAACGAGTATTTCTTATTTTCTATGTCAGGAAATGCGTACACATGTGGTATTTGCCGACTTAACAGGAACAGTTTTCTAAGAAATTATTTTCAATAAGTATAATATATTATAGTAATAAGTATAATTATTAATTACTATGTTAGTTGAGGTAACCTTTTGTGCGCACATTAATTTCCTTTGTGCGCTGGTTGAAAAACGTGTTAGAGGGAATTATGCTAATGACCATCCCTTATAGCCAGTTGGAATAAAGTTTGTTCTTAAGTTTTTAAAAAATCACTTGTCCTTTCCTGTCTTGGTCCTGTGTCCCTGGGGTCATTCAGATTCTTTTGGTAGGAATACTTAGACTACAATAATGTGCCAGTGAACGTGTCCAGTACAGGTATTATGTCTGTCCCGCCTCCATCACTGAGTTACTAATCTAGTGGTTTTATGTGGTAACAGATGAAAGGAAAAAGTGGTGATGAGTACATATATCAGTATGGTGATATAAAAGTTTAGTTCATTGATTAATTAAATGTTTTTGTCTAATTCATTCCATTTTTACAGTTGGTGTGCTGCGTAAGTCAAATATATTTCTTAGTGTGCCATCATACAATAAAGTTTTAGAACCACTAGGTTTGACAAAAGTCCTAAGTCTGGTTTATCATTCAGGACATGGAAGATATACTGGACAGAAATGGGGAGCCAATTGGATTCAAAGAAGATCTGGTTTAATTCATCATAGTCGAAGATAACGATCATTTCAGTTCTGAGTAAAGAGGATGTGAAGTCATGATTTGCTCTTAACTTGGATTAAAGTTCGGGAGAGTTGCGCACATAGTCTGCCTAGGTCCAGAGGCAAGATGGCTGGAGACAGACTTAGATGGAGTGGATTACCAGAGCATTTTGCAAGTTACGCTGTGCTCTTCATACTCCACAACGCGTTGTGATTTGAATTCAGAGTCGTCTGTCTCAGATTGGTTGCCAACAAAGGCTGAAGAGCCCAGTCTGCCCTGCTATTAACCCAGACCTGAGGGGAGAAAAGATGGATTCATGCCTTTTCCAAGGTTTGAACTCAAATCAAATCGGAAAATGCATCACTTAAATAAGGGGTCGCAGGAAATGATGAAATATTCTGAGTAAACTTATTCAAGTGTTCCCCAGCGGAATCTCTTTTCTCCTGGTCATAAAAAAAGTTTTTCTTTTCTTTCCAGTCTGTCTTAATACCGCTGGGGAACACTTGAATAAGTTTACTCAGAATATTTCATCATTTCCTGTGACCCCTTATTTAAGTGATGCATTTTCCGATTTGATTTGAGTTCAAAACTCTGGCTGACACTTTTCTCTCGTCTATCCACTTTGCTTTACAGCCCAGGCAGAAAGCAGGTATTTTGAATGCTGATTTTCAAGGCAGGCAGAACCTCATCAGATAACACCCAGTCTTCAAAAGCTTGTGGATGCCGTAGGGGACTGTGCTGGAGAATTAAGGTTAGCAATCAACAGCAAGAAGACTAAGACTATGCTGTCCTCCAATCTCCAAATGATATTCTTAAAGGTCAAAACAAAATAGAACTTGTTGATGCCTTGGTCTTGCTAGGTAGCTCAATTAATAGCCAGGGAAATAAAATGTTGAATCGGCAGAGCATCAACAGCCTCCTCCACAAGGCTGATCAAAATCTGGAAAAAAGCAGGAAGTTCACCCTGAAAATCAAGATCTGGTTTTACATTTCCAACGTCTTCTACACCTTGCTCTATGGAAGCGAAACTTGGCACTTGAAATTCGTCCAGAAGAAACTGGATGTGTTTGATATGAAATGCCTAAGGAAAAGTCTAGGCATCAGGTGGAATGACTGTAACCAATGATGAAGTTTGGAAGGAAGCCCATCTATGGCCCATTTCAAATGAAATCTGTGGTGTATGAATTCGCTTGGCCATGGCTCCCACCTGCTAGGCTTCCATTTCAAGTACTGTGGTGGATTCCTAATGGAAAACAGAAGCAAGGCCGGACGAAAATCAACTGGCAACGAACCATCCGAGAAGATCTCCAACAGGTGAACGAGAGCTGAAGTGACGTCAGGTGATGCAGGAGTGTTGATTGATTGAGACCCTCATCACTTGGAAGATTGACATAACACAATTTTCCTAATTTCCTTTACCCCTAATCTGGCCTTGTGCCTTACTAAGCTTAGTATGTATATATACTTCTCCAAAGGGACACTGACATTCACATGACAAACAATAAAGACAAGACCTTTTTGTTCGCAGAGATTAGTATACTTTTTTTTAAAAACAGAAATGTAGTGCTCCATGTAAGTGGTCTGTCCATTTGCTTCTATTAAACAAAAGAGAGAAAGAGCATCATGAGAGGGTTACTAAAAACAACAAGGATGCAGTTAGATTTTGTTAACAACAAAAGTTTACTCCACAATGGATGACTGGCGTTTTGTACAATGAAAACAGTACTGCGAAGAATAGGCTGAACATTGACTGTTCCATCTACCACCCTACGTCAGCAGCAAACAACACAGGACTCTGGTTACTGGGCTGGGTGGGGAAGGGACAGTGAGAGAAATCACGTGACAATTCAAGGGCGGGAAGGAAGCGAGGGGGGTTTCATTCAGGCAGTAGTAGTAGTAGTAGAAGTATAGTAGTAGTAGTAGTAGTAGTAAGGTGGTGGATATGTGAAATTCAAAGTGGAACTGTACACTGGACTCTTTACAAATAAAAAGAATATAGCAGTTTTTTTGCCTTTTTTGTTTTTCTTTTTTTTCTTTTGGTTTTTTCTTTTTTTTTTTTGATGAAGCAACAATACATATTTTCCGAAGTCTACAAACTTCATTGAAGGATGTAGTAGTAGTAGAAGTAATAGTAGTAATAGAATTTTATAGTATTATTATTATTATTAATAGTAGAATTTGTAGTAAGTAGAAGTAATAGAATTTATTTGTAGTATGTGGAATATGAAATGATGAACAAAAATAGATCTGCCCGCAGAAAGTGGAGTTTTTAGAAATAAAATGGTCATTTGATGACAAGGTTAATTAGGTACGACTTTAATTCTGTGCCCTAAATCCATAGCGGACCACAGAATTAAAGTAGTACCGTTAATTAGTGCAGCGAAGACTTGCAACAATTTTTTTGCGACAGGCTTCATACGGCGCAGTGTGGGTGAGGCCAGCGGTGAGCGACTTTCCATAAATTTTTTGAGGGGTTGGTGATTAGCAGCAAGAAAAAGAAAAATTTTCTAAGTGTTTCAAGAATAAAAAAAAATTTGAAAAATAAACCACATTGTTATTGATTGAAGAGATAAAAATGATGCGGTGTGTGTGTGTGTGTGTATATATATATATATATATGTTGATGGCAGCAGAAAAATTATATCTCTCCAATATAATATTCATATATATAATTTTAAAACATCTTTTAAATCAAAGAAGATTTTTGCAAAAATCTTTTGTTTTTATAGCAAGAATGAGTTGAAAAAAAAGATCAGCATTTTGTGACTTTTGAGCGTAATTGTTCCCAGGTCTTCAGTTTTTGATCTGTGGTAAAGGATAAGGGAGGAAAACAGGTTGATAAAACAAGGGTCAAAGGCCAGAGATGAGATCAAGTCTGTCCATAAAGAAACCCAAACTTTTGAAACAGCGTGCCAATGAAACGTTTTAACATTCTCTGACTGAAATGTTATGTAAGTGACATGTTTGTGTGAAATCCTGTTTCAAATTAGGAGTCGTATGCAATGCCACGAGTGGTACCAGCGTTTAAAATCGGGAAGAACATCCACCAAAGAGGATGCTAAATCTGGACGACCTTTCTTGTCATTGTACGACGATCACATTGAAAAAGTGTGTGCAGTGATTCGTGGAAATCATCGCCTAACTGTCTGAAGTTTCTGAAGGGGTAGGAATATGCAAAAGTTTGTGCAACATGATTTTAAAAGAAAAACTGATGCATTGTGCTGCCACAAAATCTGTCGACAGATGAATAAAATGCAATACAATGCAGCACCAGTTTTTCTTTTAAAATCATGTTGCACAGATTCCTACCTCTTTGGAAACTTCACAGACAGTCAGGCGACAATTTCCATGAATCACAGGACTTCTAAAACCTTCATTGTTCAACATGCAAGTGCACTAGACACGCGTTCACTCTCGCATGTGTAGTTCAAAAACTAACCAATGTGGCTTGATGCAGTTTTCTTTATACAAAAAGGTCAAGGTCGCTGCTACATAACATTTCAGTCAGAGCAGTCTAAAATGTTGCAGTGGTGCGCTGTTTTAAAAGTTTGGTTTCTTTATGGACAGACCTTGTGTATGTGTGTATGTGTGTATATATATATATGTGTGTGTGCATGTGGGGGTGGGGTTGAGATGAATTTATATATACACACTAGAAAAAAAACTTTAAAAAAAACTAATTATACTTTCTATTTTTCAACCATACATTTGAGGTGATGTAAGAAAGAAAAAATATGTGATGCCAAGCTCACTAGTTATTTAACTATTATTTTTATAAATCCTATCTAGGGCAGCACACATCTCAGAACATATCTACCTTTTTTTTTAGGACAGTTGATGGAGTTGTTACCCTTGAGATATTTTGCTAGTCATCAAGAAGAACAGAGGCAAAGAGAACGACAGATATGAACAATCTGTGATAGATAGACAAAGAGGTAGAAAGACCACTCAAAATGAAAGTTATTTTAATTTTCCCGAATAGCATTCACGCGTCTTTGAAATAGGTAAAAGAAAAGTCAACGTTGAGGTTTGAAAGAGATTTTGGTGTGTGTCGCTTATGTAGGAGAATTTGAGGAAAACAGTGCCACTTTTAACAGGGTTATGTCTAAATAGTTTTCATTAAATACCGAACATGTCTGCAGCGTGAGATGTCTAAGTAAAAAGGAGAAGAGTGTATACAACTTGGCTCAAACCAACTAGATTTTAAAAAAATAAGTCAGGAGAGAAAAGAAAGAAACATAAGTAATGATAACACGGATATATATTATCCTCATCTTTGTTGTTCCATTGCAGCCAGAGAATATATCGGCTGAAATGTTATAAGAGAAAAAACAAAGATAAGGATATTGGTCTGAATAATTCATAGAACAATGAAAATGAAAGAAATTTATAGATTCAGGGAATATTCTAGTGTCAGAGTAATTATCAAAACTAAGGAAGAAAGCCACTTTTCAAATGACTTTGATCATTTTCATACTCTATATCCAAGAATTCTACAGAATTTACCTTTGACTAGAACTTTACACAATACATTTAACTTTAACTTTAACTGAATTATATTCACTTTCCAAGAATTCTTCAAACTATTCATCTCATTCTGTTTTGTTACTTTGTATACACTGGGTAGACCTCCAATCGTTTCTTTGCTAAGCAAAGAAATCCACACGATAAATATAAAATATAGAATTGACTGTGTTACATGCGTTTGAAAGGTCTGGCCTAATAATTTGGTAGTCATCGGGAAGGACAGAAGCGAATCACTTTTTTTTTTGTAGGCTACCATTTTTTGGCAGGCACTGCCTAGAAAAAGAGAAACACCCTCTTTCCATCTAGGTTGAATACCTGAGGAAGGCCATAGAATGGATCAACCAAAATGATGTGATGACAACAAAAGTAATAAAAAAAGATCAATTGTTCGAACAACTATTGGAACGATAAAATTATAGAATATATCTTTACCCTCTTAAAAAGATTATATATAATTATAGATCTACTAACACAATTATATCTAATAACATGTTGGATTTAAGCCTAGAAACAAAAAAAA
>VCCN01004748.1:1160681-1170783 GCA_006491835.1 Architeuthis dux
TTTTACCGCCCAGGGCGATCTTACGGTATATCCTGGTATTATTTTATTACTAGTTTTACTCCATCTTCATTACAGGTATCCTCCGATATAACACGGTTCATTATAGCACAGTTCGCAATATTTTTCTTTTTTTAATTAAAATTTTTTAAATTAGTGCAATGTTTACAAAAAAAAATTAACCAGTGTTTTTGTAAAGAACAAAAATACGAAAGAATGGCTGGTTGTTTTCCTTTGTTTTTCAAGCTAATAAAAACAGTTGGTAAGATGATAAGTCATCCTAGTCATGATTCAACAAATTGAGCTTCGGGAAAGTGAATTCCAGGAAAATGAACTAGACCCGAGTAAAACTAGTAATAAAATAATAGTAATAATGGAGAATGTATCAACCCAGCGTGTTGAGATAAACAGCAATAATAATAAAGATGGAGTAAAACTAGTAACTGAAATTAAGATTAAAGGAATTCAAGTCAAAAATTAATAATGAATGAAGATCTTTATAAAATAATGTAAATCTTTTTATCAAAATTAAACAAAAAAGGATTTAGTAATCAAGTTAAAAGCTTAAAATATTAAGAGTTATGACTCAATTAGGGGACAATGAAACCTCACCTTTTAGCAGTAACCATGGACAAAGAGGCGAGAGCAGACACTGTGTCAGCTTCTTCCATCTCACGCCTTTGGGCTTCTATCAACGAGTACTGGATTGTTGAAAGGTAACGTTTTAGGCAAGGCCAGTGATTAGCTGAAAATGGAATGGCAACAAAAATCAATAAATAAATTAAAAACAAATTATCATATTTCCTGGCTGATAAGGCACATTTGTTTTTCCTAAAAAATATTTGATATGTTCAAAATGCAATAATTAGCTGTGACGGAAAGAAAAATGACACCAAAGAGTCGGCCACATGGACTGACTAGTACGATAAGTTTTTTAATCCTCAAATATTTTTTAAAAAATCCTTTGGTGATGCGTCTTACCACTTGTAGTGTCTTAGCAGCCGGGAAATACAGTAATTAAAAATGGGAAACAAAACAAAATCACTTAACAAAACCAAAAATAAACGAATTCAATAAAGAAGAATTTAATGATAAATTAGTCTCTAAATAGAAACCATCATGCAACCAACATCTTTTGGCAGCATGCCGTGTTGGGGGTAATCAATTAGAAAAATTGGGAAAGGGGGTAATCTTCTCTTGCTTTTTGTTAGGCAGTGATCACTAAATAAGTCTGAATTTTCAAATAACAAGTGGACACAAACTAAGGGATCAATTTAGCACAAACTTACATTGCAAGTTTAACCCGCCTCTAAAAAAGTAGGGTGGGGGGGGGATTTTGAGAAAAAAAAAAAAAGAAAGTTTTTTTTAGACATAATAAGGAGTAAATGTTTAAATGTTCAGCTCTCTAGCTCCAGTGGTGTAGCCTGTATGCGCGATACATAGCCAGACTAACTTGAAAACTGAAAGAAACCTATGTTACAGTTTTGGTTGATGGTTTCTAATAAAAAATAAATTGGAAAGACCAAGGTTGAAAGTTTTGTCTTCTCAAAGTTACAGAAGGTATCTTCCATATGGATTGTACACCCGAGGAAGGCTGTAGAAGGGATCAGCCAAAACATTGTGGTAATAACAAGAGCAACAAAAAGAATGAGTTCATGGAATGTTAAGGACTCTTCTCAAAATTACAGAAGGTATCTTCCATATGGATTGTACACATGAGGAAGGCTGTAGAATGGATCAGCCAAAACATTGTGGTAGGTGATGACTTACCTTGAATTTTTATTGTGCTGTCGAGTGTCTCCAGCGCCGGTTTATTGACTTGTCTACAAAGCTCGTTCTTCTGGATTGGCTGAAGCTGTTTTGGGAGGAGGTGAAGGAGAAGAAAAACAAAGTAGATCATGTAATTTCAAAGGTCAATGAGAAATTTTAAGACTCAAAATGTATGAAAAGTGGAATAGATACAGGTATCACCTGCTTTACGAAAGTTCACATTACGTCACTTCATTTTCCGAAAAACCTCAAGCCACCATAACTTTGAACTGTGTCTGAGCATCTGTGCTTTATCTTAATTTATTTGGTGCGTCTGTTAGCAATATGTGTCCTAAAGTATCAGAAAAGCCTAAATGAGCTTGTAATGCTGTTGGATTTAGTAATCAAGTTAAAAGCTTGAATTATGACTCAATTAGTTCTGGGCAACTACTTTTTGCCTTGCTTTCAACTGATCTCCTCCAAGTCTGCCTTTGTCGCCCAACTCTTCTGTTTTATTTTTACCATCTAAATTAATGGTAATTGCTTCTTCGCTTTACACCATTTCGGCTTACAAAAGGTTTCATAGGAATGCTCTATATTACAATTTCTGTCCCACAGTCACATAACCATGGTTAACTGTATCTTTATTTTCTGTAAAATTCTACCCATCCTAGCCACCAAGTACATCCAAGAAAACAATAAATCTAAGTGAATGAATCAGAGATTTCTATCCAAACTTTGCCTGAAGAAGTCTTGGATCAGTTTAGAGTTAGTTTATTCCTGTGGACTCTTTGTGGAGAATAGGGTCACAACTACACCACACTAGCAGACTTGGTTCTGGGCAACTACTTTTTGCCTTACTTTCAACTGATCTTTCCAAGTCTGCCTTTGTCTACCAACTCTTCTGTTCCCTTGTGGATTCCAGTCCAGTGCCTGCCTTCTTGTGACACTGCCAGCCGGTTTATGTAGAGTGTGTCCTATCCACTTTCACGTAATCAGGTTCTGGTTAGTTCTCTCCCACAGGTTGGCGTTGGAAATCTGATGTTCAGCCATCTGTTAAACTTAATTGTAATACAAATCTTGTTACGTAACCTTTGGCTTGGTGAACAAAGATCTAAGACAGCATTCCACTTCTGGTACAGGCCTGCTGGTGACTGATGAGGCCAATATGTGTTATGTCTGATCCATTGGTCATTTAATTTCTAAGAGCAAAACCTGTTCCATCATGTTGAAGAATTACTGTCATTATGAGCCTTCTTCAGTGCAGTTGTGGAATCAACCATTTCTAAAGACTCAAGTCAGAATCCTGATTTATAATCGAGATGTAATATAATTAAAAAAGCAAAAAGAAGGGCCAATAATATCTTTTGCAGAAAATGAGATCAATATATAATTTTGTCCAGGAATTTTGAATCCAAACTGAACCCGCGCATGCATGTGTGCATTTGTAACTGTGTTTACCTCATCTCCAAGAAGAGCTGCTGCACATTTTTCGGAAGAATCACAGATACATGGGAGGTCATAACCACCTTCAAGGACCAGCACCACTTTACCTCCGGCGAGAGACATCATTTCACGAGTCATGTGACCAAAACCTAATGTAAAAAAAAAAAAAGAAAGAATAATTCAGATTCTCATTAATCACTGCAGCTACTAGCTGGAGCAAATTTTGCAATGTAGCTAAGTAACACCAATCTCTAGTAAATCTGCAAATATAAATAATGTATATTTCTACAGATAAGACAACACTTGAGGCATCCAAAAATGGGGTTGTCCTATAGGCCAGATACAAAATCAGTGGGGCTAAAACCATGGAATTCAGATCGAAATTAGGGTCTTGTCTTATCTGAAAGTTTCCTTATCTGCTTAAATATACGGTAAAAATTTAAAAAAATACCCCCTCCCTGCAAAAAAATAAAATAAAAACAAAATGTAATAAATAAATTAGATAAAATGCATTTGAAAGGAGAAAAAATTAAAAGAAAATAAACATCTTGACGCGTGTGACACTAGAAAACATGGGTGTCAAATTGTTGGTTTACTCTAGAAGGGCTTGCCGCAACACAAATACAGACTTTTTTTTTCCTAAAACAAACTTTTGAAAAATGGGGGACACCTGTACAGGCAAACCCCCCCAAGGTGAAAAGTAAAAGTAGCGTTCAGCATGTTTTGCAATGAGCCTTTATGGAGGCAGCACGCAACCACTTCCTCTATCTCCTACACTCCAGTCTCATGTACATCGCACCACTCCAACCTCCGACGACTCAGCCTAACATATCACCATCACCATTTTGTGGATCAAAAATTATATACATACAGGTATACCTTGAATAGTGTGGTTAATTCATTCCAAAATTTTCTGTATTGTTCAAAACCACACTGTTCAAGGTATAATTTAATGGGTTTTTTTTCAGCTTATTCTTAGTTATATTAATTTGTACAGCCATACCGTAACCATACTACATCAAAACCTGCACTATTCAGGTTATTACTGTATATGAATTGGTACTCACAGTCAGGACTGACGTCGTAACCTCCAAGGGGGGCACGGTGACCAGCAGCAGCGTCAAAGCCAGCGGAGACCAAAACAATATCTGGATTGAATTCTCTTGCTATCGGCATGATGATTGTCCTGAAGAGACAAGAAATACACATAGTTAGTTTTTTTTTTTTTATACAACAATAATTATCGGGGAAAATTCAAAAGCTACAATGACCATAAATGTTGCCCTATTCTGAGATGAAGTATTTTCATTATAGACGACATTACATTTGTTCTAGAACTGTGCCAGATTATCCATTTTGCCAGACATACAGAAGTCATATTAATTCAATAATACACTTCTTACAAACTAATTATGTACATTTCATATCTTTAAAGCATTAGGACTGTTAGAAGCTTAAATTAAACAAATATTAAATATGAATTAGATGGTTTTGGTTGTTTTTAACACAACTTTATGGCTGATATATTCTTCAGCTTCCTGTATTTTCTGAAGTTCTAAGATGAAGTATTTTCATTATTTCTTATATTTTTCGGGCTGCTGTCATTATCTTTGCTTGTTTCTAACAACATTCTAGACGATACATTCCGTAGAATTAATAAGTTTTGGGGAGAGTGTAGGAAGTGTTTTGTATACCGTTGGTACATAGGTAGGCAAGAATATACCATATTTGCTGGAATATAAGACCCCCCTGCCCACACACTTATTTCAACAGGGAATATTAAGGAAAAAAAGAAGAACATTTTCCTGAATTCTTTGCATTAATCATTCAGTTTTTTTAACTCCTCAAGTTCTGGCCAATGTGAGGCTGGACAACAAAGGTTATGTTTACCTTCTGAGCCATTTTCTTTGGGAAAAAAAAAGGTGGGGTTCTTATATGCTGTCAAATACAGTAATACACTGATTTCAAAGGTCTTACCTGAAAGCTGTTAAATATTCTGCATCGCCCATAGGAGGACTGAGGGACCCACCAAAAGCAATGTTAACATTAAAACCTAGTCCTTCATCGCCACCACATTCTTCAGGGAATCCGGTGCCTGGGAAAAAGTTGCCATCATCGTGTCGATGAATTGATATGTACAGGACTGACGGGTCGTGATAAAACATTTGCTGAGTGGCATTGCCATGGTGCACATCCTAAAAGAGAAAAGATGATGGGAAACCTCAGGTAGGTGGTTCAGTTTTCGTTGCAAGATCTCCCGTCTCTCGCGTGTATAAAGACAGGAATGCTAAGGCAGTTGATTCTGTTCTATGTTGTAGCTTCTCTCTTTCTGTGTATGTATGTATGTATACATCTATAAGTGTACATGTCTTCAACCAATGCATATTTAGGTAGCAATCTTTCATTAATACATGTTTGATTAAAGACGACAAACAAGTAATGTTTTTTTAACTCTTTTAGTTAACCTTTCCGTTTATGTACAAGGGAGTGCACATCTGCATCCAATGAATGTAAATATTGTTTGAAAATTTGTGATTGAGTGTTTTCAACCATAATTCTGGCTATTATTGAGATTGAGATTGAGGGAAAAACTATGGATGTTGCACGTTTATCAAATTTTGAATACTGTTAAACTTGTCGTTTGCAATTGGTGCATTATGATGATTTCACGCATAGGGCGAAACGCGAAAGAAATTCTTCACTGGGCAAAATGTATCTATCAGTTGTTAAGTATGTCTAAAATCTCAGTTTGGGAACTGAGATTTTAAACCCTTAAGACCCTTAATTTGGGGTTTCTTGATTTTATGATGAGGGTTTTCACAGTTAATTTTGTATTTGGCCCAGTAAGAATTTCTCTTGTTTGTTGCCCCGTGTATGACGTCATTATAACGCACCAATGGCAAACACACACACAACACTGATACGTGAGCTAGCAAATGATTGTCTGGCATTATATTTAATCCAGGAAAAATTCCAAGAAGGCATTTAACGTTGATACAATGGCCAGATTAATTATTTGTGTCTGAGTGTGTGTGCACATATGCATGATGAGCCATCTTCTTTTGGTCATATGAATTTATACGTGTCATCAAACTTCACCAAATGCTCAGTTTTTTCCTGCTTTTCCTCAGCTAAAATCAAATTTTTTATCTATTTGGAATTCTGAACAATTTGTTGTATTTCTACTGATATCTGCAAGTTGTGCAATAGAGGCCTGAATCTTATACGTACCCAATCGAGGATGAGGACTTTTTCCAATTTCATCTTCTCCCGAAGTTGTTTGGCAGCAATTGCGATTGAGTTAAAATAACAAAATCCCCTGAAGAAAAATGAAAGGAAAAGATTGTATAAATAAGTTATAGAAATACTTTTATGGCACAGACTACTTTATAGTGGTCGTGCAGTACCAAGCAAGTTTCTTTGTGGAGATTCTTACAGTGTCCAATTAGATCATTTCTTTTCAAAAAGTTTTTTCATTAGTTCCCACCAAACTAAATCATTATAGCTATTACAGCTCACTGTATTTCTGTTTGTTACGGAAACTCGGCTGTTATTTTCTTATCGAGATAACCTATGGTTAAGGTTATTAAGTCAGGGCAAAGGTTAGTTTGTTTAACTTTTTATTTTATTTAGATTTATTTAGCCAACAAAAACATGCTGAGCTGCAATAGCTATACTTATTTATTATAGTGCAGACTAACAAAAAAGACCCAATTTTTGTTTCACAAGAATGTTGAGAAGATATTTTCTATTTTCTGTTATTTTGATTGATTGATTGTTTTGTTTAACGGCACATCGACCCTTGTTGGGTCATCTAGTGCCGATTTGGTTTCTTTTTGAATATACAATGTATATAGACAAATTATAGTAGACTATTGCGGACAAATTAATGTAGGTACATTTTAATAGAGTCTTGTGACTTTGGTGAAACAGGTGGCCCATGTTTCGGGGGGTCTTACCCCTCTGCAGGAGATGCAGTCGGCGTATTCTAACCCCAGCCAACAGGGCCATGTTATTTTGAGGAAATTGTTAAGTGTTTCTTCATAGCTAAGAAAACATTCAGGATGGGGAAAATAAATGTAAAAAAAGAAGTCTTACATGGCTTGTTGTGCCTCTGCATGGTGCCCTGGAGGTCGAACTATGGCCATACCATTCTGAAATAGAAGATAGATATTAGAAATTGTTTTAAATATAACACATATTTTGATGTGTGTGTGTTCGCATAAGGTACACTGCATTGTGGATTTGTGTTAGACTAGGGAAAGCTAGCTATATATCTATGAATACAAATAATATTTTATGTCTTAAAAAATAAATTGAAACCTGATGAGGAGTTAAAATGTTTTGATATAACAGAAAGCAATGAAGATACTACTTAAGAAAAAAAACCATCTATAAGCATAGTGATTTATAAAATTAATTATTTCAGTACATATTTCTGGGTGACTATAAATTAATGAAGATATACATCAGGTGTTAACAATTTCTGTAATTAATTTTCAAAATTCAAAAGAAAAAAGTGTAGATATTGTAATGTTTATATATTCTATTTCGTCCATGTATTGGATTTTGCGATTTAAATGTAAATAAAAGGCAACGAACTCGTTCGATCGTAGTGTACTGGAAGCTTAGACGAAGCCTCTGATAATGGAAGTGACCAGGCGAAGTCTCGTTTTTTAGCTAGCGAAGATCGATCTCTTGACCCAGCCATCAACCTGAACACACGTCTTTGTTTCTCTCTTCTTTTCTTACACAGCTAAATATGGTCAAAAACCCAAACACAGCTAAACAAAAACCAACAGCAAAGTCATAACAGAAATTTTCTGCAATAATTCCACATACCTTTAGTTCTCCAGCTGCAACTTTGAAGGCCAATTCTATCACACAGCCTGTGGCCTGAAAATTTTAAGGAAAATTAGGTATGAAATCCAAAATTAAACAATTTAGATTGATGCAAAAGTTTCTAGCATTGTTTTTGAAAAAAATCTTTTATTCATATAAATACATATAATTTTTTATTAGATGAAGTATTATGAATCATTATTTTTATGACTACATTTTACCTCCATCTTAATTTATTAGTTGCTTTTTATTGCAACTTTTGCTCAGATCGATTACTGTTAGGCAGTGAGCAAACAAACTGCGTTGATCAGAAAATAAAGAATAAGCCGCAGGTGGGATTTGATCCCACACCCTTATGGAGGGAGCGCAGTTTACACTTAACTTTACACTTAAACTAATTAATTGAGAAGAAAGTAAAAACATGGCATCATTATTCAGTCATCAAAGTATTTACTGTGACTTTTATGCAACCTTTCAACTAAATTGTGTATTCCATCATAAAAGAACAAGAACAGCCTCCCAAGGATAAGGGATACAAGTTTGAGTTTTGCTGGAGGCTATTCTTTATTTCCAATCCATGCTGTTTACTAGCAATTGTGTAATAACAATCTAGGAGTTGTGATAAAATACAATTTAAATTAAAATGAAAGAAATACTAGTCATAAATTAATAATTGACAATGCCTCATCTAAGAAATTCAAAGACTATTACATCTAATACTACTAGTGTAATAAAAAGCAACAGAAATAAAATGAAAGAAATAAGTAAAAAATTAATATTAAGAAAATTAAGGAAAAAAAGATTGTATAACAATGAATACAGATCTTACCATGCGGGCAGCAGTTGTAGTATGCATATCACTCCAAACTGTATCAGAATCTACACCAATACCTCCACATGATAAAATACAAAATCTTACGGGTAATGAATCTGAAATGCAAATAAAAATTTCTTCACTTTCCAAACAAAAAACGTCATAATCTTGGTCATAAATATACTGAACAGCAATGTATAATATCGTTAATGAAAAATCCTATTGTAGCATTTTGATATTTAACCAGCTGATCCTGTAGTACTGGTTACCCGTACAACACTCTGGCATCTAATAACTATAGCACCTGTAAGAGCATGTACCTCAATTTTAGAGTCTGTAAAATAGCTTGAAACATTGTATTGAGTATAGTACTGCTCTGTACCCGTAAGAGTAAATCTAAAGGCTGCACCCTTTGTTTACATATTTCTATAAATAATTCGAAAAGTTTTTGTGTCTGTACAAAGATGGATCGAGATGGCGGTCAACCTAGCTGTTCAGGAGTGAAAACGAGGCAGGTAAGCTTTATGAGTACTGAAGAATTGTTATCTAAAATGCTGGAATCTGATGACGATCTGCCTTAATGCCTTCAGAATGCTGGCTTACATTTCCAAAAATGTCCAGGGATAGTGTATTGGCAAGTGGTCAGATCTCAGGGTTCGACAGATTAATGATTTGTCTCTAGAAATAGGAGGAATTGCCTTTATTTCATTGTGTAGAAAAGACAAAACGACAATTGGAAAAATACATTGTGTCATTTATTTTTTTGTCAAAAGCTAAAACAATGCATTCAGATCACAAATTTGTGTATTTTGTGTATTTTGTGTTTATTTGTAAACCTTTTGGCAGACTAATAACCGGTTCACCCCACCCCCTTCATCCTTTGCCTTGTGGCTACCTTTGTAGCCTACATCTACCCTTTACCTACTATTGGACAAATTTTGCTTCAAAAATAACCCTTGATCTGTTTTAAAATGATGGTGAAGCATCCAATAAAAACTTGTCTCAACAATTCTTACGTACCTACAATCTTGGGGTCCAACTTTTGTCGATTGAAATTATTTGATCCATACAATAATGTGTAATTTTCTGTATGACAACTCTGTAATTCTTCTAATGTGGCTTTTCTTGATTTCACTCGCTGAAAAGAAAGAAAAAAAATTTCCGTTACTATAAAATTTTACAAATAGAATTCATGTGAATATATATAAACTACTCCTTTAGTAGTTTATATATATATATAATATAATATAATAT
>VCCN01004748.1:1304137-1314859 GCA_006491835.1 Architeuthis dux
CCCACCTCATGACACAAAAAGGGGTAGGGATTCCCTGATGCCTGTGGCATGTCTAGCAACTCCACCCCTTAAAACCTAGTTGCTAGTGAAGCCCCAGCAATAAATTCAGTGAGAGTCTGGTCAGGAAGATTCCTCTTCAGAAGAGCCCACAATGCATGCTGGTGCAAGTCTATGGAAAGCCACTCTGCAAAACAACCTTCTAATGACCAATGCAAAAACCAGGGTAGGGATCTGGAACATCAGAATCCTGTTTGAGGGCAGGAAATCAGATCAAGTGGCAGACTGGAATCCACAGGGGAAGAGAAGAGTTGGGAGACCAAAGCGGACCTGGAGATCTGTTGAGAGCGAGGCAAAGGCGGACAAACTAACATGGGCCCAGCTGAGAGGAGTTGCCCAGAACCGTGTCCGCTAGTGTGGTTGGTTGCAGCCTTATGCTCCACATGGAGTTTACAGAAATAAACAACAATAATTGACAACATCTTTTACAGCTGTTGTTGCCAAAGACACACAACAGCAGAAATTAGACAATCTAATTAAAAGCTTAACAAATTCATCTTGTCAGAGATGCTACTTAACAGGAAAAGATTTGCAACAGTTGACATTGATTTGAGGATGAATCAATGGAGATTGTGAAATAAATAGATACAAAATTAGAGGACATTCACCTCCTTCAAACTAAATCATTTCATGTCAGACTAAAAATAAATATACTTATCTAACTACAACTGAAGAAATATGTATGTGCGTATGTGTGTGTGTGCATGCACCGTGATAACTGGTCATTGTACGAAGTTGACATTTGCCGGATATATTAGTCAGTACACAAGGCAGTGCAGTGTTGAATTTGATGTTTTTTTTAGACCAGCGATTGAGAAATCTAATAAAAATAAAAATATTAAAGATTATAGATCTTTCTTAGTTTTTATAAATAATCTCCCTTGACTTCAGCTCTTTAGAATTATCTAAATTTAGATATAAAATATCTAAATTTAGATATAAAATATCTAAATTGGCAACACTGAAGAGAAGTAACCAAAATACTTTGAAGCCGTAGTTTCGTACAGCGAATGGAAAATTATTTTACATGACAATGATGGCAGGCTATTCCACACACCACAAACATGCACCTTTGGAATGGGCACTGCCCTAGTAGATTTTCTCTGTTTCTCTCTCCGTAAAAAAGGACTCTTCCACTTAAAGGTGATAATTTTGCTGAGAAAAATATCTTTTATCAACCATTTGAAACAATCGACACTTCCACTGGAAAAAGTTCCGTAATTTCTTTTTTTAGAAAATCGTTTCATCATAGAAACTCAAATATACGGGTGAAAACCTTTTCACAGTGATTAATTAGTAAAAAAACAAAAAACAATCTAAGATGTCCTACTTACCAGAAACTATTTGACCAACAAGTTGAAATTATACATATTATACCCCTATTCTGCCAGTGATGCTTGCATTGATTCATGACCACTAACAATCCATGTGTGTCTCATTTGCAATGCACAATATACAGATTGAATGACTAAACTTACTTAAATTTTAGGTAACAAATTTGGAAATTCAATCCAAAATTTAATCACTTCTTCCTTACCTTGCGGCTCACCTTTCCACAAAATTTCATTGGGAACTTTCAGAGATAGTGTGTGGACAGACATGACTGAATATAGAAAGGTGTAGGTTTTTATGGAGCCAGGGACCTGGCCCTGATGCCTAACCCGGCTTCGAACAAGCTATAGCAACTGCCTAGCTGTAGATCTTTTCTCTGATGGACTGCCTTAGGGGGCTATCGGGCTCCAACTGCCCTGATATTTACCCATAGCTGGGGTGGGGGGAGAAGTAGATTCATGCCTTTCACAAGGATATTAGTGCAAAGTTAACATAAGCAGTCTTGGCTAAAACTCAAACTCTGTTTGCTTTTGCTTTCATTTTCCTTGCCGGTAACCACTACGCACCTCCTAACCTCTGTTTTGGAACAGATTATTTTTACACCTGGAATATAAGTTAAGCATGTTAACCTCTGGTTTGTAAAAGATTATTTTTAAGCTAATAGGTAAGCAATACTAGATAACTAAAGAACACCTGAGGCTAAAATCTTATTTTTGGTAATTTACACAAGATTTGGGGGGTTGGTGGGTGAGGGGGGTACTAATCAAAATGTTTTATAGAAATGTGAATATAATTTTTTCTGGAAAATACTAAAAGATAGTAAAATATAAGGAAGAAGTAAAATATATTGGATATATATATATATATATTGGATATATACCGGACAAATTTAACATGCCAAAACAGAACATTCTAACATTTCTGTGGGATAGATATTTTTTTAAGCATTTATCGGAGGTACTACCGGAAGTTTTGAGACTGGGGGACTTGTGGAGATGGAGACTTATATGGGTAATAAACGATTATATTTTGAGGTAAAAACTATGTTTTTTTTAAATGCCCCGCACCCTTTATATATATTTTATTTTTTTTTTCCCCCCCTGTAACACCGCTAGGGTTTGAAGCTTTAAAGCTTTCTAGACTATATATATATATACATACATACATACATACACCAACTGCTAGACACAAGGATAACTCGGCACATCTCAGCAGAAGGACCAACAAAAACAATATATGGAATTAAAACAATTTATTCAGATACAAAAATTAAGTGAATTAATTTACTTTTGTAGTTCAATTTGATAATTTATAATTTCATAAGAACAAACTATATGGAGTTAAAACGATTTATTACAAAAATTGAAATTATTTTAAGCTCGCAGTATGGCTGAATAAGTTCGTAAACAAACTATAAAAATATTTATTAAAATAATCTATTACTTCGCAGAACTACATTTTATGGCTGAAGGAGTTTGTAAACAAACTATAGAGTTCAGAGTTAAAACAATTTATTTCAAAAATTAAAATCATTTCTGTGTTCAAAGGTACAGTCTATAGTCGTAAAAACGACGAAACAGCGCTGTCTGTGGATTTGACAACATATATATATATATATTTGGGAATTCGTATTAATCATATTCAGTACTTATGAGACAATGTTTTCTTTTCAAGTGCTATCATCAACATAAAAAGAAAACAATAACAGTTGAAATAAATAAATGAAATAAATGAACAGAACATGTCTGGGTAGTCACTCAATAGAAACCATCATGCGATCAAAAGAGGTGATATGTTACTTCTCTCGCCTTTTGTTGGGCAGTGATCACTAAAAAAGTATGAATTCTCAAAAACCAATCGTGAATGCTGCTGGGCACAAACAAAGAAACCAATTTAGCATAAACTTAAATTGAACTCCTTCCATACCAAAAAAACTATTTGGGAGGAAATTTTCAAAAAACAAGTTTATTATAGACATAATAAGGAGTAAATGTTTAAATTTTTAGCCCTCTAGTTCCATTGGTGCGGCCTGTATGCATGATATATACATAGCCAGACCAACTTAAAAACTGAAGAAACCTATGTTGACAGTTTTGTTTGACGGTTTCTAATAAATCAAATAAGAACAAAACAATAATTAAATGAATTGTCTATAATTTCTAGAAGAGTCATTATTATACCAACTTTTGTTGTTTTCTTCTTAAGTTGATGATAGCAACTTAAAAATAAAACAATACCGTCTCAGAAGTACCAAATACGATTAATACGAATTGCCAAATATATATAGACTGTACCTTCGAACATAAAAATAACTTTAGTTTTTGTAATAAATTTTTTTAACTCTAGAGTTTGTTTACAAACTCATTCCACTATAAAAAGGTAGTAGTACTGAGACCTAAAAAAATAATTTTAAATTATCAAATTGAACTACAGAAGTAAATTAATTCACTAAAATAATTCAACTCAAAAAATAATTTTTATATCTCAATAAATTGTTTTAATTCCATAGATTAAGTTATTGTACGCCAAGTTATCCTTGCGCCTGGCAGTCTTGTGCTGGGTAGATTGTGTGGAGATGTTGGGTCACAAAGAAAATTGAATTTTGAAAATATCCATGGTTGAAACACCAAGTGTGTGTAATAATCACAATAAAATCCTTAAAACATTTATGGGAGCCTTTCTTTGTTCATTTGTATTTTTAAAAAAAAGTATACATTAAGTTCCAGAAGACATGAAAACCGCAATCATCATACTCTAAAAAAGGTAACCCAAAAGATCTCAGTAACTATAGACCAATCAGCCTACTCAACTGTATGAAAAAACCTTTTACCAAAGTGATCACCAATTGAATCACTGATATGCTAGATGAAAACCAACCACAGGAACAAGCTGGCTTCAGAAGGAGTTACTTGACCATTGACCATCTCCATTCACTGAATGAACTAAAAGAGAAAGCAGCAGAATACAAAATGCTACTCGCTGTAGCATTTGTTGATAGCAAGAAGGCCTTTGACCTCCCCAAAGTCATTGATGCAATCATACCCTGTATATGTCAGTTCTGCAGCAGTTTGTTTATCAGGCTATGTAAAGAATCGGAACCCTTCCAGCTCAAAAATTTAATTTAAACTAGACAAATCAAGGAATCAGAATAGATGGCGAGTACCTAAGTAACTCAGGATTTGCAGATGATATCGTCCCATTTGCAAAGAACAGTCATGAACTCCAGATAATGTTAGACAAACTGAATGAAGAAAGTAGGTCTTCACATGAACTTCAGTAAAATCAAGGTTATGTGCAACAAATATGTTGAGCACAAAGACACAACGATCAAAATCGAAAATGTTGAGCTAAAGAAAGTAGACCACTACATCTACCTGGGACAATGAATCTCCATGAAAGCCTCAAAAGAAGAAGAAATCAAGCAAAGAATCACCTTAGGTTGGCAAGTTTTCAGTAGAGCAAGCTCAATATTCAAGAACAAAAAGATCCCATTTGTTTTGAAAAAAAAAAAAGAGTCTACAACCAATGTGCCCTCACGATAGAGCTGAAACATGGAACCTAATCAAAAGATTGGCTCTCAAACTAAGAACCATGCAATGTGCCCAAGAGAGGATCAAGACTGACAGCATATGAAGAAACCACAAGACAGCACAGTATATAAGAGAAAAAAACGGAGTCAGAGTGATCAAAGAATCCATTAAAAAATTCAAATGGGCAAGCCATGTTGCAAGAATGCCAGCTGGATATCACAACTCACAACGTGGATCTCCAGAGATCATATGCAAAACTGTGGCTGGCAGAAAATTAGATGGCCAGATGATTTAGACAGGACCAGAAGATATTGGCACCACAACGCCTACAATGTAGAGATCTGGCAAAACTTGGGGATGGTCTATGTCCAACAACGGATATTAAAAGGCTGATGATGATGACACATGAATAAAAAGAATTAGTATCTCCTCATGCAATCATTTAGGTCCCCATCCATTTTGACAACAGAACAAAAAGGGGCAAAAATCACTTTCAACATTCAACCTCAACACAATATACATAGAAGCCATCACAGATAATGTTTTCAAATGGTTATTGTTATCAAAATCTGTTGGTCCCAAACACTTCATTTAAAATGAATTAAAAATTATACTAAAATATTTATATTAATCATATTAATTCTTTATAATGTAAAGTTGTTTATAACAATGAATGTAAATTGTTCCAATTTTTATATCCTTTGCTTAATGTTATCAGGTGGTTATTGTTAAAGACTGTCACAATGTTATCACAATAAGTGGCTTCCTCTGTATAGAGACAATTCATAAAGTAAGGGAAAGAAAAGGTTTTGTAGACTGTCAAGTAATTAGTTTTCAAGCATCTTAGCAATAACAAGAGGTCAAGCCTAATATCTTCAAAAATTTGTTGGCCAGATGTGGTCAACTTAAGTGCTTTAAGGGATACAATTTCTGAAGATTTTTGCCTGTATGGGAAGGTGTATCTAACTTTTACACACACATACACACAAATTGACAGAACTACTCCTGGAAGCTATTGCTAATGAGTGAGAAATTCACTATTACGAGCCTGTGTCAGACTAAGTATAGCTTGGTAAATACCAGTATCGATCTCCTGTACGGGTAAGGGTTAGCCAGTGTCCTGCCCGGCCAGGTACGGGCGGGCCGAGTCATGTTTAGAAAAGAAATAATGAATTTATTACCTCTGCAGCCAAACTGTTCGTTCTGCGAAGACAGAATTTGAAGACTGGCCAGCGATGGCTGTGCAGTGTTGGTATTTGAGAACATCGAAGAGATGAGATGGTCGGAATATTAATCTTAAGTCACTTGAAATCTTGGGAAGGGGAATGGTCATTCCATGTTTATGTCTGTATTGCCGAAGTGTTATCTGTGGTGAGTGATGTTTATCTAGTCTAAAGTCTTTACATACACTTATATATAAACACACATACGGACTGTTTTTATTTGTCCAGCATAAATACTCACACGTGTATGTGTGCAGAAACAGCCGCTTATATACAAAGTTCACGACAATGCTACTCGACCTACACACACAAATAATGGTAGCTTTTTTGCACACAACAAAATACGCAAACACAAGCAGTGATTATTCATTCTCAAAAAAGAAAAGATTTTTTGTATAATTAAATGAATAAATTAGAATGAAACAAATCTTTTTATATTAACATTACTTTTGAATGCGCAGGTGGCTCTCATTAATTATATTTTTGTTCTCTAAAGAAGAAAAAAAAAAATCCATCCTATTTTGTTTTTTAAAAGGTGGGGAAAAATTCAAATTTAATTTAAATATATATGAATAAATGTATGTAAATAATTTCCTTTAATTATTGTTTTGTTTGTTTTAAATATATATGGTATGCCAAATTTGCGAAGTTGCCTATTTTACAAAAAATGTTTGTAAAAAAAGTTTGATTTCACTTTGATTGCATAAACTTTCGATCGTAAAAAAGTTGTTTTTATCCTTGTTTTGAGTAAATAAACATTTGATCAAATTAAAACTATGCCTTTATTTTTTGTAGTTTTAACTTTTGCAAAAAAATAAATACATAGTTTCAATTTGATGCATGTATATGAATAAATATATATAAATCATTTCTATGCTGAAAGAATGATTAAAAAAAAAAACAATGTCTTAAAATCAGAAGATATTTACATGTATGATCTTCTGAAAGCGAAAATGGCCAATGGTTTTAAATGCTGAAAATGGCTGAGGTACCTTCAACAAAAAATGGCCAATTAATCTAAATAAACTGCTACAATCTTAAACACAAAGGCAGGTTTACGTTCCAAACAAAAAATAAATCACGAGCTGCAGAAATGGACAGACCCTAAAGCATGAAAAAAATTCAGGTACTAAAACATTAAAAAATTTGGGAAAAGCTTGAATCATCTTCTCAATGGTTGACAGAGAAGAGAGTAAGTGAATGAGCACTTGGGCAAACCACTCTCTCATAATTACCTTACTGGCCTTGGCAATAGCAGCTCAAAGCTGTTAACTCCATTGTCAATCATGACAGGGCCTAATTATCTGGAAAAGATTTCTAGATCGAGTGGAGGGGAGAGGTACTTAACCTACACAATGTGGGGGTGGTTAATACAGTACATTTTTAAAAAACATTGGATTAAAAAAAAAATCAGTACTTGTGTGTGTGTGTGTGGGGGGGGGGACAGCTTGATGGTATGGCCGTCAAAAAAACCCCCCCAAAAAACCATTAAAGTGGGGAGGTGTAATGCTCCCATTAATTACAAGTGGTTAAAAAAAACTAAGATAGATTCACGTGGTTATAAAATTTTAAAGATTAATTATCCAAATATATATAAGAGAAATCAAACAAACAGCATTGAGTACAGTTGGGCAGGCAGAGGTGGACACTTGACCTTTGGCCTAGAAATCATTATATCATTAACAGGTCAACGTCAGTTTTTGAAGTTAAGAGAGGAATAAATTAGGTTAACAAAACACAAGTGCACTAGGTGACCTACAAGCCTAATTCTTCATTGAGCAGAATGTATCTATCAATTGTAAAATACATGCAAAATCCCAGTTCCTAAACTGAAGGTGGTCTTATTTGGCTTAGGGTTTCTTGATAAGCGCTTAAAGAATCAGAAGCTTTTTTAACAGTTACATATAGTTTACAAGTATTTGGTGTATACTAGTAGAAATATCAGTGTCTAGCAGTCTATGTTCATTAATATGAGCACAAATAGCACTTTGACCAGACAAATAGCAAGTTAACCTACAGCAAAGGACGGCAGTTTTATGTCCAATATATGAATTTGATGTATGTGCATCATAGAGGACACAAACCCCCAAGAAGTTTTATAGATAACATTAGTATTGTTTAATGTAGGTTTTTTTGAAGGCAAGAATTATTAGTAATGATAAAATTGGATGTTCAAAATTCTTATATATTCATCACAATCAACAGAACATGTGTACCAATGTATAATGCTTATTGAACTCTTGAGGTAATGCATTATTCACGTATATAAAACACAATGTATATAATTTTGGGAGGGGGTGTGATACTTTTCAATGAGTAGATAGATACTACACTCTGATCCTAGGCAGAAGTGCTGATTCATGCATAAATAATCCTGTCATTTTGGATGAGTACTATACTAATCTAAACATAAAACATGCAATATTGTAACATTTACTCTTAAATAATTAAGAGTAAATAATTAAATCAAATTAAAAAATAAAAACAGGTCTGATTAGTCACTCAATAGAAATAGTCATGTGACCAACGTCTTTTGGCAGCATGCCGTGTTGGGGGCGATCTTTGGCAGCATGTCGTGTTGGGGGCGATCAATGAATAAGTTACTTCTCTCGCATTTAGTTGGGCAGTGATCACTAAATAATAGTGGTCGAATGATGAGTTTTGTCCGATCGCGATATTTAGAGAGCAGGGCGGCTGATATGTTTTGTTTTGCATCTAAAATAATGTATTATTCACTTGAACACAGAAAAATAATTGAAAATAAAAAATGGGAAATGAAAAAGTTAAGTGTATACATTAGTTATAAACACTGTATAGTCTACTTCAATGTTTACCCGTTATTTTATTTCCCCTCCCGTACAGCTAAAGAAGCCTAAGCCTATATTCCCTTCCTTTCTTTCCCAGGAAAGAAAGAAGACTAAGAACCAACATGAATGCCTCTGCCCTGCCTCCATAGCCCCTCACTCTGAGTTGTATGGTCCTCTCTAGACTTTACTACTTTACCTCCGACTCGATCAAGCCAAGCCGAATTCATGAAAAATTACATGCTCCCCGTGCCCCTCTCTTGTTCACCCTTTCAGTTTTAAATTAAAAGTAACTTTTTTCTATTAGAATAAAAAATCGGCCTCATTATCTCAATAATTGGCCGATGCCGATTGTCACAAAATGTCAAATATCGGCCCGATTAATCGGTCGATCTCTACTAAAAAACAAGAGTAAATGCTGCTGGACACAAACTAAGTGATCAATTTAGTATAAACTTACATTTTAAATTGAACCCCCCACTACAAACCAATTGGGGGGGGGGACAAATAAAAACGTTTTTTCTAGACATAATAAGGAGTAAAAGTTTAAATTTTTTGCCCTCTAGCTCCATGGGTGATAGATGCACAGCCAGAGACCAGCTTAAAACAGAAGAAACGTCTGTTGCCAGTTTCTAACATAACTATCTGGCAGCTGACTGAAAGAACGCTGTACCCTAAGTTGGCGAGCCTCATCAGCTAAAGGCACTGCACAATTTTTCATTACTAATTGCTACATATTTTAGGTATCACGAGAAGTGAGAGATGAGTGAGAGATGAGTGAGAGAGGAGTGAGAGATGAGTGAGAGATGAGTGAGAGAGGAGTGAGAGATGAGTGAGAGATGAGTGAGAGATGAGTGAGAGAGGAGTGAGAGAGGAGTGAGAGAGGAGAGGTGAGTGAGAGAGGAGAGATGAGTGAGAGATAGAGACTCCTCCAAATACCCATGTAAACCATTCACCTTATAGTCTGGCCATTTACAATAGCTGTTCTCATCATGCAGAGATTTCAACAAACAAAACTATTACCCATGGGTCAGGCCGACCTCCAATTTTCTGACTAAAACTTGGTTTTAAGAACTTGACATAGACATGAATATGTATTTTGTTTTTTTAATGTGCCTGTCAGGTCACAGGGGTCAAGATTTTTCATCTTGAAGCAGAAAAACTGTGGAATAAAAAGCAACATAAATTGGTGATTTTTTCCCCCCCTCATGTTTTCTGTTTCCCTGTCCTATAGAAGGACATTCATGGTGTCGGCACTCAAAAAGCTGCTTTGATTTGACAAGGACCACACAGCCATAGAAACTATAAGGGTTAAGTTGAAAAACTGAAAAAACAAGTTTGGTTAGTTGCTCAATAGAAACCGTCGCATGACCAACATCTTTTGGCAGCTTGCAGCGGTGATCAATTACAAAGTTTCTCTCGCCTTTTGTTGGATCACTAAAACGTCTGAATTTTCAAAAAAACAAGCGTGTACAATGCCTGACACAAACTAATGAACCAATTTATCATAAACTTATATTGTAAATTGAACCCACACCAAAAAACTTAAGTAAACATTTTTTCTAGACATAATAAGGAGTAAATGTTGAAATGTTCAGCTCTCTAACTCCATTGGTGCAGCCCATACACGATACATACATAGCCACTTAAAAACCAATGTTGACAGTTTTGGTTTACAGTTTGTGAGAGAGAGAGAGAGGAGAGAGAGAGGAGAGAGAAGAGTGAGAGAGAGGAGAGTGAGAGAGAGAAAAAAGACAGACAGACAGAGAGAGAGAG
>VCCN01004748.1:1366339-1377187 GCA_006491835.1 Architeuthis dux
AAATATACTTTTTTTTTTGTATTCCAATCCATTTCCATAAAGAAGCTTATCAGTCAGTGTATTGGCAAATCCTGATCAATCATTCCATGTCCGCCCACAAATTAAAAACCAAAAAAACCATTAATCTTATTGTTTTGTTCCGACTCAGTAGGGTTAATATATTCTAATAATAGCAAGCTGTTACATATGAAATGTTTTTGAATAGGAAGAGGATATAAAAATATTTTTTTTTAAATGGTACATATTTAATCAAAATAACCCATTTGAAGTCAGATGAGAGTTGTGAAACTTGACACTGTCATGGAGCATTTCATTCAGTTCATGTGGGACTCATATCTTGAGATGATGTGATATGGTCATTGGTGAAGTCTACAGAAAGTGCCTAATGATGAAAAAAGATTACTAACCTTTGCTTAGTCTGGCACAAGGCCAGAAGGGGCTTACAATACCAGCTGTTGCTAAGTGGTCACCCACCTAAGTACTGATCAGGTTCTATTGATAGAAGTGTTGTACCGTCCGGCCTTCTTCAAGTGCTGGATGTATTCGGTAACATTACCAGAATTTTAAAACTGAACCCTTTACTCGATCCATGGAGGTAGACTGTTCTCATTCAGCTGTCAATGCTAGGAAAGGGTATCACATATTAATTCTTCTTAGTTAATTCATCCTTGTGATGCTGCTTATGCTTGTTCCACTGAACCAGACTATGGATTTTATTGTCTGACCCAAGGATTAAACTCACGACCACCAGGTACACTACATACACTTAACCAATGCTTATATCTGCTAGGCCATTGTCCAAAAGGACAATCAGTATGGATAGCAAAACGAGAATAATTTAACCCTGTGGATTGAATAAAGGATTTGGTTCAAAATTCCAAGAACGTTACTGGATATAACAGGCACCTGAAGAAAGCCAGACGGTACAACAGTCGAAACATAACTATAACAACAAAGATAAGGACACTGGTTCAAATAAATCAGTGCATAATCTTTAATATTATTCTGCTTGATTGTATGCATGACCGTTACGCTTTAGAGTACGAGTGCTGCCCCAGTGAACACAGCTCTTCATTAGCCGCCCCTGACCGCAACACGCCACCTGCATGACCAATGTTGTTTTCTTGCACCACCGCTGTTTGCACCGATGAACCACTATGGCCCTGTGCCCACGCCACAAAGTGCGAACGGAGTGAATGCTACAACCCTGTACCAGTTCCTCGCTTCTTTCATCCTTTCTCAAAAGGGACTTAACCTTCACTATAGCTGTCATTCATTCATTAGTCCTCCTTAACAAGTCTGAAGCCTAAAATTTATAGTAGTAGTAGACCACAGGAATATAGATGGATTGCAAAAGAAATCAATCATAATAATAATAATAACAGATTTATTAATTTCATTTGTCTTTACATGTTATTATAGTTAATAAATTACTTCAACAAAGTAGAAATATATTCAAGACTAATGATGATATCTTAGTTGTCAGCACCTGGGGAATTACCCTGGGTCCAGTTATTAATAAATTTAGTCGAAAAATATCTAAAGACCTGAAAATACTTTTGTGTTTCACTATAATAGCTTGCTTTGTAAAAAGATTTTTACCACTGATTTTGGGATCATATTGATGCAAATAAACAAATGAAAATAAAATACACTGCTACTGTAAAATAAATGAAAATGTAAAAAAAAAAAAAAAAAAAAAAAAAAAAAGAATATCCCTCATAGCCAATCTGGCTAGAGAATACGTTAATCAAATAATCGGTGAACGATTTTATTTGAATTCAAACCCATTGCAAAGCAGGGCTTTGTCACCAACCAATAAGAACCCACTATAAGACCAGTGCCACATACAACTTAATTGATCTGGACAGTCTCTTATATAATATTATAGTTTATCCTTGATTTTAACTCATGAAGTGTACTAAGCGACATCTCATGAACGTCCTGGTGCAGTCACGTGACTGTGTGTCAATTTGCCTACCCAGAATCCCACAATGTTCCTGGGTTCTTATGGGTTAAAAATATCTTTCCCGTTGACATAGAAAGGGTCAATAAATTCCTCCCATCATAGGCAGATATTATAAAATAAACATGACCTGGGGATCAGATAGATGATATAATTAACCATTTTGTGGGTCCGGGAAAGATCAAAAATTAATTGTAATTACTTTTCATACCTCAGCCAACACCAATGTCAATAGAAACTGAATGAAAATCAGTTCATGTATAGCTACGATGCAGGGGAGGTAATTAAACATTCCTGGATTCGCCCTCAAATTTAATCAATTCTTCATTAGACCATGACCCTCCTGTCCACAAAATGTCAATGAAATCCATTGAGAACTTTTGGAGATATTGGGTTGACAAAGAGACAAACACGAGTGAATGCATATACCTCTTCCAATTAATACACTGCTACTAATGAATGAAAATATGTTGTTTACATTGAATCTGCAAAAAGGATGCAAATTACATTAGGAAATCTTTCACTTTTAGCATTATTCTCTATTATGTATTAAACAAAAAGAAGAGGATAAAAATATCCCCCGTTTCTAACAGTATTCGGTACTTAACTCGTTCAGTTTTTACAAAGCGTAGAGAAGCCAACCAACAACCGGCATCTTTCTTTTTTTTCTTCTCTCCAGCTGTAAAACTGAAAGTAGTGACATCAGCCTGTTGTTACTTAGAGTACATTTTATTATCGGTCGATGAAAAATATTGATGACAATAATAACTCTTGTCGATTGGGGAACGGGAGTAGGATTGTATTGATTACTCAATAACAGTACGAGATAATAAAATATATGGATGACCAGCCAGTACAAAATAGGTTGGCAGGTATTTTTAGAAGGAGTGATTCATTCTCTAAATAATGCCACCAACAACAGAAATAGGAAACGGTGGGTAGAAATCATGACAACGGCGGTAAGGTTTGTTGAGAGACAACAATCATAGCGATAATTCTTAGGATAAAAATAACTGTACCAACATCAGGGGTGGATCCAGGATTTTGAACGGGGGGGGGGCGGGTTCCACATGGAAAGATTTATTTTTACAAATAAATGTGAAAAAGAAAACAAATTTCAAACATCAAAAACAAGATAGATATATGATCTGGCATTTTTCACTTATATTTGAGTCGTAGCCTTTAACGCTAGAATTGACAAAAAAAAAAAGTAAAGTAAAATAATAAAATGAATCCAAGAACACCTTAGAGGGAAAACAAAATAGTTTGTTTTTTTAATGTTAATTTAGTATTTTAATGTTAATTTAGTATTACTCGGGATTGATTGTTCCAGTTTTTTTATTTATAAAATTTCTTTATTTTAAAAAAATTTTTTTTTTTAAATATGTTTAATTGTGCTTTACCTGAGCGGGGGTGAGGAGTGCTGACCCCCGGAACCCACCTCGCTAGTTTGTCGACACAATCATAGGAATAATTCTTAGAATAGAAATAACAATAACAATGTAATGTTGGAGACAATTAAAATCGTTCTAACGTTTCATAAATGTCCTTAACAACCATATTGTTTTTATAATTAATTTTATAATTACTAATGTCAAGTGTGGTATTAATAATTACAATGATATTTAGAAAAATGCTAATACGTCGATCGCAATAACGTTCACCAATATTAGTATTATTTATACTAACAACATTAGTTTCAGTGTCGATAATATACCGATGGGGTTGTTAATAAAATTTAATAGTTACTCTCAATGGCAATGATGTCAACTATTATTACACTGATGTTAATTTTAAATAATAATATGATACTGATAATGACAATCTTAATACAACACTGGTAATGTCGATAATCTTAAGGATACAGTACACTGGTAATATCAATAATATTAATATGGATACAATACTATATTGATAATGTCGATAATCTTACAGATACGGTACTGATAATGTCGATAATCTTAATATACGGTATTATACTGATAATGTTTATAATTTTAATATAGATACGGTATTATCTTAATATGGTACAGTACTGTCTTGATAATGTCGATAATCTTATGGATACAGTACTGATAATGTCGATAATCTCAACACAGATATATCATTATACAAATGATTCCAATAATCTTAATACGGATATACTAATATTGCCGATACAGTATTGTAATATCAATAAACTTTAAAATAGTATTATAATATTGATAACAGATACAACCATAAAATAAAACGACACTTGTTATATGAACAGATAACGTCATCAATAACTACAAAATACCATTTTTACATTTTCTAATAGTCACAAGTACAGTCAAGACAATATCGTATTTATTAAAAAGATGAGATTAGTTTATTTCGGGATAGAAATAAATTGAATATTAGTTTAATTGGCACAATGTAGAGAAGGTGGCCTCAATTGCAAAGTGTCACACCCTCGCTCACTCGATGTTAAAAAGGGCGCACAAATAAAAAGAAAGAAGAGAATTGATGAAAGAAAACCAGGAGTAAAATACATTATATTATTGCTTTGGAATAAATTAAATTGTTAAATTGTTTTTATTTGTGCGTCGTTTTTAACATCGAGTGAGCGAGGGTGTGAAACTTTACAATCGGGACCAGCTTCCCTACATTGTACCTAGAAATAAAATTAATATTAATTAAATTAATAAAAGCAAACGGAAAATTGTACTAGTACTACCAATTAAGAAGAGGCCATCGTAGTGGTCGTCGCAGACAATTTTAAGAAACAGATTGTCTATTTCCGTACATTTGAGTTAAAATAGATTTTGGGGGAAACCTGGTTTCTTTTATTTGGGAATTGTTTTCCAGTGCCTATCTTTTTTACAATTTTTGACAGCATTTTATTTCTTTTTTTTATGTGAGAGGAAGAGGCTATAGACAAATATTCCCACGGACGAATTTTCACGAAAAAAGAAATCTACCAGACACACACGCACTTGACACTACTAAACTAATTTTACAAGCGTGCCATCTGTGTTAGAATAGAAAGGGTCGATATTAAGCATGGTGGAAAGCGGTGTGTTCGGTCAGGTGACAGTATTGTCATCATCGTCGTAAAAAGACGAAAAATACATTTCGAAAGGCGATATTTTTATAGAATTCACGCAAAGGCGTACTCCTCCCCTCGCCGCAACTTCCCCTGCCCCTGAAAAATGGAACAATCAGAATCTTTAAATAGATTTCCAAATTTGAAATGAGATTTTTAAAAAAGCTTTTTTTTTAGGCAGACAGACAGAAAGATAGATAGATGAACAGGCTGTGCTTGTTCTTTTTTGTTTGCGCACATTTTTTTTTATTGTCTGTCAGTGTCATAATAGGAGGAAAGCGAATCTATAAATAGTGCTCCCCCCCTCTCGCACCTTGCTCTGTCCCCGAAAAATAGAACAATCGGAATCTTCAAATAGATTTCAAAATTTGAAACGAGATTGAACAAAAAAGAAACTTTTTTTAATAGATAGAAAGACAGACAGAATCAACAGGCAGTGCTTGTTCTTTTTTTAGTCTGCGCACATTTTTTTCTCATTGTCTGTCATAATAGGAGGGAAGCGAATCTAAAAATATAGAGAGACACACAAAACGTTGCTCTGCTGATTCTAGCAAACTGTATTGTTATCTATAAATTACTTCAAAGACAACTTCTTCATTATTAATCTATAAAGTAAAGAAGAAGAAAAGGAATTGATTTGAATTATTAATTCATCAAATGTCAATTCCATTTCTCCAGAAGAGATGATGACCTGGATTGTCTCAATCGGTGACTGAGTGACATCTGTCGAGAGTGGATTTCCTCCCATTTTTCCCTTCTTACCATCACAACTCAAAAATAGACCACACACACACACGCGCATTAGTCAAAGAAGAAGTGACATAATCAGTGATGGAAATGGGTTTGTGGAACTATGTATACCGTAAGGCGTGGTTTTGGAAACTAGGTATACGGTAAGGCTTGGTTTGGGAAACTATGTATATGGCATACAACGAGACTTGGGTTGGAGAAACTAGGTATACGAGACTTGGGTTGGGGAAACTAGGTATACGGCGAGTCTTGGGTTGGGGGGAAACTAGGTATGCGGTAATGTCTCCATGAGTAGAAAAGACATTGGACATGCAAAAAAACTGGGAATTGAGAAGTAGGTATACGTCGTACCCCCACCCCCGGGACTTAATATTGCGAAGAAGAATTAGGCAACGACTTCATAAAAAAAAATAATCATAAAACAATCTATTTATATACTTAACTGGGTGATTTCTTTTCCTTTCTCTGTACGGAACAATGGACTCTTCCACTTAAAAGTAAACATTTTGCAGATAAAAATATCTCCATTTGAAACAATGGACTCTTCCACTTAAACGAATTCAGTAATTTTCTTTCTAAAAACTCATCGTAACTAGTCTAAAAATAAATGTATTTCGTGTCCAGTCAGTAAAAATGTGTTGGTTATTTTTAAATAATGATTTGTTACTTAACTAATAATCAATTAACAAACAAGTGTTAATTAAATGCGATTATAGATTTTTAAAATAGCTATTTAATTTCCTCGTGTATTTCTAGAGCGAGTTTATGTACTTTAAAGTCACTATTGTATTCAATATAGAAAAGAAACAAAAACAAAGGTATTATTTTACAAGTTTTCAATAAACAAGAAAGAAAAACTTAATTGAACAAAGTTTATTATTTCTTTCAGTTTGTCATAAACTGAAAAGAAATTACTTGAAAATATACTTTACTATTCAATTCAATACTTGCTATTTAGTTAGTATTCAATATAGAAAAGAAACAAAAAAAATCCAAATATTATTTCAAGAGTTTTACTTTTCAATTACAAGAAAAAAGACTTAATTGGACATAAACTGAAAAAATATACTCACTTAAAACTTCGAAATCCGTTTTTATCTACTTTCTTGTCCTAAGTAAGATATTTTTTAAAAATAATACGCCAATCTGTGTCTAAAAATAGCACGCACTTGTTTGCTGGAACTATAACAAGTAATTACACAAATTGTAAGAACTTGTCGGGCGAAACAATTTATATTTGTCCTTCTCTCTATTTTGATGACAGTAAAGAATTGGGAATATCTCTAAACAGCGGACACCCAGAAAATGTCTTTAACTAAAGAAGCAGAATAATGGCAGGATTTGAACTTGACGTAATTGTAACGAAACAAACATATTTCTTGGTCGTCAACGTCGTTTCTGTCTCTTCTAAGCGCCCACATCTACCGCCCCCACTTTTCTTGAAGTCTGCTGACTTGGTCGGAATAATTACTGCCAAGAAGCCAACACTATCAGGATTTGATTCTATTATGGACAAAGAAAAGAATGAAAAAGATTGTATTTTCAGAGGCGTAGCCGAAGGAGGGTGGGGGCTATTTGAAAACGTCCCCCCAGGTCCCCCAAAAGCTTTATAAATATTAGTTCACCTACTGCATTTCTACAGACATTACACAATAACAAATCTCACAAAATGTTGGAGGGGGTCCCCCAAGGAGCCAAACACCCATACCCAAATCTCTAGCTACGCCCCTGGGCATTTTCGAAAATTAAATAAGTTGTCAGGCGCGGATCCAGGGGGTGGGTCAGGACCCCGTATTTGGGAAAACCACAATTAGACATGTAGATAAAGAACATTTTATAAATTAAAAACCCAAATAATCTACTAATATAATGAACTGTGATTTTACAATCCGTAACAATGGACACTTCCACTTAAAAGTAACAATTTGGCTGACAAAATATCTCCTACCCAACATTTGAAACAATGGACTATTTCACTGAACCGAGTTCAGTAGTTATTTTTATGGAAAATGTTTTTTTTAAATCATCTCAGAAATTCAAACATACGTGAATATTTCACGAGGATTAACTAAACCCAAATAATCATGAATTAATTTTATAAAAAGAAACATCATTATATCCATTGTCTAATTAGACAGAAAAAAAAGGATCTGCTTAAATTTAGGATTGAGCGAAGAAATTGATTGTTTAAAATGACAATTTTTTAAAAGATGCCCCCCCCACACACACACAAGGAAGAAGCTATAATTCAAGACATTATTTATTTACTAGCGAGACCCGTGGAAATCCCACGGTTATTTTTAACAACTAGAAGATATCAAATATGCAGATGAAAGCAGTTATTTCCAAGAGTACAACATTTAATATTTATTTTAAAAAATAAATACAAAATGAGAAAAATCAGACGTAGGAATAAGGAGGATTATTTTAATTAAAATCTTTTTTTTGGGGGGGGGGGTAATATATTTGATTTATTTTTATTATATATTTTTCATCAGTAATAGATAGCGGAAATTACGGACGAAAACAAGAAACAATTTAACAAACAGAAAAAGTAACTGTTTATTATAGATTTATTGCGGGGGGGGGGGATAACTGGAAAAAAAACCTTCACTTTTGTTTATATGTAATAATAATCAATTATGTAAGAACTTAGACCCCTGCTATGATTAAGGAAAAACTAATAGAAGATTCCCCCACCTCCCAAGAATCCACTTAAAAAAAAAAAACAACAAAAAAAAACAAAAAACGAACGTTTTTAGCTTTTTTAAGATGCGGAAAAAATGCTTAAGTAACTTCAAAAGTCGGTTATTGGGATTTCTAAGAGTTGCATGTGGTGTGGTAGGTCGTTGGTGCAAAGACCATTCAATCCAAATCAAACCATTCTGTGCCCAAGACCCCTGCTATGGATAACCAAATCTATTTGAGAGGAGCAAACATTATTATTCTTTATCGATAATTCAGGTTTTTTAGCGGCGGCCGGGGGGGTCCAAATGGGAAAATGTAATTTTAAGTAAGTATACGTGAAAAAGAAAACATTTTGTTTTTAATGTTAATTTATCATTACTTGGGACTATTTGCTGTTTTTTACCCCCCCCCCTAAAATGTCTTAATCTAGATATTTAAAAACAATTTATTATGTGTGATTTGCTGTCGCATGGGTGTTCTGGAGCCCCCCCGGATCCGCACCTGTAATTCTTAATGGCCACAAAATCAACAAGGATAAAACGATCACGAATGTCATTTGAAAACTTAACCCATATTTCTTCCTTTTATGTCTTTCCGTTTTCTCTCCTTCTGATTGGTTGTTTGTAAGCAAAGTAATTCTACCAATGTAAGCATTTTTACAACGTAAAATCCTACTTTACTCACGCGGTATATATATTAACCCCTACTTTACTCACGCGGTATATATATATATATATAATCTACCATATTTGACAGCATATAAGACCCACGTCTCCCCAAATGGTTCAAGAGGTAAACGTAACCTTCGCTGTCCAGCCACACATTGACCAGAACCTGAGGAGTTAAAAACAACTGGGTGATAAATGAGAAGAATTCAGAGAAAGGCGTTTTTTGTCTTGATATTCCCTGTTGAAATAGGGGGGGGGGGTTATATGCCAACAAATACTGAATTTTAAATTAAAATTACTGAATTATACCTTCTTAGTATTCCAGGCTCTTTATGTAGCGAAATGTAATCTTTTTTTTCTAATTAAAAAAAACCCAAAAAACCACTGTAGTAGGTATCACCCGTTGCATTTTTAAAAAATATATTGTTTATTTAATTCATTCAGTTTTGGGTAAAACTTCAAATTAAAATCATACAATTCTAGATAGCTTAGATAGCTTAGAGAGCCCCCCCCCCATCACACACACAACTTTTTTTCTTTTTTAAAATCCATCTGGAGTAAAATGTATTATTTTTTTTAAATTCATTTAATTTCGAAACACCTAAAACAATTAAACCATAAAACCTAACCCTAATCCAGTCGGTGTCAAAAGCAAAAATGGCGGTTTTATTTAAAAAAAAATTTAATTACACAAACAGAATCGATTTATTTATTTCTTTTACAGACATTAAAATATTAGATTTTAGATAAAATCTGCACTATGAAAATTTCAATAATTTTAATTTAAAGTTATATTCGCCGCATCGCATGAGTGAAACTGGGATGTTAGCTTAAAAACAATTCACTTATTTTTTGTTTAAGATTTTTTATTGTAAGTTTTTTTTTTAATTTAAGATTTAACGTCGCATTTTCACATCTATTTATTAAGGCCTCCCACGCAAACAAATTGATTATGTAAACACTGTAAATTCATAATTAAAATTACCGTCTGTTGCCAGTCTCGAGGATGCTAGCTCAGGGGCGCACCCATTTTTTGACTTGCAAAATTAAAAAAAATGGATAGGCATGAAAAAAGGAACCTTCGGCCTGCTAAATTTTAAATCTAGAAAAGTGAAACTCTCCCAAAATTGTTGTTTTTTCTAGTACTGCTCCCCCCCTCTCCCCGACATCCTCATCCCAAAATTATCCTATTTAAAAATAGATACGAAAAAGCAGTTTTTCTGAGCCAACAATACACGCCGCTGAGATATAAAAAGAAAGAAGAAAAAAACAGGCGAGTGATTTATTTTTGTGTCAGAAATCGCTCGACGGGGAAAGGCATCTCTTTACTCTCCTTGGTGGTTTGGTTAACAGCAGGGTAGCCACAGAGTTTGCAGCAAGTGTACCGAAATCTTGTGCCAAAACGCCCATAAAAGTACCAAATAAAGAAAAACATCTTAAATACTAATAAATTAAAAGAAAATTAATTAAACTGGCCATTTTTCGTCGAAGGTACCTCGCACATTTTCAGCAATTTAATATACGGAATATCATACGCCGCGTATGATACGCGTAAACATCTGCTTTAGAAACTCAAACTGGTTTCTTCGGAGAAAGATTTTTTTTTTAAGAAAAGAAAATAATCAAATGAATAAATTTTATTACTTTTTCATCTATTTTTAATATTAACGTTACTTATGAACTTACGCTTTGTAAAAAAAAAAAAAGTT
>VCCN01004764.1:40545-51375 GCA_006491835.1 Architeuthis dux
GATAGGAAATAAAATTAAAATAATAAAAACATTATACCAAAAAAAAACTAGACGAAATAAGAAACTAAAATACACAAAAAATACACAAATAAAAAAGAAAATTTTCCTATATTATCCATGCATGAGTATCCTAATTTTATGTTATTAGTATTTAGTATTTCGTGCAGTTTATTTTTCTTGGGGAAGTGTTTTTTAACTAGTTCTATGAATCTTTTTCCTACATTCGTTTTTACATTCCTTTTGATTATTATTTTTATTTTTTCCTTTTCTTACCTCGTTATATTTTAGTTCAAAATTATTGTATCAACTATTTGGTAATGCTTTTTTGATATTCCGCAATATGTTTATTAAACACTTTCCTGCTAGAAGAGTTTCTTGCTAGTCTTTTATTTATAGAGTTGGGTATCTCTTTTATTATTGATGGTGGATGGTTAGATTTTATATTAACATATAATTGCTTGTTGTTGGGCTTTGAGTAGTTTTCATAAGTATTATTATTTAGGTCTAGGGTTACATCTAGAAAATGAACAATTTTAAAATTTGCCTTTATTTCTATTTTTAATCCTATTTGTTTTAGTTTTTTGGTGATTTCTTTTTTTGCTGATTTCTTTTAAAGTTTTATCTACTTTTTGCCCTGTCATATTTTTAACTATTATTAAACCATCATCCCTGTATATACCTATGTTGTTGATTTGTATGTCCGTACTGTTTGTTAAATTATATAATATGTATAGCCCCACTAGGTCTGAAATCTGCGCACTGTCATATGCATCGAATTCCGGGCTGTCTTTTTTCACCCATTGTATAGTATTGTTGTAGAGTATTGTTCTTCTACTGTACATTATAGTTTCTATGTCGTGTTTTGTTAATTTTATTGCAGGTTTCTGCCATTATCAGTGCGTTTCTAACCGTCTGTTTCGTTTCACACTAAAGAATAGCAAGTCCGGTCTTCAACGGTTGTCTCACAACACTTGTCTAGCAGCTGAAGAATACTATGAAAACTTATACGCTTCAAAAATAAACATACAACAAACTAAACCTATAGATACTAGCGACATCTCAGACATAACAGTAGAAGAAGTAATATCTACACTACGAAATATGAAACTCGGTAAAGCCCCAGGCGAGGACGGCATAACGACAGATCTCCTAGAAGATGCAGGAGAAATATTGCATCAAGCACTAGCGCAGCTATTTACGCAATGCATAAGAGAAAGAAAAGTCCCCCAAAACTTCTGTCTAGGAATAGTAATCCTACTCCACAAGAAAGGAGATAAGCACGATCTGGGCAACTACCGCCCGATTACACTACTCCCTAACATATACAAACTATTCACAAAAATAATCACAAACAGATTATCAGGCACTCTAGATGAAAACCAACCACGCGAGCAGGCAGGTTTCAGAAGCGGCTACTCGACAATAGACCACCTACACGCAATAAATCAACTAATCGAGACATCCCTAGAATACAATAAACCACTCTGTCTGGCCTTCGTAGATTACGAGAAAGCATTTGACTCAGTAGAACACGCAGCAGTCTTTAGTGTGGTTGACAATCCATACCCCATGATAAACATGTCCGAACCAAGGTTTCTTGGTTTGAAATGATGTATTAAGGTATATCAAACAAATTAAGCTCCTATGTACCTCGCCTTAGTGTCAGCAACATTTTATGGGTTTTAAGAATTACCTATAAGATGACAGAAACGGCAAATGTTATGCCGAGAAATATTCAAAGCCAGCCCTTCCACAGCAGATTGATTTTGAAGATGAAGTACTAGATGAGTCTGACTCCGATGATGGAGAGGGTGTCCGTGATAAAGTTGAAGATGAATGTTTGAATGTTGAGGCTCCAGATCAAGAAAATCAATCTGATGTAGAGTCGATTGAATATGATTCTGATGAAGACTAAGACAAAATTAAGTAAATTTTCATAATAGTTCTAGGATTTCATTTGTTGGCGTAGTAACAACTACTTTAAAGTTTGCTATTGGTTGTAAATATCAAATATTCCATGAAAGGTTTACCATAAATGTGCAATACTACAAGAATAATAGCATACATCATGTAAATATTCCATATTTTGTGCATTAATGGGTGGTTACCATGGCAACGGATACAAATGTGATTGTTATTATTTTAGAGGGTACTATTGGATTCAAAACACCCAATTACATATAATTTGACATCAAACCCATAAGATTTCAAGCATTTTGCACCTATTTAGGAAAAATTTTCAGTATTTTTTAAACTGTACATCTGCTTATTGTTGCGGGTACCATTGTATTCACAGACCACAGTTAATATCTTTTGTCACCAAAAACACTAGTTTTCTTTCATTATTTCAGAGGTAACCTCTGAAATAATGATTTCTAGATCGTTGGGATGGTTGCCGTGGCAACGGCCATAAAATAGTTTCAGACCCTAAGCCGAGGTATATAGGAGCTTAAATTGTGTGATAAACCCCAATTTCAGATCAAGAAACCATGGTTCGGACATGTTTGTCACGGACATGTTTGACACAGATTTTCAACACCACTTGGTCTACGAGACGAACCTGCTAACCATCGCGCCATGGTAGGCGTCCCGAAATGTACCTAAGGAGAGTAAATGCATCTTTGATTATTTTAAAGCTGCATTTTATAGATAGATAGATAGATAGATAGATAGATAGATAAGTAGTTCGATCTATCTGCAGATTTATCACCATTTATATTTTAGAGCATTATAGTGTTTTTAGCGCTACATCATTCAAATCATAATGATTTTCAACTCTTACATTATGTTTTAGAGGTAGTTAAATTTACGATATAACTATAATGCTGAACTAGACCATTAATTTGTGTACACCGGTTGTGACGTCGTGATAGAACGCTGTGACTTCATAAGAGAATGTTGTGAACTAATAAGAAAATGTGTATTCTAATAACACTTTTTACGGCGTTTTCTTTACCTGACCCCATATTCTAATCTCAGTTTGTTAGGGGTCCAAAAGTGAGGTTCAAAACTGAGGAGAATCTATTTTCTCCTTTTAGGGCTCTAGACATTTACGGGAAACTTATTTTTCGGTTTTAAAGGTCAAAATTGAAAGTGAAACGTTTTTTCTATTTTAGGGGTCAAAGTTAAGGGGAACGTTTTTACCCTTTTGGGAATTATAGTGTAGTTTCACCTTATTTATTTACAAATAATTATAATGTTAATTGGATACACAGGAAACGACTTGACATCGAGCTTAATGGCCGGCGCAGGTGGCTTTTAAGCGGGTATCTATAAAAAATGTACTTTCTCTAGTCAGTTGAAAAAATGGTTCAAATGTTGCTGAATTATAGTTCAATCTATCCTCTTTCATTCCTAAAAATTTTAAAGGTCCGACTCATATCTAACTTGGCTAAACTGGCACACATTTCAGTGAATTGTTTTCAGATTTCCAACCGATTATATGAGTACCAATAAATTAAGACATTAAAACCCTTGGAATATCACCGGGTGACACCTTTTCTAGAGGCAATTCAACTCAGAAAATTTCAGAAGTTATGACATATTGAAATCTTCTTAAATGTGGATGTCGTGAGCCGCAAGCATGCTTTGGCCAACTTCGGCCCTTCATAACTTTGGTTTAAGAACATATCTAGCTGTAATGCGGTACTAGTTTCCCACTGAAATAAGCCATTTCTGGTTTCATTTTAGCTCTATTCTATGTGGTCTGGAAATTACGAATCTTTCAAAATGGGGGAAATGGCTTTTTAGGTTCGGATCTACTAATTTCTGGCCAGCCAGAGAAACTAAACTACGGGTGTTAAAATAAAAATTTCATTGGTTTATTTTCATTTGATGTATTGCCCTGTGTAAAATATTGAAACAGAGGTTAAAAGCATTAAATACTTTTCTGTTGATCAAAACATCAGTTAAAACACAGAATTTTACGTGCGCTTTTGAAGGCATGAAAAGTAACGTAGACAATTGAAAATATGGTTCAAAATTTGCTGAATTATAGTTCGATCTATCCTATTTTAATCCTAAAGATTTAAACATGTATACTCATAGTTTAGCAAACAAAGTACACGGTGCGACGGTGGGTAAGTTATTCTTTCAATTTTCAATTCGCCACCATTCCACAACAGTACCTTCTACTGAGCTGAAAATTTGATCACGGGATCAACTTTCTATGTAGACTTTGATCAGCCTAGTCCTAGAAAATATCATTTTTTTCAGAAAAAGATGGTCTCCAAATTTCATCGGTATTTCCCGAAGCCATTTTTAAGAAATCATAACCCGGAACCTTACACGAGGCAATACATCAAATGAAAATAATCCAGTGGAATTTTTATTTTAACACTCCTAGTTTAGTTTATGCGGCTGTGCAAAGAATTAGCAGATAACCCCTAAAAAGCCATTTGGCTCCATTTGAGGGACCCATAACTTCCAAACCACATAGAATAGAGGTAGAATAAAGCCAGAAATGGTTTCATTGTGTCAAGAAAATCATGCTTGCGACTCGTGACATGTGATGATTCAATCAAGATGAAATTCTCAGGGTTGAATTATCTCTAGAAAACGTGTCACCTGGTGGAATTTCAAGGGTTATAATACTTTAATGTATTGATACTCATATACTTGGTTGGAATTGTTCTGAAAATAATTCTCTGAAATGTGTGGCAGTTTAGCCAAGTTTGATATGAGTAGGACCTTTTAACTTTTTAGGATTTGAACCATTTTTTCAACTACGTTACTGTTCATGCATTCATAAACACATAAAACTTTGGGTTTTTACTGAAATGGTCCTATGTTTTGATCATCAGAAAAGTATTTAATGCTTTTAAACTTTATGTTTCAATCATTTACACAAGGAAATGCATCAACTATAAACCAGTGGAAACTTTATTTTAACACCCGTAGTTCAGTTTCTACGACCTGCCAAACAGATAGCAACTCCGCCTAAAAAGCCCCCCCCCCCATTTTGAAGGACCCATACTCCTAAATCACATGAAGCCAGAAATGGTTTCATTGGATTAAAAACTACATGGGTACCAAATTTCAGCTAGATATTCCTTTAAATAGCATAGTTATGAACTGCCACGCGACTTGTAAATTTAAGCAAATTTCAATTTGTCATAACTTCTAATCCTGTCAATCAGGCTGAAATTTTCAGGGTTGAATTTTCTCTAGAAAATGTATCACCTACTGAAACTTCATCATAATCTAAGATGGTGCCCATGGGACCATTAGGTGATTTGATATGGAATGACCCATATATATGAATGAATGGCTTCTCGGACGAAGAATTTCGGGGATGGTTTTCCATAGCATTAGGATCATAGACGTCGGGGACTGTGTGGGGAGTAACCCTATTGCCTAGGGTCGACCCCACCCTTTAAACCAAGGGTTTACATCCTATGGACCACCGGAGTGGCGCGAAAAGGAGCAGAGTCCATAGGTCATAGGTTTGGCAGGAGTGTCCTGCTCCAGCTAGATGCTCGATATGGGAGTTTTTGCGGGAATGGTCCGATAGTAAGGCTGAACTGTGGTTCGACCACAGGACAAGAACATCCCGTAGTTGGTAGAAGCCTGAGCTGGCTATCGAGTTTTACCGACCATATTGAAGGAGAATCAGGACGGAGCGGCTGCCTGCAGTTTGGATCGCAGATATTCATGAAAGTATGGCTGTCTGCGTCTTTATGTCCAGATCCTGGCCACTCCCACAAAAGCAGATGTGCGCTGACCTCGGGTTCTGCTAACCCCGCCAGAGGAGTTACCGACAGTACAGCATCCTGAGCAGATTCGGGCCCAGATCCAGATCACACCCTATGCAAAAAAGGCCCCGTCTTAGCTTAGTAATAATAATTCAATATTACTCCTCCGTCCTCTAATTATGCACATCTCATATCCATATCTTTAAACCATTAAGACTGTTAGAAAATTAAATATAAATGATACAGTTTATTAATGTGAATGAAGCATGATCCAGGTATATTAATTAAACAAATACAGTACGTACTTACAAATAATTTGGAAGAACTATCAACCCCAACGAGACAAATTGTACAGTTTTTCTTGCACTATACAATTAATCATAGAGGTATGAAAAAAATAAGAACTTGTGTTTGTGCTTTCACCACCACTGACACCTGCACCTTGCTTGGAAGCCATTACTAGTGATAAATGTAAGCAAATTAGGCTAGAAGTTTTACAAAATCTTAGCTGGGTCCGCAGTTCCTCTCCCGCCTACTTATGGACTCCAAATTTAGAAAGGAAATTGTTACGGTCAGAGATTAGTAGCATTGATAGCAGCAACTGTTATAATAAGTAATACTAGTAAGAATTAGAATATTATTAATAATGTTTCCCTTTCTATCCTTTTCCCTTATTCCTTTTTTACACGAGGAAGTTGATTATGTAATTTTTGCTGTGAATAGGATAAACCTTTTATAGCACACACACACACATATATATGAAGCATCCGAAGAATTACAAAATATGCTAGCCGAGCTAAATAGGGAAAGTAAAAAAGTAGGTTTAAAGATGAATAGAACAAAGACAAAAGTAATGTTCAACGATAAAGTCCCCAAAAAGGTCATAAAGATAGAAGGCGAGATACTAGAAGAGGTCGATGAATACATATACCTAGGTCAGGTAATAAAACTAGAGAAAGACCATGACTGCGAAATAAAGCGACGCATAACGATAGGTTGGAAAGCATTTGGTATGAATAGAGACATTCTGAGGAGCACCTTGCCAATGTGCCTAAAACGGAAAGTATATAACGGCTGCATAATACCAGCCATGACTTATGGTTGCGAAACCTGGAAATTAACCAAACGAGCAGAAAACAAACTTAGAATAGCACAGAGAGCCATGGAAAGAGCAATGCTAGGGGTAACGCTGAGAGATAGAAAAAGATCAACATGGATCAGAGAAAAGACTAGAGTAAAGGATATTATACAACTAATTAAGCAACAAAAGTGGAGATGGGCCGGCCACCTAGCGAGAAGAGATGACAATAGATGGGGGAAAAGATTAACAGATTGGTGCCCATGGGATAGTAAAAGAAGTAGGAAACGGCCAGACACAAGATGGCGGGACGAGATAGAAAGGTTTGTCGGTAAGACTTGGCAGAGATTAGCACAAGATAGGTTGTCATGGAAGGAGATGGGAAAGGCCTTCGTCCAGCAGTGGACTTATAACGGCTGATGATGATGATGATGATATATATATATAGCATATTGAAACAAGTTTTTTGTAGGAGCTGACTACGTTCACTTCCTGCTACAGCAGATCTTCAGGCCAGCAATGGTAAACTTTTCTTTCTGTCAGTGGAATCTCTCCCTTCACCACCTTTGACCCGGCCACTCTTTAAACTTAAACCCGTTATACCTAAGCCCTAAATCTAACCACCCGCCAGCAATAATTAAACACAAGAATAGCAAATAATTCATCTAACATAGAAGTTTTTAACGAAATTAAGGACACCTACAATAAAGCATTAAAAACAACGGCTTCATGGTATATGAGGCAGAAGTATACACACTAGAAAATTTGCATATTAGCAAACACTATATCGGCGTCACCAAGTGAAAATGGAAGGAGAGATTCGCGAATCATAAAGTTAGTTTCTCACAGGAAAATACAAAAACAGTACTACGCTAACAGAATATATATGTGATATAAAAGAAAAGGGATTAACTCTACAAATTAAATCCCTTTATGAAACTATAAGCATATAAGAACACAAAATACCTCTATAATATATTTAAAAACAAACCTTAAAATGAGAAAGTGGGAACAGATAGGGTAGTTACTACTACTTGTCTTTTTACTAAGACATGTACCAGCAGAATGGAATTAGGAAGGACAATCTCAAAACAAAAACGAGGAGGGAACACAAAGAAAATGGAATTCCATCTGTGAAATCTAAAGAGTGGCCGGGTCAATTCTTACTAGTCAAGTCTTACTAGTATTACTTGTTATAACGGTTGCTGCTATTAATGCTACTAATCTCTGACCGTAACAATTTGCTTTCTAAGTTTGGGGACCATAAACAGGTGGGAGAGGAACTGCAGACTAAGCTAAGAATTTGTAAAAATTATTGCCTAAGTTGCTTACATTCACCCCTAGTAATGGCTTCCAAGCAAGGTGGTGGTGTAAAGCACAAACACAAGTTCTTATTTTTCATATCTCTCCGATTAATTGTATAGTGCAAGAAAAATTGCACAATTTGTCTCATTGGGGTTGATAGTACCTTTTTTTTAAAATAAATACAGCATTGTATTTGTTTAATTAATATACCTGGATCATGTTTTATTCACATTAATAAACTGTATCATTTATATTAATGTATTGCATTTAATACTTTAATTCACATTTAAAATTGAATTTTCTAAAACTATTAATGGTTTAAAGATATGGATATGAGATAATTAATGGATCGGAGGAGTAATAATGAGTTAAGATGTGGCCTTTTTGGCGTAGGGGTGTGATCTGGATCTGGGCTCGAATCTGCTCAGGATGCTTTACTGTTGGGTAATGGGGGCCATGACCTGGACTTAAAGATGCAGACAGCCGTACTGTCATGGAGATCTGCCACTACAGTTGCAGACAGTCGCGCTATCATGAATATCAGCGATCACAACTGCAGGCAGCCGTTCCGTCCGGATTCTCCTTAAATAGAGTCGGTAAAACTCGTTAGCCAGCTGAGGGATCTACCACAGTTCAGCCTTACTATCGGATCATTCCCGCAAAAGGGGGCGGCAGCCCCCATAGCCAGCTCGGGCATCTGTCCAGGAGAAGGACACTCCAGCAAAACCCACAACCTATGGGCTCCTATTCGCACCACTCCGGTGGTCCATAGGATGAAAACCCTTGGTTTAAAAGGTGGGATCGACCCTAGGCAAGAGGGTTACTCCGCACACAGGCCCCGACGTCTATGCTGTGGAAAAATTTCCCCGAAAATCTTCGTTCGCGACGCCATTCATTCATATAGTAAGTAGTCATAAGTATGCGACACAGTTGTGCATAGATATATTAGTAGAACTCTGTTTTCAACCGAAGAAGGCTCAATTTGTTAGTAGAGCGAATATTAGAGAACGGCTGTACGGATTGGTATGAACCAATAAAATATCCTATATATATGCTTTTCAAAACTATACAACAACAATATTTTCCACTATGGAAAATTGATACAAAAACAGGTCTGGTTAGTCACTCAATAGAAACCGTTACATACCAACATCTTTTGGCAGCATGCCGTGATCAATTACAAATTGGAAAAAGGGTTGATCAATGAATAAGTTACTTCTCTCGCATTTTGTTGGGCAGTGATCATTAAAACAGTCTGAATTTTCAAAAAACAAGCCTGAATGCCAAAACAAAAATGCCGGATAAAAACTATGGGATCAATTTAGCATAAACTCACATTGCAAATTGAACCTCCCCTCTAAAAACTTATTTAGGGGGAATTTTCAAAAAACAAACAAATATTATTTCTATACATAATAAGGAGTACATGTTTAAATTTGCAGCCCTCTAGCTCAATCGGTGCGGTCTGTATGCGTGATATATATATATATATTGTCAAATCCACAGACAACGCTGTTTCGTCGTTTATACGACTCATCAGTGTGGCTACTGACTATAAGTGCCTTGGTGCCCCGAGCGAGGATTGAAACCGGGTATCTGTGTCGACAGCCCGATGTCTTACCACCGCCCCAAGTCACCTCGGCGTATGTAGGTCACTTTATAAGCACATATAAACCTATATGTTTTTATATCTATTTACTAGCCAGTCAACCGGACGGACTTGAAAACTGAAGAAAACCTATTTTTACAGTTTTGGTTGACGGTTTCTAACAAGCGTGAATGGTGCTGGACACAAACTAAGGGATCAATTAGCATAAACTTACGTTGCAAATTGAACATCGAAACCTATTTGGGGGTGGGGGGCATACAAAACAGTTTTCTCTAGACATAATAAGGAGCCCTCTAGCTTGAAAACTGAAATAAACCTATTTTTTTGGTGGCTGTTTTGGTTGACGGTTTCTAATTATATGGGGTGAGGAAACAACGTCCATCTATTTGATTAAAAAAATCAATGCAGATTACATTTCATCAACTTCTATTGAAAACGCAAATATTTAATTGGTACTCCAGTCATGATAATCGTAACATTTGCCACTTACGTCGCTATTTTTTTATTTTTTAAATTTATTTTGAGGACGGTGGGATTGGGAAAGGTCGTTTCTTTCCCTTTTCTAATGGCTTATCTTAGCCATAGATACAAAAAGAACTTTCCGCTTTTCAATCTCATGCTTGGTTAAGCGGGAGAAAAGCTGTTCTTTGAATAAAATTATACTTTCTTATATATCTTTAATTCATTATTTCATTTATTCGTTACGTCACCCCATCTTGCATTCTTTCTGTTATCTGTCGCACTATTTCTTCCAGAACTTTATAGATATATTGTACACTTACTTTCCTTCATCTTTTGCCTTCTACTTCTTTCTTTCTCTCGTCATCTCATTTCTCCCACTCATTTCGTTGCTTCGTCAGTTTGTTCTTTCTTATCAAGATTCATTTCTTTTCTTTTCTTTAATTTAGTTTTTCCTATCAATATCAACTCCATACATCTGGCCTCTGCCTCAACTGCTCAAATCTTTCCTTCTGCTAATAAGTCCCTCTTCTTCTTTGTAGTTTCTTCATTTCTCTCATCTATATTATATTTTATATTTTTTCATTCCTCTCTCTTAGTAGCCATTAGTCCGGGGGCCAGCGGGGGCTACCGTGCGCCCCCCACCCATAATTCTACTTTTCGGGTACCAAAATGTTCCTTAGGAT
>VCCN01004764.1:64992-77687 GCA_006491835.1 Architeuthis dux
TATTGTTCCTCATTCTGATGTACCCATTGGTTTAATTCTATTGTTGTCCACATGTATTTAAAACATTTCTTTCACTTGTATTTGTATGTTTGCGTTTGCTACTCCTTGACATACTAATTCAGCGTACACGTGAACTTACTCTGGACAGGGTATACATATCAACCTCGCACATACGCACACACTTACACTTGCACACACGCATGCACACACTCAACCCACTACCACCACACGAGTCACACACTGATCTTTCCCACACACAATACTAACATACAGACATTCACGATACATGAATTATTTTTTTTATCTCACTTCCAAAAGATGCGCGGACGATGACACACGTCTATTACGGACACTAGTCGAAACTGCGGTCCGCATAACACAAAAGATTAAATCAAAGAATAATAAAAATAATAATGAACTCGTGCATATACTCCTGGTTTGTCCTAAATAGTGTTTATTACAGGTTTACATCTGCATATCATCCTACTTCAAATAAAGTATGTTTGTTTTATTCTGTGACATCATATTTAGTTTGTTAAACTATTTTGGTTTGTTAACCTATTTTGGTTTTATTATTTCCATAAAGTTTCGAAATTCGAAACGCGATTGACTTGCCATGGTTTTATTAGTCAATGAACCCTTTCCTAAAAATGTGAGGCGGGTGATTTTTATTTTGTACTATCTCAAGCTACCGCCAATAGCAGTGATGGCAAGAACATTTTTTTCCTTGTCAAAATGTATTCTGGACATGGTTTGTAGTTGGCACGTTTATTTGACTTTCCTAATCAACCCCTTCAAGCATAACTCACTGATTAATCACACATATGACAAAAAATAATCGATGATATTCTCAACTATATTCTTATCTCATACTGGTTGCAAAGAGTATTTTTATATTTTTACTTTCAATTGATGCATATCATCGTTTTCGAAAAGAAAAACTACACATCTACTGGAAATCGAACCCGTGACTCTTGTGTAGCAGGCAAACACGTAGGACTGCTTCGCTTCATTTGTATAGTCGTTTCATTTAGTGAAAACAACAAAATGTTGACTGGCAGTCTTCCTGTTTACGACTGAATTTCTGGCTTGATATTCGTTTATGAGATGCAGCGATATCTACCAGTCTCTCCTCCTCTTTTATTCCAAAGACTTCTTGGTGGGCACGATATAACCATTATGCAGGAGACGATGTATTACATTCATCTAGTCTACTCTCTATTTATGTCATGCCATTTATTTTCTTGAACCTCATCAGTTTCGTCTTTGAATTTCTCTTCCCTCTTTTCTCATCTACAGAACTTTTCTTCTCTTTTTTTACAGCTCCTTTCCCATTTTGGATACCCCTTCTCCCTTTTGATTTGTCTCCCTCGTTCAACTCGTTTCTGCTACCCGCCTCTTCTCGACGCATATCGTCTTGCTTTCTTTTTCACTGTCACTCGTTAATCTTCTCTAATCAATCAAGTCTCGACGCCTGCAGCAGGTGGCGGTGATGGTAGCAACATGAATAAAAGAAAAAGTCAAATAGAGGGTGTGAGATGGTCGTGAAGATCAAGTCGAGGAAAATAGCCAGTGATGATTTGGAAAAATAGGTACTTAGAAGCAAAACGGACTATTGAATTTGAGGAAGTTCACTGACAGAAATGAAGTGGAAAGATGTCTTGTTTGCTTGCTTACTTATTTGAATTGAATGAATAAAAGGAGGCATGGACGGAAGAGATGCAAGTGAAGATAAGAAAGGAGAAGTAGAGGGAAAAAGAACGTAAAAGAGAAAATTGAGAGAAGCCAAAAGAGACCAATGTTTGAATGAAAGAAATCATATTAAAATATTAAATATTATTATTAAAGGTAAACGGCGACGTGTCCGTGAAAACGCCCAAAACTTGTCAACCTGTCAATGTTATCGTAATAATCTTTATGTCATCAGTAAGAAGAAAGATTGAAGAAAGTTCTCAAAAAAGAATTATTTGTGTAAACAATATAAAACCGGTGATATTTGTGTTTGAAATATTATTTTTTACTTAGCAAACCGGTGTACCAAACTTTAATCATTCACATGATTTCAAACTTCTACCAAAATTTAACTAATGATTAGATTTCAGTAACATTTTCAGTACTTATTCATTAATGAATTATATTTTAGGAAAATGGTATTTTGTAAGAAAAACTTAAGGAAATACTTTTTCAAGTCAATCAACCATACCTTTATTTAATTTTATGAAACCTCGATAAAATATCAAACAGGTAGCAAAAGGTGTTTACATTTTAAAAAGATAAGTCACTTTTTTTTTAAAGTAGACTTTGGTGAATTAAATAATTCACTGAATGTAAAAAAACTGAAAACTGCAATATAAACTAAATTACTCGAATGTTTAGCAATTTCTTTGTTTTATGGATTAAAATGTGTACATGAGGGGTATGTAAAAGGGAAAACTGTACTGTATAAAGAATTTAATCGATTTTGAAAAATGTTTTAAAAATCTTTTTTCTCTATTTATGTTCAATAAGTAGACGTGACCTTTAAAAAATATAATAACGGTGTTTTCATAATCTAGAAATAATGAATTAATAAAAAATAATAACCATTGGTATTTTTGAAAATGTTAAATTCTTTCTTAAAATACAGATGTTCTGCTTTTAAATTGTATGAATGCACGGAATAACTACTTCCTCCGCTTGTTGAAGATCAAAGAACACTTATCACCAATCTGTCACCTGTGATGAGTGGCACCTGGTATGAAACGATTTTTTCAGTGTATTGTAAGTAAAAAGTAAGTAATATTCTTTCGAAATTCATTAAAGTAATTGTTAAAGTAGCTAATTTTCGTACCAAATTATCTCAATGACGACTATTTTATTTTGGAAAATATTTAATTGTCAAACTTCAGTCCAAGTCAGAGGCTGGAGGTGACTTTGTTTTTCCACCGTAGCAACAAGAACAAGAAAAATCCTCACCTAATTTAGGGGGGTAAACTTTAAACTGTTTGTCTGTCCATTACGTTAAACCAAACCCATATGTAAAATTAGCATTTCACTACCGTGAATTGAAATCATGACCAAGTGATCGGTAGATGGATATCTTACCGACTGAGCCAAATTGACAAGTATTGTGGGAAAAAAAGTTTCATTACTTACCAACGGTCGGGCAAAAAGGAGAGGTTAAGTTTCTGGCCTTCAGACGGATGCCGGGAAAAAGTTAGCCGGTGTACTTTTGAACTTTCATATAGATCGTAGAAGTCCCGGAAGTAACCGGAAGTCCAGAAACCAATTACTGCGCATGAATGGAGGGTAATTCAAAATGATCCGTATAACCCTCAGAGTGTGTTCGCCGAAGTTGTTCGAGTTGTCGAAGTTACCGAAGTCGAACTACCGAGAATTTCAACCATTAGAATTCATTACGCCCCCCCCCCCCGAGACAGGAGTCAAATTGTTACCATACTTCTGTCACCAAGTTAACTGACGAAAGACCAAAGAAGAGCTTAAGTCGCGAGAAGAGCAATTTTTTCGCAAACACCGTTATACACGCGGACGTTAATAGACAAGGTAAGGGATCTTTGATTCTTCTTTTCGCCTGACAGTTTCCAAAAGTTAAATTGGGTTCTTTAGACTTTGGATCTTTCCCCATTACCTCCGCCTTTGGAAATAGTTATTTGGTAACGAAAATATTTCTGAAACATTGCGAGAAAACCCAGTAGTAAAATTAAAAACAGATTGCTAATCGCATTAAATTAAAAGTCGTGTTAGACCTGTTTCGTATTAAATCCAACATAGCGGACGGCCAGGAGGAATTCACCAAGGCTGCCCTGAAGAAGAGAATAGACGTATCCATGAGGTGGTTACACGAGATAAAAGGTGTAACGCAAAAGGTCTTCGACTTTTAGAAACAGGAACTGAAGGGATGGTTGTTTGAGTTAATAAACCCCATGGAAAAGCAGCAGGAGATGTTTCTATCGTAGGGAAGAAGGAGTATTATGAGAGCTGAGAAGAGGCTTTCGCCTATCGGTTCAAGTTCTGGTCAGACTTGGACAAGGAGATACAGTATCTGTTAGATGAATCTGATCAGCTCCCCTCACCTGGTGAGTCTACTGCAGAAACTCCCCCTAATGCTGTCCCTCCTCAGCTCCAGAACCTAATACGGGTCTGGACCATGTCCCGTCTTTATCGTCACAAAAAGCCAGAAGTTGCCAGTGCCATTCAGACTGAACATTTAGGCTGCCACAGGTCATATGGTTGTCTGAATTCTTCCGATAGCTCCAGCACCCGTGGTGTTATTGATGTACACTTTAATTCGATGTAGTTCTCGCAACCGGAAGAAACGAAAGAATTACAATCATAGTTCACTTGGATTTGAAGGTGACAAAGCAAAGCAAACCCGAGGCCAACAATTCTCGGCTTCAGCAAAGAAACCCAAGCTCTAGACCAGCTATTGGGAGTCATTCCAACAACCATCTACGACCAGGAGGTCGAGATGGGCAACAACACGACAGAAGCCCCAGTTTTATGGCTACTGTTGGCAGCCATGCTGCCTCCAACCAACTACACCAGAATGAAACTGCCCCCCCCTACACGTAACTGCAATCTAAGTTGCCAGGCAGCAATGGAGGAAGGGAAGCAGAGTCCAATAGGTGGGAATAAGGACATTGACTCCACCAACAGCATCTATGAAGAACAGTGGATCGGGTGTTAGAAAGAAATCTTGTATCCGTAATAGTAGTTAAAGACTCAATTCTAGAACAAAAAGGATTCAGTCTTTTGACAAAAATAAAGCTTCATCTTCCAAACCAACAAGTACAGCAATATCGATGGAGAATGCTGGTACCCCTCGACCATCATCTCCTCGACAAATCAACTCACGTACTCGCAGGATGAGTACAACCAATGTGACGAAAGAAAAGCCAGATTCTAAATTGTTAAAAATGACAACAAACAAGGGAAAATCGCTCAGCTTACAGAAGCAGAAAGAAGCTGCGAGAACTTCTATCAAAGCTCCTGAATAGGTTGTTACAAATAAAAACCTGCAAATGAACATGAAGATAATTCCAATAATGCTCTATGGAATCCTGACAGTAATTCACAACTCTCCAAGCTACGTGTGATTAAACCTGCTCGGAAGTGTGAACAAATGAAACATAAAAATGCTAAAACTCACTGAACTGGTTGAAAATCCTTAAATTTGAAAAGCTTAAGTGTGGTAAATTTAACCCTCGCCTCTTACAGACAATATAGTTCTACTAAGCGTACCAGTTAGTTCTATGATAGAACTGGGATTGTTTGTTGGTCAAGATGCCAAGTCTTGTTGTAAAGATTTGTCAGAACAGGAAACTGTTCCGGAGCTTGTCATCGGCTTTCAAAGCTGATAAGTTGACACCAAACCAACCAATACCAATCCAGAAGAACTCAAGGAATTCAATTCAAACGGAACCTAATGGTCAGTGGAAGATGAGGCAAATAACCAACTGCAATTGGCCTTCACAAACTTTAAGTACCATCTAAGACTACGGGAAGGATACAGCAAGTACCAGTGCTTATATCTGTTAAACGCAAGTTATATCAGTGAATGGGCAATGTCAGGAGTTGAAAACAGCTTCAGCATTTCCATGCAAAGGTGGATGAGCACTCTAAAGATCAGGATCAAACTGGGGGGACACATATCAGTAAGATTATACTGCAAACTGAACCTGGCAGTTGTATTTTGCTTAATAGTGAAAAGGGTACTGCTGGTCACTTATATCAGTTCATAGTTAAATAAGTGTTGCCTGGTTGAGGTCTTGAATGTGTGAGTTTGTTACACTCATATACAAAATCCCATTATGAATTAGATATATTTATAGTGGTATTTCAGAATTTACCGTCACTAGTATCCGGCAGGTGTTGATTAGAATTACCTGAAATAATTGATTATATCACTTATCATTTCCCTTCAATGGGGAAATATTGATAGCTTCTCACTTTGAACAAGATATTTTTTATTTCCTTCAAATCTTTGTTTTTCCCACCTATTTCCTCTTGACAACACATTTACAATACCTACTTCCTTTTTACATGGCCCGGATAACTTCCGGTAGTAGAATGACGTAGCAAAAAAAGCTTCCGGCCAGTATGTTTATATGTATTGTCTTCTTTCTTCGGATGCAAGGTTTCGCAATCTGACGGAATAAGCGTGCACACACGCACACGCTCGCACATACTATGCGAAAGTCGATATGTGTGATTATATTTGTATGTCTGCAGTGAGCATCACGGACAAACTAAAAGTCTCGGGGGTCTGATTTTTTGCATGGATATTGCCTTGGATAAATCATAAGCTATTTTTCTTTTTCTTTTTCTTTCACTATCAAGTTTTTAGGCAGTGGGGGGGGGCGATTCACAATGCAAGAATAATGCTAAACTGAACACATATATTATGTCCAGTATAATGTGACGTAGTAAGCGTCTGTAAGTGTTACAACATATTCATATAGAATAGAGAACATTTTTATGGATTGGAGAGAGAAATAGAATGTTTATATATGTTTTTTTCTATTCGCATTTCATCTACGCATGTTTTTCTTTCTTACTTTATTACAAAAGCAGACCACAAAGTAAACATTCATTTAATGTCGTGTAAATAAACAGCTTTTCTTCCTTCGTATTCTATTTGCATTCGTCTACACATATTTTTGTTTGCATTAATTTTTTTTTTTCATAGGTAATATTGGAAATTTGCGAGTAGCCTTTTTAAAATACAGTTTAGACATTTTAAATGATTTTTTGTATTCCAAGTTAAATTCAACCTCATTATTTAACTGTAAATAAAAATTGCATTTCCTCTCATTCTCTATTCGCATTAAAGATATTTAAAACAAAGACATTAGAAATGAAAAAACGGTTGTATGAGAGAAATAGTGAGAATGTTTATATATATATATATGTGTGTGTGAGAGAGAGAGAGAGAGAGAGAGAGAGAGGGGGGTAATCTAGCTAAGAGTCAAACGCGAGGAAAATTTACTCTTTTTTAAAGTGAGGGGAAACATTTTTTCCCTTTTATGGGTCAAAATAGAGGGGGACCTTCATTTTCCTTTTAGGAGTCATATCGGGGAGGAGGGAGTTTTTTCCCTTTTAGATGTCAAAATCGGGGAATGGGATTTTCACCCATTCAAGTGTCAAAATCGGGTGGCGCTTTTGTTTCCCCCTTTTATGGGTCTAAATCGGGAGGGGGAATCTTTTTTCCAGGGGGGTGGACTTTTTTTTCACGTTTCAGGAGTCAAAATCGGGGGGGGGGGTTCCTTTATATGGATCAAAATCGATAGGGGATTTTTCCCTTTATCGGGGAGAGTTTTTTCCCCTTTTAAGGTGTCGAAATCGGAGGGGTGTTTTTTAGGGATCAAAATCGGGAGGAAGGCTCTTTTCCAGGTGGGGAACACCTTTTTCACGTTTTAGGGGTCAAAATCTAAGCCGAGGGCTAAAAGTCGGATGTTTTTTTTTACCCTTTTAAAGGTCAATATCGAGGGGGGGGGGCTTCCCTTTCATGAAATCTCTATAAAATATCATGTTTTTATATTTGTTGTTATTTTTCTCCGGGTAACCCTGCTAGTATTCAATATTCTCAAATGTTTTAGTCCTGAATTCTATCCCTTTTAAAAGTTAAATAAATAAAACAACACAGTTCTGGTTAGTCACTTAATAAAAAACCCACAACGTGACCCATGTCTTTTGGCAGCATGCTGTGTAGGGGGTGATCAATAAAACATTGGAAAATGAGAGGTGATCGATGAATAAGTTACTTCTCTCGCCTTGTGTTGGGCAGTGACCACTAAAAAGTCTGAATTTTCAAAGAAAACAAGCGTGCATGCTACCGGACACAAATTAAGGGACCAATTTAGCATAAACTTAGATTTTAAGGGGATGTAGAATACAATCCCCATAAAACCTATTTAGTAGAAAAATGGTTCGAAAAATAAAAATGAGTGTCGTATACAGAGGCGTAGCTAGAGATTTGGGAGCGGGGGGGGCGTTTTCAATTAGCCCCCCTCCTCAGCTACTCCTCTGGTCGTATAAAAGAAATAAACAAGAACAAATTGTATGTGGTATCATAAAAAAAAAAGTATATGTATATTTAGAATATGAGACCAGGTAAAACAAGTCACCAATCACTGTAATTTTGGTATTTGGGGGGCTTTACATTTTATTGGTATTTGTCCGGCTTTACATTTTAAGTCCCTTCCGTTGCTGTACGGGCGACTAGAGCTTTTTTTCCAGGTGGCCCGAACTGGTGCTAACTTATGAAACAGAGTTAGAGTGAGAGGGGGAAAGGGAAGATATCCCAAAAAAGAAAAGGAACCGCAGAAAAAATGTATGGAGAGAAACGTTGGGTAGAAGGGAGAGAGATAGAGAGATAGAGAGAAGGGTGGGGGTGGGGCAATACGCTAGACCCACTATGCGTGCGTATATATATTTCTGAGTTGTATTTGTCAATGTGTATGTGTTTGTCTTTCTCCCCCCCTACCCCTTTCAGTACATGAGTGTGGTTGTGGATGTACTTGGCACCTTCAGTCAGGGTTGCCAGCTTTGTCCGATTTCGGACATTGTGTCCGTTTTAGGCCTGATGTCCGAATGAAATGGAAAGTTCTTGCCACTTTTAGCTATTTATTTTCATTATATAATCTAGCTACTTCTAGCCACTATCAGCTATTTTTAGCCATCAAATTTATTCTGTCCGATTTGACCGACTTCGAGCAGGGATATCAACTTTTGCGAATACTATTGTCGGATTTTGAGAAAACTGATCTGGCAACCCTGCCTTCAGTTCTCAGGCGATACTAAAGGAAAGGAAGAATATTTTACTCAGGATAGATAGATAGATAGATAGGGAGGGAGGAACAACAGATATCAATTTATAGATTACATAAGCAGTGGAATTATACAATATTATGAGTTTTAAATAATATACTTATTAAAATAAAATTTGAACATTTTAAATAATATATCTAAATAAAATGCAATATTAATTAATTAATAGCGTACATAACATTTCAGGAACGTTCATTTTTCGAGCGTACTCAACATTTTTAGTTGTAAAGTTGATTTGTTAATTTCCCTTTGAAATGTCCAGTCAAAATGTTCTCATTCGATTAACAACCTAACCGATAAGACACTGGCACATTGACCCGTAAGAGATCTTAGGAGAAGTTTTTACTCATTTGCGTAAACAATGTACATCACGTATATCACTTATATCACAAAAAGACACATTTCTTTTTCTTTTTGTGAAAAATAATTTACATTTAAGTCCTCTTCTTTTCATGCTGACAGTTCTATTTTCATAAAGTAACGGTAACTCTTTATATTTTCACAATGCAGTTAAGCTATCATTTAATTAACTATTTTGATCTAATCACCATCTTTTGATTGCTACTTTTGTAAGATTTAAAATTACAAGATTTAAAAAATTTTCAGTTTTAATCTCAATAAACAACAAACGTGGCATAAGTGATTAAATTGCTGCCAGAAATGTAAACATTAATGTTTAAACATCCGAATCCGGCAAATTAATAATAATGTTTTTTTTCTGTGTAAAACAAATTTCATTTTCTCCCCCCCCCCCGCAACAGGAGCAAATTTAAAATTCTAAAACACAAATGTGTTATTACACATGCCACGTCAAACAGAAGATGAAAGTAATTCTTTAAAAAAAAAACTGCAAATAAATAGTTAATACAAAAGATGTGTTTTTTAAAAATATTTTGATGCTAATGATATCATCATCAGAATATCTTGAAAGTAGAATTATTTCGTAAGTATATTTTATATAAAAGTTTGGAAGAAAACAAAACAACTGCAATAACAAAGGAAAAGATAACACACAGATTTCCCAGAAGGGAAATAGTTCAAGTATTTAGCACTAATTAATGCTTGTTAAAAAAAAGGGTGCCAGTGTTTTGTCAAGGAAGGGGGGCAAAGGCATGGTCGAACGCAAATGAACGGAGCGAAACAAAAAATGATTATGGGCAAAATGCTAACTATTGAGAGATGCATAAAAATAAATTCAATAAACAAAACAAAAATATTTTATCGCAACCGAAAAACTTCATGTTTTATTGCGCTAAGACTTTTCCCTGAGATCTCGAGTACTATTTTTATTCTCTTTAATTATTATCCATTTATTTTCTTTTTATTTCCAATAACACCCAGACTGTCTTCCCGAAGATGAAGGTCGGAGACTAGCACGATAATAAAAAGCATAACCATGACAGTGAGCCATGGGAAACAGCTAAAATAAAGCTGTGAAGGAGGAGGACAGTAGTCACAATACCGAGAGGCAATTGGTGTGCTGCTCCTTTCCCTCTTGGATTTCACCTTGATGAACTAACATTATGTATGAACCGTTGTCAGGTAAATATGCACGCTTTGGCAAATAGGTAGTTGATCCAAGATAGACACCAGATAGTGAGAGGGATGGTGAAATAAGGAAAATAAAGAAAGAGACAGAAAGAGAAAAAGTATTCTGTCAGAAAGGAATATCAGACCACATATATACGAAGAAAATGTCAGTGGGAGAAATGTCAGAGAGAAATAAAGAAGGACGATGCGGAATAGTTTAAATAAAATACGCGAGAACGATACGGACAGAGAGAGAGAGAGGGAGGGGGAGTAGAAAGAAAGGAATGTTCGATTAAATGCGTAGATATGAAATGAAGAGAGAGAATATAGGAAAGAGCGAAAGTAAGTGAGGGTGCAGCAGAGATAAAAGAAAGATATAAAAGAAAGATATAAAAGAAAGATATAAAAGAAAGATATAAAAGAAAGATATAGAGAAGATGGCAACAAGAAAACAATAATCTATATGGGAAAGAATATGAGATTTCTTAGACATTTGATTAGTTTAAAGAGAAAAGATAGATTAATAGAGGGGGTGGGGAGAGGGAGAGGGAAAAATAAAGGGTGGAAAGTCACCGGGAGGCCAATGTGGTTGCCGAAAGTGCTTTCAATATTGACCCTTTACAGACAGATAAATAATGTAAGAAGTGAGGTTTCAGAGAGAGAGAGAGAGAGAGAGAGAGAGAGAGAGAGAGAGAGAGAGAGAGAGAGAGAGGGAGGGGCATCACTAGCATATCACAGTTTCCAGATCTGCCGGTGGCGCCATTTTACGGTCGACAGTCGTGTCATATCTGACATCTTCTCAGACCTACCCCCGTCCCCTTCTCTATACTTTCCCTCACGTCACATTCTTCGCTGTTTTAGGGCAAACATCTAGTGTGGGCCGAAGTCATGACGAACTTTCCCATTGTTTCGGATTAACGTGTCAGCGTCGTATTCCCAACCGAAGCTTCGTAATGTTCTCTTCAATTCTATTTTTATTTAAATGGACAGGACCTGGTGTGGTCGAAACCCCTGGTTTGGTCTCACGACAATCCACTGTTTTCTTTTCCATGAAGGAAACAAGGGGCCGGGGAGCTTCATTACTTTTCTCAACTCTACCATAATTACGATTTCAGTGGCACTAGCTTGTATTTGGGACTAGGGAAGTATTTAGTGTTTAGTGTTTACCGACCAAAAACTCGACACATACGCACGTGCTTGCTTAACATTCGCGTGCGCCCGCGCACACACACACACACAGTGTACGTGTTTATTATATCTTTAAGAAAAAATGATACCGTTAAAATTTAAACCCTAAACCAATAAAAGACAAAATTCAATTCTTTTTTTTCTAAGCTTGTTTTATTCTTAAAAGTAATCGAGGTTTTCAAATTTGAAGTAACAAAGGTAAAAAAAATAATCTGAATAAATGAAAATTTCGTCGCAAAAATGGTTAGAATCTTTAAAAAAAGAAAAAGATTTCTTTTTAAATTGATGGCATGAGCAGCAATTTTTAACAAACTTGTCATAAATTGACTTGACTGGCAAATTTATAGGCTAGGGCGATGAAATCATCAAGCTATCAAATCCCATATTGGGCCATGTCATTAGGTTATTTTTTTCGCAAAGATTTGATCAATTAACTAATTAATGTATAACAAGCTATGTACGTTGACAAAAAGGGGCAAAGATGTATGAATCAAAATTTACAAAGATAGATAGATAGATAGAATCAATTTTGTGATAAGAATCTGTGGAATTTAGCAATATTCTTTTGAATATTTTGGTTCTCTTTTCCAGATTTGGTTCTGCTGTCAACTTTTTCCCGTCAAAAAGCTGTAAATAAATTCTTCATTTGCTTTGGTGAAAACATACACAAGCCATTCTCAGCACTCATGGCTTCCATCATTGGTGTATATATAACTCAACACATGGTTCGGGTTAAAATTGATTATCATCATCTTTTGCTCTTTTGGAGAACTCTTTACTTGACGTAAATAAAACATTCACAATTTGCTTGTAACTGGAACACACACACACACACACACACACACACACACACACACACACACACCTGCCCGATAAAGAAGTAACAAGGTGATTACTCAGTAAAGGTCAACGTAACATTAGGGACAGAAATGAATAAAGAATGATAAATGTTGGAAGTCTCAGCATCTGAAACATCATACAAACAATCTTCCTAATTATATATATAGCCTAGAAAGCTTTACGATTTTACAACGAAAACTCAAACACTTACTTGATTAAGCCTCCGTCCATCCCTGTGTGCGCCAGTAAGTAAAGTAAAGTTTAAGGAACCCGCGTCAACCTTGGAAGCCACCTATACGCGGTGCTGT
>VCCN01004764.1:78113-91885 GCA_006491835.1 Architeuthis dux
ATATGGTATGGCTGCCTGTTCTAGCGAGCGTAGCGAGCGTAGCGATCCAGTGAGCGAAACACGCCTAAAAATCTAAAAACTGTAACCCATTTTAGAGAGGTTTTGAGGCCATATGAGACGTATATATAAACAAATATTAGTTAATTTTACTTATCGGTCAATTGTTGAAATAGCCTGATTTTAATCATAAGCACACGCAAAGAAAAAAAGAAGAGCAGTGGGCCTATTAGTATTTATCAAATGTAAGAATATATTTCTTACCTTGAACTGTTACACACTTGAATACATCTTTAAAACAATTTCCAAATTGGGGGCACAGTTGGATTCATGGACATGACTATTCTTGTGTATCAATTGCGGGACGATGGTATCTAAGACATTTGTGTGTGTTGATTAACAGTCCAGACCTCATTTCCGTCACCGTAAGGTTCATGCTGCTAAAGCATCGTTTAAAAGTGCTGCTTGAGATTATTTTTGAACATCGAAGCAAAGGCTTCAGTGGAATATGTCAACCACCGTTGTCTAGAAATTCTCTGTATGCTATGACTGCTTTTAAAAATGGCAATCTAAAACGTTCGCAAAGGGATTTATCTGGCGACTCATCGATTTCTAGGATACCCAGCTCAGAAATTATGTTTGAAATGGAGTCAGAAGTTGTTGGTCGTGACTTTCTTGATCCATGAGAAGAATTTGGTGTGGATAACCGTTGTTTTATATTGTTTATGTTACTGGTTAAAAACTGATCATGATTGATTGGAACAATCCTGTTATCTTATTTCCTAAATGGTATTCTATGCTTCTAAGACTTTCTTACCCTTGCGTTCCTTCATTACCTGGAAAAATCGTATGCTGCAGTGAATTAACATGTCTGCATAAACTATAGCAGTATCCCTTTTCTGTAAGAGAGAAGAGATAATTCAAATAATACATCGTACAGAAGTACCAGATCAAGGAGGAACTGTTTTGATGAAATTCCCTCTATCAGCAATAGCATGCTCAAAATGGTAACACAGAGATGCATAGTCATTCCAAATTGCGGAAACAGTTCTGAAGGAGCATGCAGCTCATCTAGTTCCTAACACTCTTCCAATATCTTTAATCTGTCCATCCAGCTTCGCTGCGCACTGTTGAATTTCCCATCGGCTCTTAGGAGATTAAATATATTAAAGAGTACGTTTTATCCATAAATGAACGAACATTATTAACACAATGTACTTCAGAAATTGTATCTGCTATTGACAGTCCTAAGCGATGATTAAAGCAATGCCATATGAGAGTACTTTTGCAACAGCTACATCAGAGTTTTGTCCAACATTACACTGGCACCATCACCAGTAAAAGTTTCCCATTTCAAATGGACTATCAAACTAGTTTTGTTACTAAGAGTCGTAGACTCGTCAATTAGAATAGTTATTTTCCCTTTTATTTCAAGGATGCGTTTGCAGACCTTTACTCTTATTTCTTGTGCAACATGGCCAATTAATCTTTGTAGAATTACCTTTTCACGCTCTACATCACTCGGAGACTCGTGCAAGTTGCACTTTCTTTTGTTTGTTCTATCACATTTGTTTTCTTTTGTGAAAGATGATTGTATGGATGGTTGTTTACGTTTTTCACTCATTTTGAGGGTACGACGTTTGATTAAATGAAGATTCTTTTGAAATTTTGAGTAACTACCAAAGCCTACATCACGCACATTGGTTGTGTAAAAATATAGCTGCAATGCACAGTTTTGGCTGTACGAACAGAAAAACAAAATGACAATTTTAGTATCATATAGATAGTAAGGGAACAGCATTACACCTTCGAAACAAAATAAGGGAACACAGTTCTCACAGTAATACACCACCGTATATATAAATATATAAATGTATATACGTATTCTTTTAATTACATGGTGTTTTTTTGCTACAGATCTGTTTCACGCCGTCGCGGGATCTTCAGGCGAATGGTGTATTCTCTCTCTCTCTCGCACATCTGCTTAATGTAGGAGTGTCCAGGGTATGTACTTAAAGTTGTCATGAGGATCTGTGCCTACGGTTTCAGACAGCCGTACTATCATGAAAATCTGTGATCAAAGTTGCAGACAGCCATTCTGTCCTGATTCTCCTTCAAAGGCTCGGTAGAACTCTATAGCCAGCCCCCGCTTCTACCAACTACGGGATGCTCACGTTCTGTCTAACCACAGTTAAGCCTTAATGTCGGAACATCCCCGCAAGAGTGCGACATACCCCCATAACTAGCTCAGACATCTGTCAGGAGAAGGACACTCCTGTCAAACCTACGACCTACGGGCTCTACTCCTATCCGCGACACTCCGGTGGCCCATAGGATGTAAACCCCGGGTTTAAAGGGTGGGGTCATCATCATTAGCAGCCATTATAAGTCCACTCCTTCCATGATGACCTATCTTGTGCTAATCTCTGCCAAGTCTTACCGGCAAATCTTTCTATCTCGTCCCTCCATCTTGTGTCTGGTCTTTTCCTACTTCGTTTACTGTCCCATGGGCACCAATCAGTTAGTCTTTTACCCCATCTATTGTCATCTCCCCTTGCTAGGTGGCCAGCCCATATCCATTTTTGCTGCTTAATTAGTTGTACAATATCCTTCACTCTAGTCCTCTCTCTGGTCCATGTTGTTCTTTTTCTATCTCTTAGAGTTATCCCTAGCATTGCTCTTTCCATGGCTCTCTGTGCTATTCTAAGTTTGTTTTCGGCTCGTTTTGTTAATTTACATGTTTCGCATCCGTAAGTCATGGCTGGTATTATGCAGCCGTTGTATACTTTACGCTTTAGGCACATTGGTAAGGTGCTCTTCAAAATGTCTCTATTCATACCAAAAGCCTTCCAACCTATCATTATGCGTCGTTTTGTTTCGTAGTCATGGTCTTTCTCTAGTTTTATTACCTGTCCTAGGTAGATGTATTCATCAACCTATTCTAGAGTCTCACCTTCTATCTTTATGACCTTTTTGTGGACTGTATTGTTGAGCATTACTTTTGTCTTTGTTCTGTTCATCTTTAAGCCTACTTTGTTTTACTTTCCCTATTTCGATGGGTTAGTATGTTTTGTAATTCTTCGGATGCTTCCGACGTCATAGAGATGTCATCTGCAAATCTTAAGTTACTTAAGTATTCTCCATCTATGTTTATTCCCATTCCCTCCCAGTGAGTTTTCCGAAAGATGCTTTCAAGGCTTGTGTAACGAAATGCACCCAGATCATGTTACCGGTAGCTGTAGGAAATGGCCAGATTTAAAAATAGGAAATCTGTGCTAAACTGCGTACGTGATAAACTGGACAGATCGGGTTACCGGAAACAGTTGAAAGGGGCTAGATTTGAAAATAGGAGGAAGGAGGGATCGTATGACCAGTAGCAGTTAAAAGGGGCTAGATTTGAAAATAGAGTGGGAGTTGAGATCTGACGCCGTTAGTGACAGGTCGCACGCAGATGCTCCCTTGCCCGTCAGGGGGGGGGGAGGAAACCGGTTAGAAGCAGTAGGACAGTTGGAGTTGAGATTTGAAGCGGTTAGCAACAGGTCAGAGACGAAGAGGGAGGAACCCTTGATTTTCGTAGTAGTACCTCGGAAAAGCGACCAACACATTTAGAAAACCGAATGCAACAGAGTTCAATACATGTAATCCGCAAACCGGCCCAGAGGAGACACTTATCGATGGAAATAAAACCCCAGATTTCAAATTGAAGATCCTTGAATTTTGTCGTCTTTTCTTTCCACACACGTGGGAGTGTCTTTTCTCCGAAATGAATTCCCCCCCACAGCAAGATCAGCTCCCGTCAGCAGACCCGGACAGAGAGTCATCATCATCATCATCAACCTGCAGCCCCGGAAGAAATCATCTTCTTTCTCTCCCTCTCTCTCTTTCTCTGAATCTCTCTCTCTCTCTTCCTCTCTCTCTCTCTCAACATCTCTTTCTCTCTCGGCGACCAGAAGAAGTACAGATGGCAATTATACTACATGTCTCAAATTGATGCACGTGACCAGGTTTCGAATAACCTATTCGAAATGATTTTGAATAACCTATTCGAAATGATTTCGAACCAAAGTTTCAACCACGGGAAAACAACAGTCCACAACGTGAAAAAGGTCCTGTATCCACTACATATGATACGATCACGACGAAAATGAAACATCGAACTTCGAACACGAAGAAAGGGAAGAAAAATCAAGTAAAACAAAATGTCTTTCTTTCAGTTGTGTTTTCTTAACAGCGACCAAATAACAATAAGTGCAGTTTTTCGCATCACATTTTTTCTCATTTTCTTCGACAGAGCAAATTCTTTCTAACGAGTCAAAGTATTTAATCATATTTGTTTGTGTTTATCGGTTGTTGAACGATTTTCGTTTGGACATTTTGATTTTTTTGATTTACTGTTTTTCAAGTGTAGTCGGCATGAGTAATGATCGGCAGGTAAATTAGTCAATTACTGAAATGGCTTGTGGTGTTTGACTGAAACGTAAACATATTTTGTTTACGCCTAGATTAGCGGGAGTAAGAAATACTCACGTTTTCGAATACTCAAGTAGGGACAATTTTGATCCCTGGAGAGGGCGAAGATGGCCTCTGTTTAAATATGCAATAGACCATCTTTTTTCTGAAGATGTCAATAGGTGTCGCATGAGTTTGCCTCATCTATGGAACCGGGATTTCGGTTCGTCATGAAGTTGACGCGTCAACACTGCATCGTTTTAATTATGTTATTTCACCAAGGATAAGGCAAGTTTTTCGCCTTGTGTAATTGTTGAGATTTGAGTATCTCTGTTGATTTTATGTGGAAATATTTTGCTCGTTGAATTGTTGACTGCCGTGGGAGTGGAATCATGTGATGTTGAAAGGTGTACTGTTCAAAGATTTTGTATTGTGTTTTATATGCATGAATTCTTTCTTCGAAAGAGACAGGAGTTAAGGGCACTCAAGAAAAGGCATAAGCAGGCCAGTGAGGAGGAACACCAGCCACTACTAGAGCTTCGAAACATTTTAAGAACGAAGCTCCTTCACCTTCTGTGCCACTCCGATCTACGAATAGACTTTATTCGTAGATCGGAGTGGCACAGAAGGTGAAGGAGGGAGAGGGCGAGGGAAAGATCATCTTTCTTCGCAGATCCCCTCGGCTTCACCAGGAAACTACTCGGCGTCAAGCGGAGTGGCCAGCTGAATTGCACCACGGACGATATCAATACTTATCTCCGAGACACACTAAGTGACCCTGTTAGGGACAATGAACTCGGCCACATCGAGTCCCTAATTAGTCCTGCCCCGCCCACCTCAGACTTCGATCTGAAAGAACCAAGCTGGAAAGAAATAAAGGAAGTGGTGAAGGCAGTTAGATCAGCCTCGACTCCAAACGCTGTACAAACGCTGTCCGAAACAACTCCAGTTCCTTTGGAAAATCATAAAGGTGATATGGCGGAAGGGCAGGATTGCAAACCAGTGGAGATACGCTGAAGGCGTGTGGATCACTAAGGAGGAGAACTCCAGAGATATTGAACAATTCAGGAGTACCGAAAGAAGATCTTCTTCAGTATTCTATCCCGGCGGCTGACTAACTTCCTATTGAAGAATAATTACATCGACACGTCAGTGCAGAAAGGTGAGATCCCGGGTATACCTGGCTGTATCGAGCACACAGGAGTGGTCACACAAATCTTGAGAGAAGCTAAGGAGTGCAAATGCGTATGGGTCCATTCCGCACAAATTAGTAGAGGAAACCCTGAGTAGACACCACGTCCCCAGCAAGGATTATTACAACAATTTCCAGTTGAGAATTTCATCAGGGCCACTAACCTCCGAGACTCGAGAGGGGAATCATAACAGGCTGTACGATCTCAACTGCCCTGTTCGCCCTCGCCATAAACATGGTAGTTAATTCCGCTGAGGTGGAGTGCCGAGGACCCATGATGAGAACAGGAGTACGACAACCTCCGATTAGAGCTTACTTGGACGATCTGACCATTACAACATCTTCAGTCCCGGAACCAGGTGGATCCTACGTAGCCTGGAAAAAACTCATAGCTTGGGCAAGAATGTGTTTCAAACCAGCCAAGTCGAGGTCTCTTGCTTTAAAAAAGGGGAAAGTAGCGAATAATAACCATCCCCACATTGACAGAGAGACATGTAAAGAGTCTGGGTAAGGTATTTAACAGCACCTTGAAGGACATATCGGCCATCAGCGAAGCGAGCTCTGACCTGGAAACGTGGCTGTCCAAATTAGAAACATATAGACTTCCCGGCCGCTTCAAGGCGTGGATCTATCAACACGCGGTGCTCCTGGGGCTTCTCTGGCCGTTGCTACTCTATGACTTCCCTATGACAACAGTGGAAGCCATGGAGAGGAAAATCTCCGCAGATGGCTGGGCTTGCCCAGGAGCCTGAGCAGTGCGGCATTATATGGCACCTCCAATGCTTTGCAACTTCCCTTCAAGGGGTTAGTGGAAGAATTCGTGGTCTTTCGGACGAGAGAAGCTCTACAATACAGGGACTCAAAAGGTGGCAGCAGCAGGCAGGAAATGGCGTGCTACGGAAGAACTATATGCAGCAGAAGAACGCTTGCGACAAAAATCCCTCGTGGGAACGGTGGCAAAAGGTCAAGTCGGCCTAGGCTACTTCCCTAGCACCCAGATTGCAAAAAGCCTGGGGGGAAGGAGAAACAACAACTTCTCCGGGAAGAGGTGCGTGCTAACGTTGAGGAGAAGAGAGTATGTAAGATGGTAGGATTGAGCCAGCAAGGTGCCTGGACAAGATGGGAAAACATACTGCGGCGGAAAATCAATTGGTCGGAGATCTGGCGTTCCGACGCCAGCCGAATTAAATTCCTGGTCCAGGCCATATATGATACACTACCAAGTCCTGCGAATCGCCTGCCCACGGGCCCTTAGCGATGGGCGATAACGATGGCGACACGATCAGTTACTTAGGACATTGGCCGAGACAGTCGCCGCAGCGATCCGGGCCAACAGTTACAACCCTGGAACGAAAGCCATTAATTTCGTTAAAGCCGGCGTTAACCCCCCCCCCCTCATCACGAAAAGCGAAAACTTGCTTGCTTTCCTCTGCTCAAGACTGGCAGTTGAAGGTCGATCTTGGGAGGCAATTGAAATTTCCCGTGCAGATAACAACATCTCTGCGCCCGGACATGTTAATTTACTATGACACCACTAAGCAGGTTATGTTGTTGGAACTAACAGTTCCATGGGAAGAACGTATAGAGGAATCCTTCGAGAGGAAGCTCGCGAAATACCAGGAGCTGGTAGAAAGGTGGAGACTCCAAGGATGGCGGGCGGCCTGCTACCCGATTGAGGTCGGCTGTCGGGGTCTTGCGGGAAGATCATTATGCAGAACCCTGAATCGACTTGGTTTGACAGGAGCGAAGAAGAGAAAGGTAATCAGAGCAATATCAGAATCTGCAAAAAGAGCTTCCAGATGGCTATGGATTAAAAGAACTAGTCCCTGGAGTTCAGTAGCGTAGCCCTGTGTGTGTGTGCTTTTTTGTGTTGGCGTACATAATTGACTTGGGTATGGCTAACCGTATTTTACCATTCATAAACAGTGTCATCTGAACAAAATAACATCCTCCCCCAAGAACAAAAGCATGTCCTCGAAATCCTGATTTCCCCCAACAAAGATCGTATTTTTTCCTCGATATGCACGTAGTTTTTTTTTCACCAATCATTGAGATGTAGCTTTCCTGAACATTTTCAGCAACCATTCACATTTTAAATCCACAAGAGGCCGACAAAATCGTTTGAATGTTTACACCTTGTTTTATAACGACGTAGCCACACGGGAAGTCATTCGCGGGATCTCACTGGTCACCACGAGAAGCATAAATACCAGCGTCCTTCTATTCTCTTTACATTACTTACCATTACCGTTACTAGCGATCAGTATGAGGTTTCTGTTAGCGTTTCGCTTCTCGGCTGCTTGCCGGAACAAGTACAATTCCGGAAGGGTCGCTTGGGTAATCGGATATGATGTTGAAAGACCTGAAATCCGAAATGATCCCGAGCCATATACATCACTGACGAGGCAGCCCGGCGAACCTTTGAGGTGTATTATACGAACTGAATTGTTTAGGTGATATTGTATCGCCTTGTCTTACTCCCTTTGCTATCTTTATCTTGTTTGTATCTTTATGTAGTCTAATTATTGCAGTGCCATTTTCGTATATGTTTTGGATAATTTGTATGTAATTCTCCTTTACGCCTTGTTCACGCACTGCGTTGTAGACTGCCGTGTGTTCTACCGAGTCAAATGCTTTCTCATAATCTACAAAGGCCAAACAGAGTGGTTTGTTATATTCTAGGGATGTTTCGATTGGTTGGTTTATTGCATGTAGGTAATCTATTGTTGAGTAGCCGCTTCTGAAGCCTGCTTGCTCGCGTGGTTGATTTTCGTCTAGGGTGCCTGTTAATCTGTAATTAGTTTTGTGAATAATTTATATATGTTAGGTAATAGAGTGATAGGACGGTAGTTACCAAGGTCGTGCTTGTCTCCTTTCATGTGGAGTAGGATTACTATTCCCTAGAAATTTTTGGGAACTTTTCTCTCTCTTAAGCATTGTGTGAATAGCTGTGCTAGTCCTTTGTGCAAGGTCTCTCCTACATCTTCTAGAAGGTCTGTCGTTATGCCATCCTCGCCTGGGGCTTTACCGAGTTTCATATTTTGTAAGGTGGACACTACTTCGTCTACTGTTATGTCTGGGATATCACTAATATCTATAGGATTATTAGTTTGTGATATTTCTATTTTGGAGGCGTACAAGTTTGCATAGTATTCTTCTGTTACTTTTGTCAGTGTGTCCCTATTTTTGATAATGTTGCCGTTTTTATCCTTTAGTGCAGTCATCTGTTGTTTGCCTGTATGGTCTGCAGATCTGGCATGTTTTAAACTCATCCTCTTTTTGATAACTATCCTTTTCGTGTTTTTCTTTCTTTTTTCTTTTCTAGTTATTTCATTGATTAATTTGTTAAGTTCTGCTTTTTTGTTTTTGCCCTCTTTAGATTCTATCTCCACATTTCCTCAGTTTGATTAGTTTTAATGTTGCTTTTTAGAATATTTCCCTTTATTATTGTTTACATTTGTATCGCTACCATCTCTGCTGCTTCCTTAATTATATTTGTCAGGCTCTTTAACTCTATGTCACTGCCGCTATTCCACAGTGTTTGAAATCGGTTGTCTATCGCTACTCTGAAGTTGTTAATGTTCTCTATCTCTATCTTATGTGGACATCTCTTCTTAAGAATCATTTTATTCTTTTCAGTTTTAAAGTTAAATTTAGTTCTGCACGCTACCATTCTATGATGGTGCCATTGGGCTTTTCCAAGTCCACTTTCGGCCTTCTCGTTTTTGAAAGAATGTATTAGTTATCTGTAAGCCGTATCTCTCTGAGAAATTTGCTAGCCTCTTTCATTTCTCTGGCCTATTCCATATTTCCCTACACTGGATTCTTCAACTTTTCCTTGACCTACCTTAGCATTAAAGTCTCCCATGAGTATTGTGTAGTTAGTCTTCTCTCTGTCCATTATCTTACTGATGTCGTCATAAAACTCTTCAATCTCTTGGTCAGGGCTTTTCGAAGTAGGCGCGTAGACCTGGATTATCTTCAGTGTATATTTTGCTTGGTTTAATTGTTATCCAGGCTATTCTGTGTGTGTGTGTGTGTGTGTGTGTGTGTGTGTGTGTGTGTGTGAGAGAGAGAGAGAGAGAATGTTTCGGTAAATTAATTAACGTTTTCATTTGCCTGTTATTTCTTTGTTACGGAAACTGTACCCGTATGCTACGCAAAGCATCTCTCTGCAATCTGCATATATCCCTTTCTCTATTTTACTTGATCTTATTTTGCATATGTGTCCTCCATCGAAAATAAAAACGCACTGTGGAGAAAGGTCATTTTGAATCAGTCATTTGTAATGTCTATAAGTGGCCAGCCTTTTCAAAATATGGCTAAAATTGTGTAGATTTCATTTCCAAGCAACTATATATGCTTTAAAAACTCATACAAAGGCTCCAAAACGTATAGATATACAACGATTGATCAGATATCAACATTCAAGTAACGTTATTCTCGATCTAAAGATATAAACTTTCAAATAACGTTATTCTCGATCTAAAATTAGCGTTATTTATATTTATATATAACTATTTAATTTATTTATAGTTTTTAAGCCTTTGTATGAGTTTTTGAAGAGTATATACTTACCTGGAAATTGAAATCTACCCAATTCTAGCCATTTTGGGGGACACCTCTAGCCAATTTTAGCCATTTAAAATAGCTGGCTGAAAATGGCCACTCTCCACAGTGAGCAAAAAATAAACGCTTAATACGTCATCTATTTCTTTATATTGAGAATTGATTAAATAAATGTTCTCTTAATGACATCACACATTCTTTTCTGACACCGTTGCAGCTGGTAAATAAATCACATACCCCCTTCCTTCCTCTTTCTGTTATTTAAGATATTGGGGGCCGACCGATCGAAATGTGTCTTATAGAGATGCGTATAAAATAAAAATACTAAAATGAAGGAATAACACGTTGACGGTGGTGAACACGGTCTTCTAAATTGATACGTTCTGGGGGGGGGGTATAAATTGTGGAGTTGCATAAAAGGAATGGTGGAATTTCAATCTGAATCCTAATAACAATTATCAAACGAATGGTCGCTTCTGAGCACGCTTCACAGTTCGACACATTGCAATCTCTTCCCAACACAAAATATGCTATGCTGGCTCCTGCCAATGTTGACAATGAGTGTAACAACGTTTTACAGTTATTACAACTCAAAATATTCAATTACAGAAAATGAATCATTGAGTAAATCCACCTTTGGTCCACTAGGACCTTTCAAAACGGACAGTAACAAGAACAACGACGAATAGATAGATACAACTACATAACTATCTTGGAAACATCGTAAAGGAAGGTTGGAAAATCTTTTTTTTAAATCGCCAAAGATGTTGACAAATTAGTCGATACAAACATTCTACAATACCACAGGACCTGTGAGTATCCTAAAATAAAAATAAAGTTACATAAACATAATAAAGAAAACAATTGTTGAGAAAAGCTCATAAAAATCAGAAGAGAACAGTTTGAACACATTCTAGAAGCAACAATTAGAAAAAAGTCCCAATCCTTATATGTTGTGCTTACTTTTTTCTTTTAAACAAAACCGCTGTGTTGGCTGCTAAATATATAAGCATGTAAGCTTAGCACAATCTCCTTCCGTGTAAATGCACTTAATCTAACGCGTCTCCATAAATTACATAGCACGAACATTATATAATGAACATTTCAGATCCATATTCAGCTAATAACTATATGTCCATCTTCGTACATATAAACCGTTTTAGTCTGAATATAACGTGAACAAAAACTTAGCTTTTGGGAGCACCGCTGTATGTCTCCAGAGGTTATGTACCAAAGATTATGGACATTTTTGTGAAAGGAAAAGAAATCAGATTAATTCTAGGGGTCCCGGTTGGGGATTGGTCCCTTGGAAACGTTGACAATTATTCAAATCAAAGAACAATTCATCAAACGTCTACCACACATGCTAAACCTAAATATCAGGCAAACACTCATGGATTTTTGTCACTATGAGTGAAGTGCTTTTGGCATCAAGCCTTCCTAGTAAGTTTTGGCACCCAGCCTTCTCAGTAGCATTTGGCACCCACCCTTCCAATTAACTTTTAGAACCCACCCTTCCCAGTTAGTTTGCCTGATAAAAACAAGTAGGTGACATTACCTCTTGAAACAGATTTAGTCAAACGTTGGTAGTTTGCTTCACCTTTTGCTATTCATTCTTCACTCGCATGTTTTCCTACCTTCCTTCCTTTCACCAACTCTTTAAAAAATGGAGAGAGATTTCCAAACTTATCTGCATAACAACAAAACCGTAATCTCCAAAACAATCTGATCGAGGTATCAAAGGTACGATAGTGTAAATATAGGTAAGTCTAACAGTATTTTAAAAGAGTCAAACTTCACTTTCCAAGTCACACCATGCCCGTCTATACCTTTTCCAGAGCAAGCTAAGGCTTACAGCAAGCAAATTAAAAAATAAAGCGAGCAAATTAGAAAATACAGTGAGCAAATTAAAAATAGAGCGAGCAAATTAAAAACAATGGCAAGAAAACTGAATCGATGAACAAATGGAATTTAATTTGTTTTTTTGGGGGGAAGGGTTAAATTTCATTTGTTTTCTAGAGTCTTACAGCTTCTGGAGTCTCGAACGGGATTTAGTGTTCTCTCCAGCGCCTGGAATCGGTGACTGTCAGACTAGAATACTGGATAAAGATTATTCTGCTGTTTGGTGATGAGTGCACAGAACAGGAATTCATATCAAACCAGATTCTTTGAGTTAATCTAGAAGGGTTTTGGTACTTGTTAACATTATGGGGTTGGAGATGGGGCAATGTCACATTTCTCCTACTTTTGTTTGGAGGTTGGGATTTTGTTGAAAACCACAAAACCAGAATGCTTGGGATTAGCGCTTTTCAGTGGAATTCAATACGATGCAAGTTTCCTTTACAAGAGCAGAAATATGTGGTCTTTCTATACCAATTAGCATTAACCACAATGATGACATGGATAACTAGACAGTTTAAAGATATATAATCTAGTTTGAAATGTTTTAGATGGCCAGAGAGATCAGAGTGCCGGCAATTCAGCAGATCTTTTGGAAAGTCATTGATTCAGCACAGAGGCCAGGATAAAATAATCCCAAGAGCACACTGACGCAGGCACGTGACGTGACGTGTATGACATTGGAAGCGCGTGAATCCTCGTGGCAAGATTTGAAGACATTCCAGGACACAACAGACAACTAGGAAAGGCTGGAGGGTTCACGGTCGAAATGTTCTGAAAAATCAAAATAACAAAGATGCGGAAATCAGTCTGAATCAACCCACATACAAGGATATATTTTATTCAGCACCAGCTTAGAGTTAAAATCAGATTTGACATTGTTCAGTAAAATGCGAACAGATACGAAAAGAATGGGTCGTGTGAAAGTGGTGGTGTTTTTGAGCTTGATGTGAATTAGTTTGGAAAGAATGGCCTAACAGTAAATAGTTTTAATTTTCTCGGCTAGGAGAGTGAATGCTCATCAACAGTCCTACCCAAGACATTTATTTTATCCCAAACCATAACTAAGTGACGACACATTGTGAGAAAATGGGAAGGTCTGCCGCAAAACCGCACTGGAAGAGGCAGTACAGTTCACCCCTTCTTCTTCACAATCTGTAAATAATTAATAAAATATGTCACGCAGGCATCTAGTGTAGTATTTTGATAATACCAGATATTCTGATTATTGAACATAGTAGAGGCAGTAAAAGACCATACGAACTGGCGCTGTGACAAATGTATACAAATGTTTTCACTTGGTGAATATCTATCATATATATATATGTATGTACGTAGAGAAAAAAAAAGAGAAAAAACTATAATTTTGTTTTGTTACTTTTCGAATTAACTACTATTTCTGTAGATGTTATATTATAATTAGCTAATGTAGATCACACTGATTATAGGGGATCATCAGCTGCCTTCCATGCACCTGTTTCAGGGAATGAGACAGTACAGGTGTTTTTTATCATGGATTCCCCCAGCCGTGTATATCTGCACACAACTGTCCACCTATTTGTACTTGTGTGTCTAAGTATGTACGCATTCATTTGTACATGCGTGCCTAACTATGTACGCAAATAAACGTGAAACGCACACAGAAAAATTATACATACAGCAATAT
>VCCN01004764.1:93342-111220 GCA_006491835.1 Architeuthis dux
TGGATGAAAAAAATGTTTTAACTTGTTTCGTTATATACATGCATACATATATACATACATATATATATATCTATAAAAATATATATATATATAAAGTAAAAACAAAGCCTTTTTAAATAATTTCGTCCTCCACTTATGAACTCAACATTAATAATAAAATCTCCTTCCTTGATGTCTTAGTTGATTATAAGTCACAACTTTGATACCTCTTTATATAAAAGCCTACAAGCACTAACTCTTGCCTTCTTAGCTACCACAGTGAATGTTAAACAAACCCTTAATAACAACGGATTCCCCAACTATGTCGTTGACAAACAAATAAAATTAACCATAAAGACATTCAGTAAAATAACACAAGTAACCATCCCACCAAAAAAAGAAATATCATTAACCTATTCTATTGTAACCAGATACACCCCAACTAAAAACAAGACGAAAAAGCAATCAAAAACATAATCCGTAGATACATATCGTCTATCGATCGTAATAAACACTAATAATATACTATATACAAATTAAAACCTCTAACCTTATCGTTACCTATAATACTTCGCCTAAAAATAAACCCTTTATATAAAAATAATGTTGTTTACGAATTCTCATGTCCACCGAGAGATTGCATCACCAAAACAATAATTAAAAAAACATCTTATATTGGCTATACGAGCACCACCGTCTTTCACAGATTAATATGCCATTTATCAGAGCAAAGTGCTATCCGGCAACAGCACCCCAACAATATTCGTCAGCTCATAGTGGAAAACATTCAAATTCTATATAACACTAACTGTAAAAATGTGTAGTGTGTAGTCTTTTTCAGTCAACCAAAACTGTCAACATAGGTTTCTTCAGTTTTAACTGATTCCGACTGACTTGTTATGTATGTATGCCACGCGTACAGGCACCAATGGAGCTATGTGATTGAAAATTTAAATATTTACTCCGTATTATGTCTAGAATAAACTTTGTTTTTTCAACCCCTTACCTAATAAGTTTTAGGGGAGTTCAATTTACAATGCAAGTTTATACTAAATTGGTTCCTTAGTTTGTGTCCTGCGGCGTTTACACTTGCTTTTTGAAAATTCGGACTTTTTTAGTGATCCAGTAAATTATTCATTGATCACCCCGTTTTCTAATTTTTCAAATGATCATCCCCAACACGGCATGCTGTCAAAATACGTTGGTTACGTGACAGTTTCTATTGAGTGTCTAACCAGACCTGTATTTATAAAAACTAAATAACTTACAATAAACAAACATTTATAAAGGCCTTTAACATTTCCAAATGGAAATGACGTCACTAGATCGTGATAAAATGCAGAATTAAAAATCAAAAACTATAACGTTCTTTGCAAACACCAAGATTAATACGGAAAATAACAACACCATGTGTGGACTATAATTAAAACATTATTTATTCTTGAGAATGACCACCGATGGTCGAAAGTACTCGAACCAACAATACTATAATACAATACTATAAACATTTAAATATTAATTCCTATATCACGGAATACTACTTATAAGTCAAATGCAACAAGGCGAACTTTTGCATGTATACGAAGAATCGCTAAGGTAGATAATTTTAAAGAAACTTTCACTGAATTCGACACAGAATAATATATTAGGAACACAAATATTTAATCAAAGGCAACTTAACTCAACACCACCGTCTGTATCGTCTGAAGCAAGTTGCATAAACATTTCCTTGTAAGCAGCTAAGAAGCCATGTAACGCACGCCTCCAAACCTCTGTGCATTTCTGTAACATTTACGCAATGACTGCTAGAGCTCAGATAACGAATTTGGCCTATTTGCAGTAAATTCAGAATCATTCTGGAGTTGTCGAAGCAATTGTAATCTCTTCAAAATGAGTCGCAGAGAGAAGAAAGGAGAAAAATACCGCAGAGGATAATAGTTGAGTTGTAAAAACAACGAAGATCGTTCTCTTTTTGTCGATACGAAAAATCTCCGAGTTACTAGAAGACGTATTTTCATGTATTCTTGGTGGAAAATTAATTCTCAGACTGTAGTTTCGCGCCAAGTGTTTTATTAAATAATAATTTTACAAAATGGAGATTCGTCTTGTAAGATTCTCCTTCTAATAACGTCACAGACAACTTTGGCGCCTTTTTAAATTTGTCATTCAAATCGAACGAACACTTTTAAAAGGCTGCAAATTAAATTAAATATTCGTGACGCCGATTATTTAATTTTAAAACAATTCTAAAACAACTTGAACGAATCGTTAAACAATAAACTTTTGACAGTTATAATCTGGATCTAGTTTTTAAGCAACTTATTCGTGGACAAAAAAATTAAAAGCTGCTGCTCAAATACACTTAGTTTTTCTAAGTAGATAAAGTCTGGTAAATATATTAGTTCAATTAATTATGTTAGCAAAAACATGAGCTGTTTAGCCCCAGGTGTAAGCATCATGTCTTGGGCATGTTTTTTTTTTACATCTCTTTCACATCATCGTTATTCTATTTAGTCAGGTAGCTTAGGGGGAAAAGTGGACACACCGGACAAAAGCACCAACTTTTTTCCACATATTATTCATGACCTTAGTTTCTCATTTTTGATACGAACCACTTCCTCCAGATACACTATTGGATTTTAAAGATGGCCGTCATCTGAAACCTATATCACCAATATCTTGACTTGTAAACCACTTAAGATCGTAATATTTGTGTCTAAACATATATTTTCAGGGCGAAGGAATACGAATACACTCCTACACGAAAAGTAATAGGAGTATATTTGGACAAAATTAAAAATAACTTATTTAAATATGTTATGTATTACTGGTCCATCTGAATGATCTGTCAAGAAAGCACTCCAGAGGCTTTGAAATGCTCACTTAATGCAAAAGGAAGTGGGGATAAGTTAGAACCATACAGTGCTTCCCTGAAAAAATGTTGGTGTTTGATAAAACCTTGACAAATTACCAATTGAACTTAACTTTGGAGAAGTCATAACTGTAAGTGAACTGGTACAAATCAAAGTTCAGCAAAGAGAAATTGGGGATGGCTATCAAAAAGCGATACAGAACTGATACTGTGGAGAGTAGCTCTTCTGGGGAGAAATGGTCACGGCGCCAGTCAACGAACAGAATGGCTTGTTTGTTTTGTAATCAAAAGGATGGACATCTCCATGAATTTAGAACATTTGGAGCTGAGGCGAACACAATACAGATGGTTACAGAGTTGCAGGTAACAGAGTTATTAGCTAGGATAGAAGGTAGTGATCCCATAGCGCTAGACGCAAAATATCACCTACAGTGCTCAACTGCTCTACAGAATCGCCACCGACCACTGATGCGGCAACATGTGCAGGAATCAGCGAGTTCTTCTGAAGAGAAGAGGATGAAGGCAAGAGTACTTGTATAGCTATTCAGTTATATAGAAAAGTGTGTAGAAGATGGTACTTTCTACTTCACATTTTCGGAATTGCATCAGTTGTATGAACAGCGGCTACAGTAGCTTGGTGTTGACAAAAGAGGTTAACCGAACTAGATTAAAGGAAACAATTCTGGCATACTTTCCACAAGCACAAGAAGAAAGTGATGACAAAATAAGGTTTTGTATTTATTACAAGATATGCAGCAAATGGTAAAACAGGCCATGGAATGTGATTATGAAGATGAGGCAATATTACTGGCTAAGGTTTCCAAGATAGTGCGCAAAGAGATTATCGGTTATAAAGGTTTCCACTTTGATGGAAAATCTCCTTGTGGTTGTCAGGAATATTCAGTGTCACCTGCTCTCAAAACCCTTGTGTCTATGCTCTTGGATGGTCCTGACCTGAAAGACCAAGACGGCAGCGACTCACGGGCAAGCTTAACAGTCTATCAGACCACTCTCTTCAATTTCAAGAAACATGTATCCTCTTCTGGTAAGTCACGGCATTCATTGGATAGGGAACCACCACTGCCTCTGTACATTGGCTTGATGATTCACACAGAGACCAGAGCTAGGAAGATTGTCACACAGCTGTATGACTTGGGTCTCAGTGTACGCTATGAAAGAGTTCTTCAACTTGGGTCAGCTTGCAACAGCAGGACAAATGCGTTGTAGTTCTTGCTTAGCTTCGACGTAAACTGTTTACTGTTGGTGTAATTGACAACTTGGAAAGGGTTCATTTGATAGCACAGGCATCAGTCTATTTCAGTTTCCGACTTCCGATAATTTGGGAGAGAAGCAAAATGATATCAAACTTCCTGAAAGTTGTGCAAAGAAAAAATCAAGAGCTACACCATTGTGCCAGATGGGGCTTTGAAGACAGCAAAAATGTCGGTCCTACGACTTTCAAAGGCATCAGCACCATTTGAAGGGCAACCGGTGTGTGCACAATTGAAAGAGAGGAGCTGGTTGGAGCATGCTAGTCAACTACTGCATCAAGATGAAGTTGAAAAAGGTGCCATTATTGCCTGGTCAGCATACGATGCCTCCATGCAAGATAAATCAGCAGATTTCACAACTCTTACACAGCTTCTGTCCCTTTTCCATGAGGCAGCAAAAACATATTCTTCAATCCTGGACAGATACTAGGTATAGCCTTTGACGCACCACGCTGTGCTCTTTTGCCAAGTTCGCTCAGTGGAATTCACCTGACACACATGGGGAGGACAAATTTATAAAACTGTTCGGAGGCCTTCACATAAAGATGGCAATGTGGAAAACGTATGGTGACTATTTGGCAGTTGGTTGGACCAATGCGCTGACACAAGCAGGTATTGCAAGGTTTCTGAAGGAGTTTGAAGAGGACTACCTAACAAAAGAAAAGGAGACTTATTGTTATCATCATGAAGAGGGATTATCTACGCAGAGAAATTTCAGGGAGCAAGCTGCGAGTCTGGTTCAAGTCATTAATGAGATGGAAAAAACCCTTTCCTAGACGACAGTGATGCGTTACTCTCTCTAGACACAGAATATATTGGATGAGTCTGTTGTAGTGCACTTGCTCCCTTCAAACAATGTTGCGGTCCACTTACAGGGTGCTCTACTGAATGGATGCGCCAACTGTCTGGTGCGCACTGTTGACACAGACATAATGGTGATGCTCATTGGCAAGTTTCATCACCTGAAAATTATGAACAAAGATTTGAACATTTGGGTTGCTTTTGGTACAGGCAAAAACTTCACATATTATCACATCAATTCAATTTATGGGGAGCTAGGTGCAGATAAATCCCTGACTCTCCCTGTTTTCCACAGTCTTACGGGATATGATACCGTGTATTCTTTGGAAGAGGGGAACATCTGTATGGGAGGCATGGAGTTGCTACCAAAATATAACACGTGCCTTTACCTACATGGCGAAACATCCCTACACAGCGTTAAAGACTGATTCTCAACATTTCCAGCTGCTGGAGCGCTTCACTGTTGTATTGTACGATAAGACAAGTGACTTAGAATGAAGCCAGGAAGGAACTGTTTTGCATGAAGGGGAAAACAACCCAGGATGCACAAGCGAGCTGCTTATCAGGCTGATATATGGTGCACCAGTGAATGTAGTGAAGAACACAGGCCTGCTCTAGAATGGCTGGGCTGGACTCTTGAGGATGGCAACATATCATAGGTTTCTGCATGGGCTACGCTATCTTTAGTCTCAAAGGCCTGTAATGAATTGTCATATGTAGCTGTAAAAGTCTAAGTGGGCGTGGTGCAAAAAGGCTAATTGGAAGTTTACCGAGTTATGTTACCAATGTGAGAAGTAAGGCAAACTTAAATTGTATATGCAATAGTGTGTAACAATATATAAGGTATACTAATAAATTCATAATAGACAATAGAGTGCAAGTATATGTTTTTGTTACGGAAATCTATTAACATTATTCCCAGAATGCTGTATACTTTTTCATAATGTATGCCGCATATTGTTTTTCTGCCCCCCAAAAAACAACCTTTCTATTTTTTTCTAAAGATTATATATGTATTCCTTGACCATGAAAATGTATGTTTAGACACAAATATTACCATCCTAAGTGGTTTACAAGCCGAGATATTGGCGATATAGGTTTCAGATGACGACCATCTTTAAAATCCAATATGGCCGCCATACTGTATCTGGAGGAAAATGGGAAACTACGGTCATGAATAATGTGTGGAAACAATTTGGTGCTTTTGTCCGGTGTGTCCACATCCAGCCAACATTTGCTGCTAAGCTACCTGACTGCTAATAATCATAATATGTGTTTGCATACGCACGGTCATGCTGATCACACACACTTCAACTTCTTTGTTTAACTTATCCTTCACAAAGTAATCATTCTTTGTCCGGTTTATTAAACAAAGTCCCATTACGTCACCTTAAACGCTCCCGAATTCTCGCATTATGGACGGATCTTTTCGGACAATTCGCTCTTTATTCACTGTTTAAATAGATTATTTTGAACCTTTAAAAAAAACGACGACAGGAAACTCACGCGCGTGCGGGTCTGTCGCTTTTCCATGTTTGTTTTGTTTTACTTTGCCGTACAAGTAATCAAGTAAATGCGCAACTGAACAGTTATGTACCCAAGCGCGAAGCGACAAAATTATCTTTAATAAAATGTAGCATATACAGTGTAGCCCATAAATGAGTACACCCTACCACTTTTTAATCTTCTTCTAAACCAAACGTAGCAGGATTTTATCATTTTTAGTGGAACATTACACAATTAAAACGGATATTATCAAATATTATGTATGACCAAACTCTACAGCATTGAAACCCTGTTGCCAAAAATATGAATAAAATCAATATTTGGTGTGACCACATTTATTTTCTATTACATATTATAGGCTTGGCGACATTGACCTCACTAGATTTTCACAGTCAATAGAGCTCCACTCCAACAGTATGTATTCTATCAAATCTGTCTCTTTCGATGGTCGTCTTTCTTCTTTCTATCACGTGCTCAATTGGATTTAAATCCGGCGACATGCTAGGCCAATCGAGCACTCTTACCTTTTGCTTTTACAGAAACTCTGTTCTTTTTTTAGCGGAATGTTTGCCATGCTGAAACACGGCTCTTCTTCAAGGCAACATGTTTTCTTTCAATATATTGATGTAACATTCAGCATTCGGCGATGAAATGCAACCCAACAGTGTCATTAGAGCTCATACAACAGCAGAACATGACGTTTCTACCACCATGCTTAACTATTGATACTATCAGAAAAAGTTTACTAACCCTTATTTTTCACTTCCGGCTCAGAGAGGAGGGGCAAAAAATCAACATTGTTAGAACAAAAAAAAAGCTAATGGATTTATATTATATTTATGGAAGAGGAATTTCCCTTTTCTGATGCAAATTTTATTTTCAGTCTATCAGAACGGGAGACTGGTTAAAAGTATTAAAAGGCCTTCTCTCTTCAGACAAGAAAGAAAACTCTGTTACAGATCGTTGAACGTTGAAGGAAACATAACTATGAAAAATTGTTATTCCATGTGAAGAGGTTACTCTTCATATTATTACAGATTACACCCCCTTGAACTTGGGTACAAGTAAATTGTACCATTCAAACTGAATAACCTTTACTCTTAAACTATTTCACCTGTTACGAGACTGTGGTTTTTAAGTTCGGTGCCGAATGTCAACAAAACAAGTCGCAACAGAGAGATTTGTTGAAATTCTTTAAAGAAAGCCTTACAAGCTATTGGCGAACGACTATTTTTCAAGGTAAGGTTGCCTTTCCCCCGTTTCTTCTCTCTGTTATGCTGCCTGTTAACAAGGTTAAGTCCGCTATTGATATTGCCTTTAGTCTACCTCTCCTCTCCCCCTGTTGGCCATTTTCATTTTGAAAATTCCCAAACTTTGCAAAATCCAGTACTTTTCTCTAATTTTTATTGTTCACAAAAGAGTATTTTCACTCTCACCTGATATCAGGGTTTTAAAACTCCGTTGTCATATTACCAATAACTGGTGTAGACCCGATATTTTCAGGTCGAATCTCGTATTTTACTGAAAGTAACAAGTAGTTAAATTATTAACACTACTGGAGAATTGAATTTCAGTGGACTATTACGGTTCGCATTTCTAGTTTTCAGTGAACCGGCGTTGTTCATGTTCTTTTTTGTTCTTACAGTGAACTTTTACGGTTCGCATTTCTAGTTTTCAGTGAGTTAATATTATCCACGCCTCTCTCACATTTTTCAGTGAATTAATATTATTCACGCCCCAGTTTTCAGTGAAATATTATTATTCACGTTTCTGTTTATTTTTATGGTGAATATTGTTTAATACCTGAATAGTTACGTTTTCACGACTCGGCTCTTAAAAATCTGCAAAATATATTGACAATCGCCTTATAGTTGGCCAAATTGCACGCCGTTTGTCTTATTGAAATAGCCAAAATGAGCGAAATAGAGACCCCACCTGTAATACCCTCTATTACAGGTGGGGTCTCTATTTCGCTCATTCTGCTGTCGTATGAGCTCTAATGACACTGTTGGGTTGCATCTCAGTTTCAAACTACTTTGAAAAAGCAGGCTCGCTTTCGAGGAAAGATTAATACGGCCCTTGAAGCATTAGCAGGCGAGGTGGGATTAAAAAAAAGTACTTATAACTATCACAAGACCTTAATAGAGAGATGGATGAGGGATTTAGATGGCATTGATGACCGTATCAGTGAAGAATGTCCTGACGATGACCATGCTGTCATATTTCGTAGTTGACCTTTTCACCCAAATTGGACAAAAAAAAAAACAAGCGAGATAGTTCATTTCCCAGGTACACGCTGACCTGTGGGAATTAAACCATTCGTTTGAATACGATTTTTTCGAAATAAATTCGGCTGGCAACATTCTTATGCCCATGTGATATTTTCCAAGTTACCTAAAGATTTGAAGTTTTCATTTTTCCAGTATGTGTAATAAATACCAGCTGTATAGACTTAATTTTAGTACCAACGCGTGTATTGAATCTGTTTTAAGAACCTGTTTTAGCTATTACTGCTGAATTAGGCGGTAAACATGTCACCTTTAATTGTTTGCTAGATCCAGGAAGCGAAGGATCCTATTTTTCTCGTAAAGTTCTGGAAATGTTGACAGGCAAGGAGTCCGTCTTCTTTAATAAACTTATCAAATAAATACCTACTTAGGCTCCACGCTCAAAGTTTATCTCTATAGTCCCAGGTGTGGCGTTACCAAAATTGCCTGTCCTTTTTTATCAGGATCTGGATCTTTCCTTCACAGCAAATGACCTGTCTGAGGTTTTAAAAGTATTAAAAAGTATCAACTCGATTGCTGTCTCTATCGCGATCAGCAGCAAAACTGCTGCTGATCGCGATAGAGACAGCAATCGAGTTGCGATGTTCGGTTTGCTTGGGTTAGACTTGATACCGTTTATTAAGCCTATGCGGGTTATTAACTGCATAAATGGTTCTGCCCTAGAGACCCCTATGGGTATTATTCCTTACGGGAATAGTCGTCGTTTCTTCTACCCCCAATAACACCAGTCGATATCTCTGAGGCCAGATGGACACACCAACTACACGAAAGTTGCATTTTGTATACTGGATAGTAGTAAAATCTCTGGGGAGCCGTAACCTGTACACTGAGTAAACAAAGTTCTTTTTTACAGCATTATAGAGAGGATAGATGTGCGCCCTAAAGATTATCAAAGACATATTTAAATACCTCACAAACCTACTTTCAAGGTAGGTGATCAGTTCATCGCGAAAATAAGGCCTGCTCTCAATTGTTCACTAAGAACAAATAACGACGCAGCGTACCCAGGTGCCAAGCTAATGAGTGACATGCTGAACCTACTCCTGTTATTTCGTACGAACAAATATGTACTCTGACAGAAACGCATTTATGATGATTCGGCTTTCTTTCGACAGCTTTTTTCTTAAGGAGGGTGACAAGTTAATTTGTTATCGTTACACCACCATTACTTTTGGTTTCAATGCTAGCCCTTTTATTCTGAACTATGTTCTGAAGCATCATGCGGAGAAGTTCCCTAGGGACGAGTGTACGCAGATACTTGTCAACAACCTTTATGTGGACAACTTCATAAAAAAATAGTAATTGTACAAGACACCTTGTCACGCCTCTACGCAGAATCCGTTTGCAGAATGAGTACAGGTGGTTTTCATTTAAAATCTTGTAATTCCAATTGTATGGAGTTGCAGGAAAAGATGAAACAAGATGATAACTTTGCGGATCACGGATGTGAGTGGGAAAAAGTGCTTGGGTATTCGTATAAGCATATAAAAGATGTCATACAGATTTCCCACCACGTCAGTGATCCCAAAGCTAACGCAAAAAGAAAGATATTTTCTCAAGCTTCCCAGAGATTCGACCCTTTGTCGTTGTGCTTACCTGCAATGATAAGGAGTCAAATTCTTATCGGGGAGCTATGGAAACAAAGTTTGGAATGGGATCAGGTAATCCCCAAGGTACATAAAAAAGAATGGGGCGCCTTGTCGAACGTTTGACGGCGCTCAGCTCTCTCAATTTCCCGAGACGTGCCCTAGATGAGGGTAAAGAAACAGTTACTATTTTGTGACGCCTCCACAAAGGCCTACGGGTTTGCGGGGTATACCGTACAAGAAGGTGTATCTTCCTTGATTTTTGCTTAAAACTAAGACCTTGCCCACATTGGAGCTGTTGTCGGCCTTTTTGGCCATTAAATGTCTACCTACCATCTTGGGGGTATTTTAAAAACGTTTCAGTCAGTATACATCGCTATGGATGCTCAAATTGTGTTATCCTGGTTGCTTCCCAAGCAAACCAATACAAAGAACCTTTTTGCCAATAACGGGCTAAAAGGTATTTCAAGGATGGAAGCTGATTTAAATACTCAATTTAACTTGGCTTTAGAATATAAATATGTGCCCATAACCCTGCGGATTTGATAACCAGGGGGTTAACCACTAAAAGGTTAACTATTGTTTTAGAATGTTGGTCCTTCGAGGTTATCGAAATTGCTAAATGTTGCTGCGTATGTTTTTAAGTTTTAACTGTGTTTGGGCATCGCGAACACATTTGGTGAAAGCAGCAAGCATTCTCAGAAGAATTGCAATATCTAATCGACCATCAACGGGTGGGTGCTTTGGATCTATTTCTGGATATAGCAAGAATAATTCGTTCGAAAGGGAGGATTCGGAAACAACTTCTTCTTATGATTGACAATCGATAGGATGCTTGGAAAAAATCAAAACCAAAAAAACACCCTTTCACCAGACTCATTGTTTTGGACTGCGAGTGAAAACATTTGGGTGCTCCCGCTACCTTAAATAAGGAAAGGCTGTCTGGTTATTGGATTCTCCAAGGCAGACAAGCCGTCAAAAGCATTTTTTCGGGTTGCTATTTGTGTAAGGAAGTAAACTCAGTGCCCTTCGCTTATCCAAAGATGACCGATCTACCTAAACACCATGTAAACCTGGTGAAATCCTCTTTGAACACAGGTATTGGTTATACAGGTCATGTCTGGGTCAGGAGTGGTGAGGGGAAAGTAAAAATGTATCTTCTCATTTTTACCTGCGTGGATGTGCGGGCTGTGCACATAGAACTGGCAGAGGGCATGAGTGTCCATTCTTTTCTCATGGCATTTATCCGGTTTATAAACCTTTATAGGATTCCATCCATGTGTACAGTGATAATGCCAAGTCCTTTGTGGCAGGATGCAATTTTTGCATGACGCTTTCACTTCTAGTGAATTTAATGAGAATTTTGGTTCTTGCACGATTGAGCACCTGATAATACCTCTATATTCTCCCTGGTATGGTATCTGGGAACGTCTAATCAAGACGATCAAATCCTGTTTGTATGAACTGATTGGTCATTCCGTGCATACCTATTTCGACCTTCTGGCCATCATTTCGGACGTTCAGAATGCGGTCAATGATATACAGCTAACATATAGAAGTTCCTCGGATGCCAGGTTAGATATAATAACCCCTACGTCCAGTTGGAAATGCCAGGTTGATGTTGAGGTTGGATGAAATGAATATCTGTGATACTGATCCACTCTTAAAAAGTTTAAACAAATCTTGTACGAGGAGTATTTTTTGAGTCTTAGGGAGCAGACCCTACACTCCCATCAGGCTTTCTTTGACAACAAAATCCACGTGGGTGAGGTCGTTATAATCAATGTACCGAATAAACCTCGACCTTTTGGGGCTTTGGGCAAGGTCCATCATCTCTTCCCAGGAGACGATGGCTTAGTTCGGTTTGCCCAGATAAAGAGAGGTCCATTCTCTCCATTTGTAACCATTGGGATTATCCATTGGGGAATATTCCACTCACTCTGGTTCCCCACAGAACCGAAGTGGACTAGATAATACTTCTGACGATAGCTGTCGCATTTGGATTTGCACCGGATGCAATTGTCCGGACAATGGCAGTCCTATGCTTTGTTGTGACGGATGCTATGACTGGTATCATTTTTATTGTGTAAATCTCCATGAAGCACCTCCCGTGGAAGACGATTGGTTCTGTAAGGACTGTCTTGGCCGACCGGTCGGAGGCGATCCTAGTCTACTAACTAGAACTAGTCCGTCCTTATAACAAATTCCTTGTGATCATTACTAAACTAAATTCTTCTCATTTGATTCATCAAATGATTGTTAGAATTTCTTGTGATTTTGCACAATTTTGGCAACAGTGTTTTCGCTCAACTTTAGTCTTGTAGTTGTTTTTTGTAGCCTGTGTTCTATTTGTGGAAATAAATAACACGTTCCTTCAAACCGGAAGAGAGTTATTTCCCATATGGCGCCACTACTGAACTAAACGTCTGTACACTGAAAACTATGACTTCATAAGAACTATTTTTAACATTGCGTCCTCTATTGATCGCATATTAGGAAAAAATAATCAATAATGGTTTTTAAATATATTTACTACATAAAGTGAAATAAACCTTTTTCGTAGGGGTGTACTCATTTTTTGACGGCAACATGTTCATATTTTTGGCAACAGAGTTTCAATGCTGTAGAGTTTGGTCATAAATAATACCTGGTAATATCCGTTTTGTGCGCGTAATGTTCCACTAGAAATAATAAAATCATGCTATGTTTGGTTTAGAAGAAAATAAACTTTCTATAAAAAAGTGGTAGGGGTGAACTCATTTATGGGACACACTGTATATGTTTTTAGATTTTTTTGTAAATTCTTTATTGAACGGAAAGTAAATGTCCAGTTTAGCATTATACTTACATTGTAAATAGAACCTCCCCCTAAACCCCTTGAAAAAAATGTGTTTACATAAATTAAAAATAAACGTATTGTCTGAATTTGTGGAAGATCGGTAATTGTATCTTTACTTAATTTTACCTTTTAAATTACTTTAATATTCAGGAAATTTTGAACATAAACAAGAAAAGCTGCGCAGCATAATGTTTTTGATATTTTATAAGTACGATGCAATTGCCAAATTACTCACTCGGCATGGGGTAAACTAGCGTTCAATATAATGTTGAATGATATTTCCATTTCGTTTCATTGTAAGTCTTTCTGAAATTTTAATTGTTGTAATTCTCTTGTACGTCAGATCAACAGCTTGTCCAAGAAAGATTCGAGACTGTCGAAGACACCTTTCAACAAATTGAAATTCTTCCTCAGTTTATCAAAACAAATACACAAGCCATTAACATTTTACAATTATACTAATTTTTCTGTGGTTACCTTGGTTGCGAGGTCTTTTTTATGCAGCCTATGTTTCAAACTTGGTTCGAGCTATATTTCTAACAATTGAATTTCATGACATCTCTTCCGTTATATGTTTCCAAAACGCATGATTTCCTTCCCGGTTTGAGTTAAAATGTCAAAACACTCAAACGGACACATACTCATACGTATAGGGATACACATATACACGAATATATGATACACTGAGAAACTAATACAAAACATGTCTTTTAGTATCAGCGTTAATAAAAAAAGAGCTCCATGGAAGCGTATAAGAAAGAGATAGAGATAATGCCAAATAATTAAGAAAAGAAAAGCAAATCGGCACAAAGAAAGGCTACTTCTTCAGTCATATATGTCAGTTGGTACATAAGGGGATAAAGAAGGATATACCAGTTAAACACATCGGGTTTGTTTTGCTATTACGAATGTTATTCATTAATAGATGACAGTGTAACTGGAATAAATATCTTTGAACATGTGTAGGAGCATGATTAATCCATGTGACAAACCCATTTTTCTGTTTTGTTACAAAGAAATGTGCGCGTAATGAATTATTATTGTGTCTAATAATTGCTCTTTTTAAAATTAGGTATTGGTATTCAGTTCATTAAAACAATATTTTAAATAATCCTATTTTTATCGTTTTGTGCCGTACTTGGCCTAAGCAAAAAATGATTTGATTTCATACTCATACACCACGCTCACATATGAAATAACTATGCAACCTCAATTCTCCTAAAAATTATTTGTTGATTTTCTCTAATACAATTTTAATTAGTAAATATCACGAATATTTGAATACTCATTTCCTTCTTTCTCTCTCCTCCAAAAGAGAAGAGAAAATATTAACATCATTAAACACAGATAATCGCAAAGACACTGTTCAAAAATATATGTATGTGTAGCGGTCACTTTTCACAAAGTACCAAAATAGGGTTTAGAATAGCAAACTGGTCTTGTCACTTCGACAAGGGCCAGCTCTGACCCCTATGAAATACACAACTGAACATTAGCTCCCTTTTTGCGTGACGTCAACACGCCTATAAAAACCCTTGTCTGTCTATCCTCTACGCCTTTTCGTAGCCTGTTTTCACTACAGCGCTACCTTAGCCCGTGTCTATTTCTCTGGCACGTAAAACATCTCCCCCACTTACCTAAAATCTTTGGTCATCCTTTCTCTATCATCTCCCCCAAAACCTTACATATGCATATATTCTTTTTCCTTTTTCTTGTACCCCTTTTTCCGTACATATTATTTTTTATTAAAACATGGCCTGTTTAAACTTTAAATCCGACGCTTTTGTGTTTTCATTCTTTTACCGCCCCAAAACGATACGGTGTGTTGCGGTCCTTCCTCTTTTGACCCCTTGACCTTTCCTGCTGCTACTACCGGCCCCACGGACATCGCGCTCTACAAACTGGCGACCCCGACGTGATTTGTCGAACCCATGGCCTGTTTTTTAATAAAAAATAATATGTACAAAAAAGGGGTACAAGAAAAGGGAAAAAAAAAATATGCATATATAAGGTTTTTGGGGAGATGATGGAGAAAGGATGACCAAAGATTTTAGGTAAGAAGGGAGATGTTTTACGTGCCAGAGAAATAGACACGGGCGAGAGTAGCACTGTGTGAACAGGCTACGAAAGGGCGGTGAGAATAGACAGACAAGGGTTTTTATAGGCGTGTTGACGTCACGCAAAAAGGGAGCTAGGTTTAGTTGCGTACTTCATAGGGGTCAGAGCTGGCCCTTGTCGAAGTGACAAGACCAGTTTGCTATTCTAAACCCTATTTTGGTACTTTGTGAAAAGTGACCGCTACACATACATATATTTTTGAACAGACACAAGAAGTGAAAAAGACAAATAGTAAAAACTTACGTAATCACATATACACAGCGCTAAACATACGTACACATTCATACAAACCATTGTTAGTGTGTACGTTTCTCACTAGGTGCCTAACTGTTGTCGCCTTGTACCAGACTAGTAAGTGAATAAATATTATTCAAACGAAACTCACATATGTAAACATTTTTTTCCCGGAAGCAGACTACAGCCCTTTGGCAGGTATCAACAACAATAACAATGGCAAAAATTCCTAACCCTCCCACTGCATCCGCCTAAAAAAACAAAAGGAAAAAGAAAAGAAAAGGAAAAAGAAAAGAAAAGGGAAAATCAATCATCAAAGTAAACGAACGTGTCCTTTACTTAATAACAGACCTGCGAAGGCTATCCGGTAGTCTTATTGGCATGGCATTGTTTTCGGGTGACACCGGCCAGTCTAAGTACTCTTTAAATTAGGTTCCCTGCACCCGGTGTTGGCCAATAACAGGTAATTAGAGGCCGAAGGTCCCAGGTTTAATATTCTAGTGCACCCAGTCAGGATGTGGGTGGACATTTAAATACCTAGGCGGCGGACCACTACGACGACGACGACCTTTTATGCTTTAACGCCTTCTGCTAATTCAACGAATACTTACGTATGTCTACTCCGACTGCGGATACTGTACTTTCTTTATTTCTATAATATACATTTATATCTATCTATCTTTCTGTCTTTGTTTTTATTTAGGTAGTTCTGCGGCCTCGTGACCTAGTTCTGCGTAATTTGACACCTTGATAAAATAAAGATCAAAATCATATAAAACTTAATTTTTTTCGTTGAAAAATGTTAGTGTCATTAGTAAGTTGAAAGATTGGCGAAACAATTATTTGTGTACACCTAAATAAAACGGGAGATATTATTGAATCAAAATAGTGTAAATATGCGTGCAGATGTAAAGTTCTGTTCCGTAGTATTAACGAGTAATCCCCCCCACCTTTAACGAGCAAAAAAACACTTAGATTTAAAAAAATTACTACACATCAACTACTGATCGGATTTTAATAAAAATTTCAATACTTATCGAATAAAGGATGAATATTTTTAAAAATCAGTTTGTATTCCAAATTTCGGGAAAAAATATTTTTTCATTGTGATTAAAAACAAACCCCCTTAAGAATTTGATGATTTCATTGAGTTCTTTTGTATTTATGTCAGCAACAATCAGATTTCTTTACATCATAAAGTCAAGACCATGAACATATACATTCTGCTTCTGTTTTTGAAAAACCTATATTTGATATTCCGTAAAAATTGTTTTTAAAACACTGCGAAAAAAAAAAATACTGCTCTAATTGCCAATATTTTTCATTCATTTGGTAAAATATGATTTATCGTTATTTTCCGTAAAAAGAGAAATAATCTTAGCATTAAAATCTTTTAAGAGAGAATTCTGTTCAACATGATGTAGTGAAAGGGTAAGTAAAGATATGTAAAAAAACTCAAAATTGAAACCATCACTTTTATTTATCCATCTAACGACAAATCAGGCTATCCAGGAAAAAGTAAAAATTAATATTGCATATACTACCTAGTATATAACTGAATGTCGGTAACTATTGTATCTTTTAGTAGGGAATGCATAAATGCATACAAAATCGCACACTCACGTAGACGCGAGTACACGACACATGCACATACACACGACACATACATATACACAAAATCACACGCATATACACACGACACATGCATATACACATAATCACATACATATACACACGACACATGCATACACACATAATAACATGCATATACACACAATCACATATGTGTGTCTAAAGGAGAAATAAAAAGAGATAACAAGCGTTATGTTAGCAGACATAACGCTTGTTATCTCTTTTTATAATATTGTAGTTTATTTTATTATCTTTGTTTTTACACGGCGAAATTCATTGGCAGTTATTGTTAAGGAAGCCAGCTAAAAAGGATAGCAAGTTGCACGCATTTTTCACCGTCCTCGGCTGTAACAGGGATTGATTTTATTTTGTCTTCTTTCAGATACCATTTATTTATTTGGGTACACTGTCCTCCGTCTGACGCGACATCGTGCCAGACGTTAATTTGTCATCCTTTTTGGGATCATTTACATATAATAAAAATGCGTTCAGGTGATCTATTGCCAAGGACATGCGATATCCTTATTCATGGATCTCTGTAGTATTTCTGTCACTCATATTCCATATTTTCTTCATTTTGTTGTTCTTTTTCAGCTCCTGTATATCCTGTTGTTTCACCTTTGAATCCTATCACGCTTGTTCTTTTGTATATTTTCTTATGTATTCATTTTTGATTTCTCTTATATATATTAATATAAATTAACTTGGACTCGGTTGAGACCGCATATTTACAATCACACACAAGACTCAAA
>VCCN01004764.1:231770-242983 GCA_006491835.1 Architeuthis dux
CTGTAGTCAAAGATAAATCGTGCATTTCTAAAACAACCATGCACGTTGGGAATCAAGTATAACTAGAGATCAAGGTTTCTTTCCTCTGTTTTATCAAATTGAAATCGATACTCGGGATAGATCTATTATACACCTATGAACTAGCAAAACATAACTGAAGGTGATAATTGGTGTATCTACTCTTTCTGTAATCTTAAAGCTAGGTTTTGCAGCATTTTTCGAAAAAAATAAGGAACATATATTAGCAAATGATTGGGGGTGGAGTGGGATGGCTTCAGCCCACCCCGGTTCCAATGGCCCTGGACTCAAACATTTCGTTTATAGGATCACATTTTGTCTTTGTGAATGTCAAGCTTAGGTATATCTAGTTACATTGTCTTTTCTTTCTGGATGAGAAAATAATTCATTATTTTTGAAAATCTTTATTGACCGCATACAAACCTTGGTGGAATCAACCAAGGATCTGACAAGATGAAAAGTGGCCACATACAAATTCTTTGGTTTTTAATATATTTTAAATCAAATGATTTTGCAAAGTATGAATTCATTGTTGCCTTCGTAGCAAAACTGACTAACGGTTAAACATTTTCGCGAGAAGAACACACAATCAGTGACTCATCCGACTAGTTTACAAAAGCAAATCATAGTTCTCAAACTTACCTTACTTCATCTCATTTGGTTCAACCAATAACTGAATGTAATAGCAATCTCTACTGTTATTACATGCGGCATGTCAATCACTGTATGTGCCACCCATGAATACAAAGAAGAGGAATAAACGAATTCACAGATACATGGTACATCAAGTGTCAGAGAAAAGGATAATGTAGGTTACTAGTAAATGTTACGTATGAAATAATGAACACGCTCTATTTGAGACAACTTAAAGTACGACTACTACTTCTTCAATAAAAATATGATTACATTGGCTATAACCAAAGTGGTACGTGCGTTGTAGTGACATAGCAAATTTTCTTGTTATCAGATATGAGTTCAAGCCACATCCGAAGCTACTTCTTTGTTCCGAATTCCTTCTATATGAAAGCCAAAGAATATATCGGCAAAACATTCAATTGGTTACATAAGTTTCTTCAGAGATGAGGAAAGCGTTTGTCATCGAACTAATACGAGATAAATACGACATTCTTCAATTCTGTTTTTCTGATCTATATCTATTCCAATTATATATTGCTTTTGGTACTTTGATGAAATTAAAGAAAATTATGTATTTGGCCCAGCATAACATTGGTCTGATTCTGTAATGGATGCCAATGGACATGGCAGTTGTCACTATAGTTTTGTCCCGTGATCACGTCTAATATCTAGCTTCTAAATGTTCTTCTATCGTCGATCGCCAAGTGCCAAAAGGTGATTCGCGATGGGACATAGTACCGGCAGGATTTCGTTTGTGGGAAAATAACATCAGCAGTTCCAACAATGATTGCAATTCGATTCTCCTTGTGGCTATCTGCATCTGAAGCTATCCACGTTCCTTGTTGTCAAAACATGTGTGATTCGAAGGTTTCTGAAAAATTCAATTCAGTTGTTCTTAAGTCGGAAAAATTTTAACTTCAAGCTTTACTTTCCTAAATCAATTTTTACTCTTTAGTCTGAAATGTGACAAGTAATAAACTTTAGATTTCCAATTTTAATGATACTTAAAACATATATAAATACAAGAATGCCCACAAGCGTATCTGCTGGTGTGAATGCCTCTGAATGGGTGTCACCCAGAATCTTTTTCTGATACCCTAGTGTTCCTGTTTATGGACCTTTGCACTTTGAGGAATGTTGGCAATTTGAGCCTCAGAAGTGTTTCGGGGTCAGAGGTTGGCTTTATGGACACTATCTGGCCGCCTCCGAAGCAGCTAGTACAATTCCCATCTCGATAGCACTTGGTACCGCTTTTCCTATCTCTACTGATCCTTCACATTCCAAACCACGTACAACCTGTGTAGGTCTTTTTCACGATAACTTAATCTTTTTCTATAACTTTCTCACTATAACCTTTTTCCTCGCCTTTCTTCTATGTGTGTGTGTGTGTGTGTGCGTGCGGGTTTGTGTCAACCAGCGCATTTTCAGTTATAACATATATACAGTTTGCATTGAGCCTACAATCAATATAAGTAAACCTGAGAATTTTCTGAAGGAACTGCGAGTGTGATTGCACCGCAGCGTAGCCACCCCCTAAAAAACCTTAATGAAAACACAAAAATACTAGCGAAAAAGGTTTTGCGACTTTCACAAGAGAAGTAACAGAATACTTCGAAACTGTATGAATGGCGGGAGTAAGGGTCTGGTTTAGTATTATAGTTACACTGTAAATAGAACCCTCCTCTAAAACCTTAAAAAAATATTTAAAAAAAAACTGTATATAAGCGCAATACATGGCATTAATACGCACCAATTAGCGCTGGAATGGCGTTGATAACTCGAAAACTGTAGGAGGAGAAGCGGTGCCAAAAATGAGCGGAATAAGAATAAATAAAAATTCATAGAAGAGCAATGGTGTGTTTGCGCATGCGCAATCACACTAATAAAATATACTGGAGCAAAGAATAACCTACAAATTTGGTTTTGACTTACAAATTTGGTTTCGACATACAAATTTGGTTTCGACATACAAATATGGTTTTGACTTACACAATTAGTGAATAGTCTATAAATTGAATATTGTGACAAGGCCACATCCAAGAAAATGTACGAACACCAAAGGAAAGTGTAATGTGTTCAGTCTTCGGTAGATACTACATAAATAAGGTTTTGTATCAGACTATACTTATTTGTAGGCACACACACACACACATATATATATGTGTGTATGTGTGTGTGTGTGTGTGTGTGTGTGTACGCTTATATATAAACACATCCATCTCACCATACATGCATACATACCTACATACATGTGTCATCATACAATCACACTCTAGAAAAAGATGCACCGAATCTTATATTCCCATACGCATAGGCTTTCAATTATATATCAACACAAGTCTACATGTACAAAAGTATGCATTCTCCCACGTACATTAATATCATTTGAAGAATATAAATAAAGAACAATCAACAGAAAAACAAATCTTTCTTCTTTAAAAAATTAATATAATAAAGTCGATCGAATTCAGTTTCTTCAGCGATTTTTAAAACTTTTGTTTATCATTTAAATTCTTTTTTCTAACTCAAAATTGTTTCTCCTTGCATTTCGTTCACAAACACTTTTTCCCGTAATTACATTTTTGCAGATTTTATCCTTCCTCTCACTTTTTTTTCTCTCTTACTATATTAACCCCCACCCTCTCTCTCTCCCTCTCTCTCTTACTCTCTGACTAATACATTCAATCTTTTCATCTAAGAGAGAGACCAAGATATAATTAGTACAAAAAATATTTTGTACTAATTATATCTTGGTCTCTCTCTTTCTCTCATTTAACATCTTTTTCACCTTTTCCATTTTTTCTTTTTCATTCTCCTTCATTCATTCTTCTTTTCTTTGGATTCTTTCTGTTTGAAACATTTTTAAATGTATTTTTATGTTGTTTTCCTTATTTTCTTTTTCTTTTTTCCCTTTTATTTGCATTTCTTCTTTTGCCACTTTTCTCATTCTTTTTATTTTCCCATTTTGTTTATATCTTTTTTTCTTTCGTTTGAATTTAATAATATTTTGTAGCCTGTTTTCTTTTCTCTTCCGTTTCTTTCCCCTTCATTCTCGCTCCATTACCTTCTCACTCACCGTTTTTCTCTTCCGTTTCTTTCCAGCTTATGTACATAATTCAATAGTTTGAATCTTATTCTTTTAATATTTTTTTCTTTTCCTTTACCCCAATTTTTGTTCCACATTATTCTATTTTTCTCTCTGCTTGTTGCCTTTAAAAAAATGTATTTCCATTTCTCTTTCCCCTTTCTTTTTGACCTTTTTATTTGTCTCTTTTCCAGATTTGTGTTTATCGATTTCTGTTCTTTCTCTACCCTTTCTCCTCTTTTTACCTGTTTTTCTCTCTTGTTCTCATTCCTTTTCTCTTCCTTTGTCCTCCCTTTTCTCTCTTGTTCTCATTCATTTTCTCTTCCTATCTCCTCTCTTTTCTCCCTTGTTCTAATTCATTTTCTCTTCCTTTCTCCTCTTTTTCTCTCTCTCATTTTTATTCTTTTTATTTTCCTGTCTTCCTTTATTCTATTTATAATTTCTGCCTTTCGTCTATCATATCCAACTCCACCATTATTGCATTCGTTTTTATTCATTTAACTATTAAGTTATCAAAATATTTTTCTCTCTCTTCTTTGCCTGCTTGATTTGAAATATCATGACGAACTGAGCCGCAGGGAGAGAAAACATGCAAGCGTGCGTGGGGTGGAAAGAACAGAAAAGCGGAAGCGGAAGTGGTAAGAGGGGGGGTGGAGTTTCTGATTTTGCAACGAAGCAGAAAATCGCTGAGTCAACAAACAGAAGAGTGTTGATCAGCGATTTTTTATTTGATTTTGTGCGCTACGTATGCTTATTTTCGATATCGGGGGATTTTTTTATGTTTTATTGTATCATGGCAGTTGCATCCTGCTTTATTTTTACTTTGCGTGTTTTGTGCTTTATTTTATTGTTCCTTTTTTGCTTCTTTGCTTTATTGATTCAGTGAGCCTGTTTTTCTTTTATTTATTTTTTAGTGATTTTCTTTCGGTCGGGTCTTTTTTGAATGGAGGGCAGAAGATATCGATTTTTCTTATATAAAAAAATAGAGGGTTTTATTATATTCGCTTCATTTTTGCTGTCCTTGGCCTAGTTTTGAGGGCCAAGAAGATGTGGTAAAAGATTCGAAATGAAAAATTCTGATAGGTCTATAGATAGACAGATAGGCTAATTTGAAAAATGATTGATATACCTGCGTCTGCTTCGTTGTGTGTATGTCAGTAAACCCGTTTCCTTATATTGTTGTTTGTTAACATGTCTCTTTTTCTTCACTGTTTCTACCCTCTCTCGCTCCGTTCCTTTCTTCTTATTTTCTTGTGTGTATATGTGCTTTATTTATCCTTTATAGCATGCTTTTCTACGTAAGCAATTACGTATGTATGTGTATACATGCACCAATCTATGTATCTATCTCCCCCTAATTTTCCTGTTTTTTTATATATAATTGTTTATATAGACTTTTGAGTCAAAAGTCTCGATTACTCACTATTTAGGTAGATTGATTGACTGATTGACGCACACATACACATACATACATACATATAATATCTTTGATCGCCACATTTTCGGCTACTATTCTGGAGGCACTCAAACACTCGCCTTCCACCGGCAAATGTGAATACACTTCTATTGAGAGAAATGGGCATTTACCATTCACGAATACTTTTGCTTAATGTGTACTGTGAACAGTCGTACCATATTGAGGATGACAGTATTGAAAAGAAAAAAGCAACACTGCTAAATCAGTGAATATATATGATGTTACCGTTATACTATATAAGAGTAAACGGAAGAAGAAGAATTATGAGTGTATATATATTCACGCACGGCATGGAACTGTACTATGTATTAGAGAAATGTTAATTACATGCCACATCAATTTAAATTATATAGAGTTCAATTTAAGAGATTCAAATCAAATTACGTAATAAGGACAAATCAAGAAAAGGATAATTTCCTACCAGAATGTTTTCAGTTTATAAAGACGCAATATATGACTTAAATATGATTATGAGTGTCAACAATACCATGTAATCCTTATGAAGGATTTTCTAAGATCATTGCTGTAAATATTGATTGTCACGAATTTTATCATGTATACAATTATAATTATTCTATGTAAAATCACTTACAGTAAAATAACACGAAATAATTCTTATGTATGACTCGTAGGAACCGACGAACACAATACGTTTTGTGTTGAGAATACAACATACGGGGAGTATTATGTTGTTTTGATTTTTTTCCCCCAAGAACATTTTGTCACACCAATATCAATTCGAGTAATACTCACGCGAAAGATAAACGTGTTAGAATAAATAGAATAAGTTTACTTCAGTATGTATGTAATCCAATAATTGTACATTGCATTTTTGTCATGTGTTTGACTGAATGAGCTCGACTGAGCTACGCTTTCTTGCATGATCAGATTATGGAATGTCATCAACAACAAATGGTCAAAAATTAACTTTATATAATAATTTGTTTACAAATAATAGAGTATGTGACTAATAATGTTAGCTTACTCCGGCGCAAACAGTTGAAAATAATAATGTTATTCTCGTATCTAGTGTCTATTAATGTTAAAACAGTCAGCATAAGAAGTGAAAGGTTAGAAATGAGAGGAAGAAAATTGAGTAGACAGTTTATAGTAAAGCTGTTTATGGCACCATTTCTACGTGAGTAGCATGCAACACCATCAACACATTTGCTTGGTATCATAGAATCATAGAAACTCTCAGCATGGGGTTCCTTAATATAGAAATAGCATAGATATTCCTTTAGAAACTCAGAATCAATATTCAAAACTGACGAATTCTCGTTGTGGCCTGTTTGTCAATGTTTTTTAAACATTTAACAACAGCAGTATTCTGCAGTCGTTGCAATTTGAGAACCGTGTAAACAGTGACATTCAACCTATTCGCGCCTCTTTCTTACACATATATCTATATAAAATTCATGTCCTGATATACATAATTATATCTGTCGATATTACTTAATACGAATATAATTCGTATGCATATATTTGTCTAGCTCTCGTTTGTTAATGTGAGTGTATATAGCTCACTAATGACGTAGCTACCAATGAAATAAATTTGATCTTCGATGTCTATCAGCGACAATTCACGAACATAACTCCAAACTTACCTAATTTCTCTTTGACAGAATATTCTGATTTTCAGTAGATGAACTTGCGTGCGCGCACACACACACACTAATACATGCATAACCAAACAAATGTATCTAATAATTCCATAACTTGTATTTTCCTATGCACACCTACAGTGTCACGCAGGATATTGGCATTCTTGAATGTTTTGTATATCCCGTACAATATATTCAGAAATAAATGTAAATCTATCATATGTTTATCATCAGAATATTTTAATAGGATGTCCAAAGTAATTTAACAAAAAACATTATTTTTCAACTTACATGTAGTAATTTCAAAGAAGAAATCGAAAATATGACCTGGACAGTAATATTGGCACCTTTCCTTTATATTTGGTTGCACGCCCTCTTTGGCAACAATGACTGTCTCCAAACATTTGTTGCAGCCTTCTTGTACTATAGGCTTCTTGCACTTGTCAGCTGGTAGTTTCTTCCACTCTTTCCTTTTAAAATTTGTTCAAGCTCTTTCTACAAACATTAGATTATGACTCATTTTAAGTTTAAAACTGACCCTCAATGACAATATGACAAAATCTAAGCACACAAGCATGCAGAAATGGTTGAAAAGGGGAAAATAAACTGTTTTAAACTGGCCATTAATGAGTCCTAATCCCAAGCCCATTAAAATCTTTGGAGAAAGCAGAAATCTTGAGTCATGTTTTCAGTGCGTACCATACACCGCAGGCATCCTGCAAACATTCAAGAGCTCAAACAAATTTAAAAGAAAGAGTGGAAGAAATTACCAGCTGACAAATGCAAGAAGCTTATAGATGGCTGCAGAACGTATGTAGACAGTCATTGTTTCCAAAGGGGGCGTGGAACCAAATATAAAGGAAGGGTGCCAATATTACTGTTCAGGTCATTTTGGGGGTTTCTTTTTTGAAATTAGTACATGTAAGTTGGAAATAATGATTTTTTGTTAAATCACTTTGGACATCTTATTAAAATATTCTGATAATGAAAATGTGGTAGATTTTCATTTATTTCTGAGGATAGTATACACAAATATTCTAGGGTGCCAATGAGCGGTGTAGATGGCGCCAGACACAGAAAATTGGAAAAATAATTTCACAAAGAACGAGGTGTCCTCTGGTGAATAATTGGGATAGGGAGCAGCCAGGCGTCGTATAGCGCTTCGTGATAAAAACCGATGCCCTCAAGGGACAGACAGGGTCGCTTCGCCCGGTCCTGTCCCCACTAAAGAGAATTTAAGTAGTACCAATTTAAGTAGTACCCCTGATGAATATGCGGATATGTCTTCCTCACGAAAAGGAGACTCCCCATTTGATCGCGCCGAAGCTGGGGTCAGAATAACTTGAGTGTCATAAGACACCGGGGCTAATGAAAAACACGTGTTTTAACACACACACACGCATTTCTTTGCTCATATTAAGAGCCACATCAGTCTCGCAAACTAACTTTCAAACCAACCTGCACGAATTTCTTCTCAGAATCACGACGCAAAATCCTAAGAGTATCTACAACCGCAAAAGGGCGAATTACGGTAAATAGGACTGAGTTTTCACCTTCATCTCGAACTTCTGTGCTCTAGTTCAATTCATCGTGAACTAGGATAGTCACACCTATACGTTTCATGAACTTCCTTGTGTAATGTTGAGTCATTGTCTGTTCAAATGCTGCGTATGTTGTATATCGATGATTCCTATTGTTTTAACCGCACTTGTATCTGCCTAAATTCGCGGCTTCATCGTCTTCATTGCAGTTTTCTACGTTCGAACGCTATGTCTGTTGATTTATGATGTTTTAACCGTTTATATGTATTTTGCCTAAATTCGCGGCGTCATCGTCGTATTGCAGTTTTGCTACGTTCAAACGTAAACGTTATGTATGTCGATTTACGATGTTAACCGTTTATATGTATTTGTGTATTTTCGCGGCTTTATCATTGTATTGCAGTTTTCATGTTGTACTGAGTGTTGCACTAAGTGTTGTACTAGAACGTTGTACTAACACGTTGTACTAAGACTTCAGAGAATAAAAATCGTTTATGTACATCAGTAAGAAGCACCATACCCTATTACTTTCCCGTCTTCTTCGTTGAATCGAGCCGCGCTGTAGTTACAAGCGGCGCTGTATTTGCGATCATACAAAATGTTGTCTACGAAACAATTTTAAGATATACTGAGGCAATTCCAAAATAAAATTTCAAAAATCAATTTCAAATATACTTAAAGACAATCAATTAATAAATAAGAACAGTGTACTTTGTTAATATTTTGATTATCATTAGAAAATGTTAAGAATAAGCATTGGAATAGTAATGATATCTACCATAACTAGCGACTGAAATATTATCTTTCAAGATTAGCGCCTGGCTGTGGAGTAATGTGAGCGAGCCCGTCTATACCACCATTACTACTGTGTAATGTGTTCAATCCGCACTTGGCACTCCATACTTGTGGCTTTGTGCCAAAACTAAAGTGATCTCAGTAGATAACTCCTTTCTCACTTCCTGTCACATATTAGGTGGGTTCAAAATTTCCCAGGGACATCTTTTGCACAATGCCATGGAAACCCTAGCAGTGTCTTTGAAGTTTAATCAGCTGTTATTGTGTGTGTAAATCAGCCATATATAGTATGTTATTTACACGCCTTCGAAAAAATCAGAAAGTAGGAAAATAGGGTCCACATAAACTTATAAAAAGGAACATCGATCAGCATTTAACACGCTTTCATTCTCTTTTTTTCTCAACACAGAAGAAGTCATTTGGGGACAAGATAATCAATGGCAATAAAAATGAATTTATTACTGTAGTGTCTCCCAGCTCGTGGGAATCTCACTGAAAGAGAAAGAAAGAAAAGGAACAAAGGACAAAGGTGTTTACTGATCGCCGTCAGCGAGGGGACTGTTCGTCCCTTCACTTCGTGTGATTCTCTTTATTTTACCCCGGTTTGCCTCGCATGACCGGGAACTCACTTCCGTCTTATGGGTTGTGGCAAGGGAGGTAACTCGAGGTGTTTGCTCCATTATGTCGCCAGGGGGACATCACAATTACATGAATCAAAAACAAAGAAAATCATGGCTAGATCTAGAAGAGCCTTCCACATCTCAACTTGAACAGAACTGTTCTTCTTCTTGTTGGTTCGATTCAAAGATAATTCTTTATTATGAATTGCAGGAACCTGGACAAACTGCAGATACAAATTGCCCGAAACTACTAACTATGTCAATTGTATTGTAATAATCTTTGTGTTATGAATAAGAAATATTGTTGAAAACTTTCATCTAAAACATTTTTGGTAAACAATAACTCGGAGGTAATTGTGGTTGAAAAAGTATGCTTACACTTAAAAAAAAGCGTTGTAAACGTGATACTTCACATTCGAAAATCTGCCATGGTTAGTAGTCTTGGGCATTTTATCGACATGTTGTCGCTTTGTTCTCAACAGTCCATTGACTTTAATGCTTCGTCTGCTCGAACTTCCGGAAGGAAAAAACAAATGAAAAGTCGATAATATGAGTAAAATGTATAATTTCTTATTCAGTATAAACTGGCTATCCTATACTGACAAAACAACCAAAACAACGACGAAAAAAGACTTTTCCCTATTGTTTTTCAGTAGTAGAATCTGCAACATTCGAACCGGAAGTCGGCTAATGATGTCACTCTATTATACACATGCGAATATAAGTATGTTTCATCCAGGAATATTTTACAGGATGAAAACATTCGACTCAATGTTAATCATCCACACTGACATTTCCCATGTAGTCATTTTCTGTTTTTGCCCCTCTGTTTTTTGTTTTTTCATAAACATTTAACTAGCATTATTCGGCTAGATAGTATCTGATGGAACAAGATATTGTTATTTTCCAATTTCAAACATTCAGATAAATATATATTTTTTCAAATCAATATGAAAAAGAAATCTGATAAACAATCTCTGTCTTTCATACTTGGTTTATTACGAAAGTCTCTATAGAGTGAATAGAAACGGTGATAATTTGATGGTAACTGGTATGGTGGCAATCCCTCAGGGAGCATGGTGAATTATGTCTTTCGACAAAGTTTGGCCTCTCTTGTAATTAGAACACGTATTATTGGTGGCAGAGATAAACTCTCCGTCATCTCAAAGTTACAACTAAGGTTCTCAAGTTAAATTTCATTCGGACCAGATTGATTGGCTCATCGTGTGTGCAAAACAAGCGGGTACCTGGGCGAAGCAGATGTACCAAATCCCCTCATGAATATATGCATGTGTTTATACAGGTGTGTTTATGTGGCCGTGTCTGCCAACATGTCTACGTCGATAACAATGTTGTCTTATTTGGGTCGATCGTTGCCCGCCTGCACGCTCACACATTTTAAGTGTGTGTGTGTGTGTGTGTGTGTGTGTGTGTGTG
>VCCN01004766.1:307483-318415 GCA_006491835.1 Architeuthis dux
GGACTTTTATTTTTACCTAATAGCCTTATTCACCCCTTGGAATACTCAAATTCGCCCCCGGTTCGGTACCACTGGTCTAATGGATTGAAAGCACCTAAAATTGAAAGGAAGCAAAAGATTTCTTCTAGGAGAACAGTGTTGTGTGTAAAAACAAATCTTTACCAAAAGAAAGAAGAAAGCAAGCAAGCAAGATGTTTTTTTTATAACATAACAATTTTATTTCATTATAAAAAAAGAAATAAGCAGGTGAGTAAGTGCAAAACTCTTGGAAGAAGAAAGATCAAGCCGTGCAAACAGACAATCCCTAGCGATTCTCGTATTTGGAATTTCAGAGAGAGGATAACAAATTTTTTTAAAAGTAGAGATGAGTGAAGGCTTAAAAAAATTCCATGATTTATTTTTTAAAAAAGTTAGTACCAAGAGAGAAGAGAAGAGATATATGTGTGTTTCCAAAGTTCTCAAAGGGTTTATTTATAAACTAGTGAGACCCGTGGAAATCCCACAGTTATTGTTTTACACTTTCCAACAATGGAACAACAAATAAAATTGAAAATAAAAAAATTAAGCAATGTTTTATAAAATGTATCAAGATGCTTTGTATTTCTGGCTAATTCTTTTTTCATAAGTCATAAAGAAATTTCTAAGTTTCCAAAGGATTTATTTATAAACTAGCGAGACCTGTGGAAATCCCAGTTATTTAAAAAACTACAGGATATAAAATATGTAGAGGAAAACAATTATTATTTCGAGGAATATAAAATTTAATAAGGTAGGTAAAGCATCCGTCTCTTAAGAGACAACTCCCGTTGGAGTATAAACGACCGGTGATGAAGTCCCGGTTTCTGTTGCATGCATCAGCTTAGTGATCCTTGCAAGTTTCAAGTCTGGTCGAGACCAGGACTTTATTCTTACAAGTCTTTATGACCACCCCCTTGGCAGGATGCAAGTCCACCGAAGGGATACCTCCACCCTGATCACACAGCTCGGAGTGTACTCAATTAGCTGCTGAGTGCACAGGGAAATTTGTCCTAATGAAGAGTTTTCCACACTCTTCGCTCATATCGGGAATCGAACCCGGAACCTTCTGTATGTGAGGCAGATGTGCTAACCATTACACTATCCGAGCGGACATAAAATTTAATGCTTCAATTAAAAAAGCACAGCTAGTTTTTAGATCATAAGTAAAATATTCACTAGAAAAAAAAAATTAGGTGTGGTTACATTTGAGTGGTTGACACATATTTACAACTTCAGTTTTCTTTTTATTTCACTGAAAGTTCTGATATATCTACTAATCTATACTAATATAAAAGTAGAAATATAATTTAATGATTTATTTACTAGCAAATAGATACTAATGGATAAATAGACTGACTAAATTCTACAGGTCACAGAAAATGTGGACATTTTTATTTACAAACATAGGATGTTGTTTATTATAATAATGGATAATTCATATTAATTTTTTATAATGTAAAGTTGTTTATAACAATTAATTTGATAACATAACAACACATTTATAACATTGAATGTAAATTATTCCAATTTCTATATCCATCGTTTAATAACCAGTTGATAACATTAAGCAAAGGATATCAAAATTGGAACAATTTACATTAATTGTTATAAAACAACTTTAAGTTATAGAAAATGAATATGAAATTAAAATGAATTTTTAATTCATTTTAAATAAAGTTTTTGGGACCGATTTATTTTTTATAACAATAACCGTTTGATAACATTATCTGTGACTATGATAAACAACTTTGTATATAAATAATTTTAGATATGGTTGCAGATTAGAGAAAAAAAATGATTCGACTTTTAGTAAGTGCTAGTCAGGACTGAGCTGTTGCTATTACATAATCTTGACCAGTGGTGGATTAACCCTTAGTAGATAATCCACCACTAATCTTGACTTAATAGCAGGGTTGCCAGATAGTTGGAGACATTTCTGGACAAAAACACGCAAAAAATGGCCAAATGCCAAAATTGTTTATAAAAACAATTTTATTATTTATTTTTATTAGATGACGTATTGTAAATCATTATTATTAATTTTTTTTACACTATTTACCTTTATCTTAATTTTAAAAAAAATAAGACAAAGTTAAATAGTAGTATAACAAAAATTAATAATAACGATTGTTTATAAAACATTGCAATACTGCCAAAAATAAGAATTTATTAATATACTACTGCAACAAAGTCAAAATGGCCAAAAATTTAAATATGGCCAAACCAAAAAGTTCATGGCCAGATGCTTTTCAAAAAGGCCAAATTTGTCAAATTCATGGCCAAAATGGCAACCCTGACCGGAAGCAACAAAGTCGTATCTGCAAACCAATATCGTTATCCTCTGCTTTGAATAAAAGAACCAAGCTGTAGATGGGCCAGTACGCAGAGTCAAAGACTTTTGAAGAAATACCTTTTTATAAAAAGATTAAGATTGGAAGATACATTGTTATACAGGATTTCCCTAAAGCTGTGGTTCTGAACCACAAGGGGGCAAAGAGCAAAAAGCATTCTGTAACTCAAAACTGAGTTGTGTTAAGGCTTAACTGATTCATTCCTAACTATACAAGACTATTAATTCCTAATTACACAATATCATTCCATAAAGTCCTTTGATAATTATAAAGACATTTAATTAGTTGAGAACCTATATTTGCCTGTCGCCAGTGTGAACGACTACTAAACAAGCAGCCTAAATTGTAAATGTGAATAAAGAAACGAGCTCCGTATGGGGATCGAACCCATCTTATACGCAGGTTCTGCTCTACCAATTGAACTAACAAAGTTCTCATTGTAGGCAAGAGTATTTTAATCCTACACTTTGCTGGCTTCTCTACTCTCATGTTCGTATTTAGGCACCAATATAATGTGGTTCTCTATGTCGACAGTATGAAATCAAATGATGGGTAATTTTATATCCGACAGAATATTATAATTATAAAAAACGGCAAATATAGGTTCTCAACTAATAAATGTCTTTATAATTATCATATTCTATCGGATATAAAATTATACATCATTTGGTTTCATAAAGTAGATCAATAATCTATCTTTATGTAATATCCTTGAACAAATTAAAACACTGGAAAATATTGAAAATAAAAAATATTTTTCAAGATATATTTTTTGGGGTCCCTAAAATTTGGGACCCTGTGCAGCTGCACCCCTGCAAAGAAAGCAAAGTTAAAATTGCATTAAATTATGAAAAATTGCTATTTAAAAAAATTTCTTTTTTTCTTTTGTGAGAATTCAACCATGTAATCTGAATTTTCTTTCAGATTCAAAACAAACCACTTTTTAAAAGATTCCCTGGCCGATAATACAAGAATCTTCCGTCACAGACTTATCGATCTGATCAAAATCTGCCAAACAGTTTTAACTGTTAAATTCATACACAGAAAATAGAATGTCAATTTCAAGGGAAATAACTTCTAATTAAAATTATCTCCCTTTGACCATTTGGTGAATTTTTTAAATTTAAAAAAAATTCAATTCACGGAAGAGTTCCACTGTCAATTACAAGCGGTTTATGAATTTAAGAGTCAAGTGGGTCTTCTCAGACCAACATCCTCATCCTTGTCATGCTCTGCCATTGTCATCACTCATTTTTGGATTGGATGGTTTCCTGACCATCACAAGGATTTGAAAGGTTTGGTGCTACTGTGCAGGATTAGGTTGGTATAGCATGCATATTTTGGTAGACCACAGGATTTGGATGGAAGTGGGTGCATATTGCGGTTGACTGCAGGTTTAGGTTGGTATAATGTGCACATATCGGTAGACCGCATGTTTAGATTGGTATAGCATGCACATTTTGTAGAACACAGGTTTTAGATGGTAGAAGGTGCACATTGCGTTAGACTGCAGGTTTAGGTTGGTATAGCATGCATCTTTTGGTAGACTGCAGGTTTAGGTTGGTATACTATGCACATTTTGGTAGGCTGCAGGCTTAGGATGGTATAGCATGCACACATTGGTAGACTGCAGGTTTAGCATGCATATTTTGGTAGACTGCAGGCATAGGTTGGTATACTATGCACATTTTGGTAGACTGCAGGTTTAGGTTGGTATACTATGCACATTTTGGTAGACTGCATGTTTAGGTTGGTATAGCATGCACATTTCGCAGGTTTAGGTGTGTAGAGAGCGCACATTTTTCATGGACTGCATATTACAGTAGCACCAGAAGATCTTAGTCTGTGAATAAGCTGAAAGTTGTCACCTCTGCCAGGTGCGAATTTCAAGCCGGACTTACCCAACACAGGCATTGGAATAGCAAGTCTTTCTTTTCTGTTACATGGTTTGACTCTGGAGAAAATTGAGTTGCTTTGTGAAGGAGATTATTAGTAATGTTAGCGACACCGATTTTAAAAGGCAAATCAGTTAATGGTGGTTAAAGCGGGTGCAAAAATTAAGCACACTTTTTTTTTCTAAAACTGTCAGACACATATTCTACTTCACAGGCGAGTTTCAAATTTCATTCATCGTGGCGTTTTCTTTCTTTTCTTTCAATCCAACTTTCATTGCCACGCTGATTCCGATTCCTGAAAACAGTCGTTGGTGTTCTCAGGTGTTCTCAGAGGGCGCTTCGACAAAAGAAGGAAAAAAAGAAAAAGAAAGAAAGGCCGAATATAGAAAGCATTAAAGCCCAACAAATCAGAAATCCTCTTTGGGGGCTTTTTTAAATGGCTTGCGCAAATTAAGTCCAATTTTTATCTTGAATTTTTCAAGAATATATTTTGGATTTTTTTTTTTAATTAAGAAAAAAAAAAAGAATAAATAGCAAAATTTCAGTTTTAATGCAAACACAACTTTGAATAAAGAAATAAGTAAATTGAGGGTGATCAATTAAATAAATAAGCAAGCAAATAAAAAAAGATTGTTTCAAGAAAAATAAATTCTAAAGACAGAACCAAACCCAATACCTACAAAATGTATAAATTGTGCAAAATTCAAACCCATAAAATATTAATGAATAAAAAGTAGAACACTTGAAAAAAAAAAAAAAACCCAAAAATCTCCAGCATATAAATTGTGACAGTTAACTTGAAGAGTTACTATAATGTTACTTATATACAATCATGATAAGATTAAGCTTAAAAACTGTCATATCCTTCCTTCCTATTAATAATGTTCCTAATGTAAGGATATGTAACCGAAACTATGTCACCAATTTTATCGTTAAAATGTTTGTGCCATAAGTAAAAGGAAAGATAGGAGAAATTTTATAAATAATTCTTAGTTTTATTTGATTAATTATAATTTAGGTTTTTGATTTGTAAATACAAATTTCTACTCTATTATTATTATTTTTATACTTTCTCTATCCTGTGTTGACTGAAATTTTGTTAACCCTTTATGGGTCAAGTGACTATATATGATCACCTGAGGACCAGTCAGCCACATGCAAATATTGTAGCCACAAAGAGAACATAATTGGCACTAATGTGGTCTGCAAGCTTTGCAAAGTACACTTGTGCTTGAACAAAGACAGAAAATGTTTTGAAGCATTAAATTAGGCTGTTTTTGGTCTGCACAATAAAATTTTAAAATCAACCCGGAGGTGTTATTTTTTTTGTCAGTATCAATTCATTATATTGAATGTTATTCTTTAATTCTAAGTTTTATTTAACTTTCTACTTTAATTTTTAAAATATGTTTGCTCACTTCCTAAATAAAAAAATTCAGAAAGCTTGCAACTGAAAATATCTTGTAGTTAGGTCTAGTTTAACATACAAAGAGGATGTTTTGATATCTAAAATATTTTTAGGGTTAATAATACTAGCTGGGTTGTCACCCTTCGGCAGCAGTTTCAGCTAGTAGGTGTAACTGCTGTTAGAAATTGGTGAACCAGATACTGATAACACTAGTCTATTCTTAGCAATGGCAATAATTTGCAAGGTAAGAGAATGATAGAAATAGACATTTCTCAAAGATCTTGGGTGTACAGGCACCAGAGTTACCAGATGTCTTTTGAGACACAAGACCAAATTTGTAAGGTCTTGTCGGGACCAATCTCTTCAGTACCAAAATAATCAAATAACTTTAAATCCATCATCTGTCTAAGCTAGCAGGAAAAATGAATTAAAAATAAAATACATATTTTTAATCTATTATTCATGTATATTTATGTCGTATTCCTGTGTAAGGGATTGTTATTTTATTGTAAATTTTTCTTCGGTACCAAATCTTTATTTTTGGAACCAAACAGCTTTGTTCAGTACCAAATTTGCTCAATTTTGGTCTTGAAATGGCAAACCTGTCTCCAAGATCTTGGATGTACAGGCACCACAGGTACAGTCTTGACTTTCTGTACACATATTGGCACAACTTAACGAAGGTGGTCCCTATTGAAATTCATAGCGGGCGAGGGAAAGTTTCACACCTGTGCACACTATGTTAAAAATGGCGCATAAAAAGAGAATTCATGAAAGAAAAACAGAAGTAAATACATAAATTATATTATTGTTTCGATTCATAAATTTTCGACAGATCACATATTTGCGTGACGTCCAATCGGGACCACTCTCGCTATGTTGTATCTATAATTATATGTATGAAATTACATAAAACTTTCTCTGGTGTAGGTAGTTTTAGCAACTGAACGGAAGTTAAGTTAGAAATACGGAGGACCTTGTACAAGTTGTTGAATTATCAAATGACAAAATATAGAACAGTATTTCGAGAATAACTAAAATTAGGGCAACTGATTTAGATTTAGAAATGTTTATCAAATATCAAAATTATAAAAATAGTTAATAATAAAAATGCTAGGTCATTTAAAAAAACAAAATTAAATTGGGTACATCGTTACTTTTCAATGGAAAAATTAGTCACACACACACACAAAAATAATAACGTGATGTCTTTATATATAAATTTGTCAGTGTTTATTTTAATCCAGGATTTAAGCAGATTTTCTGCAATTGCTTTTTAATTGCCGTGACAATTTGTACACAGATTTAGTTAAATGTTTTGTTAGAAATAATTAAGCTGAATGTAAAAAATACAAACAAAATAAAACTATAAATATCTTTGTAAAAAACATCAGTAAATATTTTAGAAGTAAATTTGATTTTTGAACAATACTACCCCCCCCCTTCTAACTATAACTTAAACTTATTAAATACACCTGCTCTAAATTCGTTTTTTAAGATAGTTCTGTAATGTTAATTTAAGCAAGTAGAACTTTATAATTTATAAATAAATAGATCAAATTATTTACGTTTTTATATTAAAAAAATAAAAATGATGTCACCTTTAAGTTACATTCAAATTTCTTTTATATTATCTTCGGTGTTGTTGAAGAGTAGAGAAAATATATGCATAGAAAAAACAAACTTATTACGTAAGGTCTTTCGTAAAAGCGAAGTTGCGTATATATATATACACACATACATATATATACATACATACATATGAAATCAAATTATGGATAATTGTATATCCAATCGACAGAATATGATAATTATAATGACACTTATAGGCTCTCACTAATAAGTGTCATTATAATTATCATACATATACATATATATACATACATATACATACATATACATATATATACACACACACCTGTATAAAGTCAATTCTTAGCCGTCTTGGTTAAATGAACTTAAACTATTCTGGGTCATAGTTAGAAATAACACAAACAGCTGAACTTTACATTTTTAAATATACGAAGACATATTTCTTTAAAACAGATCCCTTAGAAAGAATTATAAGTAAATAAATACTTATGTAGTTAAAAAGTTATTTCAGAAGTTTATGTTCTGAAATTAGAAATTCCATGGTGAACAACAACTAATTTTGGATATGGTTACAACATCAGATACTGAAAGAAGAAAGTATATCCCTACCCTAGATCAGGTGTAAACGAGAATTACGTTTTGTGATCTATATTAATAGAAAGAATCACAAGTAAATACATATTTATGTAGGTAAAAATTAGAGGTTATTTCAAGAAGTTTACGTGGTTGAAATTAGAAATTTCATGGTGAACTAATTTTGGTTAAGATCGGATATTGAAGGAAGATAACGTATATCCAATTCTATGATATCTAATATAAATTGCTTCATTATTATAGAGAATATTTGAATTATAGATAGAAATGAATCAGAACAATTATTTAAAAGGGAAGGAAAGCATCAAATGAGGAGTTGTTGAGTAGTTGCACTTTTTAGGGAGATCTCTGTCGAAAGTGTTGGGTAAATATTATTATTACATATTATTTACAAAAGAAAAAAAAACATATACAAAGGTGAATAATGATATCCTCTCTCTTATGTGGTATTAGAGGGAGAGATGTTATTTAAAAAAAATGGAAAAAAAAAAGAAAAAAAATGAAATAAGTCATAAAAAAAGGTGAAATGTCTGAGAAGAATTTTTTGTTGTTGTTGGCTTCTACACCACGGCTTCCCAAACTAGGGGTCGCGACCCCCGGGAGGGTTACGTTACGTATTGCGCAGATACGAGTGTAGAATCGCAGTCGTCTCTCCTTTTTGGACAAAAAAAAAAAACAAAAAAAACCTGGAATTTACTCATAATCTAATTAAAATCCAAAGGTAAAATTTCTTCTCGACGAAAATCCATTTTATGTAAAGAAATATTGAGGATATTTAGTTGGTATTATTTTGTTGTTATTTTCCAAAGATAAGAATTACTTCGTTCTTTGAAGATAAGTAAACAGAAAAAAGAAAAAAAAAGGACCAGATAAGTTATAATCCGAGTGACTTTCCAGAAATGGACAATAAATTATTTTTATTTTTACCAGATGAAGTTTTGTTACCCATTAATTTGATTATTATTTACCTTCAAACTTGAATTAAGAGTCTTAATAAAAAAAGACAAAAACTAAAGATTAAGGTAAATAATAATACAAAATTAATGATAATAAATTTAGATTAATAAGACAATTATATTAATTAATTAATAAAAAAATAAAATCTATATTTTATGCAAGTTCCTATTTTTAATCCTGGTGCTTATTATGACCCCTTTGGATATCTATTTACAATTAGCTGCTATTTTCTTTTTCTTAATTAGAATCTTGAAGTTACAGGTGCTCCAATTAAGGTTCTCAAATTAATTCGTCTGTCGTTTTTTTACAGCATTAAAAAGACATATTGGAATCTGAAAAATTAAAAGTATTATTAAAAAAGTTCATTTAAAACGTTGAAGACATTTGATTTAAGATCAATAATTTTGGTATTTCTGTTCTAAAAGAAAACGTTAAAAAAAATTATCTCCACGATAAAAAAAAAATCTGTTTTTTAAAAAAAAAAAAAATCTTGTGTTGTGATCTTTAACACCAGGTTTTGTTTGTAAAAAAACAAAACAAATAAATCCTGATTTGTTTTTTTAAATCAAGAATTAAAACAAAAATATTAAATAATCCTTATGGAGTTCCTTGTTCTGTAAAATCTCCTCGATTTCAAAATAAGGTGTGGTCGACTTTTCCTTGTCCTAAAAAATAAAACTTGATTTTGTATCCAATAGTTCAAACAGGTCGTGTTGTCTTATATATATATATATATTTTTAATTCTAGTCTAAAAATACATCTATGTCCATCTTCTAGAACGTCTGCCTTTCTCTTAAACCGGGGCTTTATTTCATAATTCTCCAGAGGATTAAGGCTGAGGTCTCGTATTATCATGTTAATCCTTTTTTTTAAAACCTGTAATCGCCTTTTAATCCTTTTTAATCGTCGTCATCATCGTCCGGAACGAAAATATCGTTTTCTTCCAAGAAGGCCGCACCTTTCCTACTCATAGTGGCCCCGAGGTAGAGAAAGGGAACGACAGTCGACATGGCCTTCACAATACCAAACCTGGTTATTTCGGGTTTGTGTAACATGGCCCCGGTTTCTGTACAAACAGCATTTCGACTGGGGACATAGAGGCCTCCACTCGAGGAGAGACGTTCTTTGAGGAACTTAAAAAGACGACGTGTAGAAGCCATCTTTCCACCTTGGACACTACTTACAAAACCGGTGCAAATGTCGGAATTATCTGCCCTTGTCTTCTCTAATAATAATGTTAATAGCTTGCTTTTCTAGAACAGTGGCCCTCAATCTTTATTTTACTGATAGCACACTAAGAGATACAGGATCCCCCTGTTATAACCGAGCTGCAATAACTTCGGGGTGAGGTCTTATAAGCGATATTCGAACAATAATAAGTGAAAAACAGAAAACATTGTGTATTGTATACGAACTAGAAGGAGATTTGAATAAATAAACAAAGGCATCCTTTAATCAGGGCTGGATTATACTATAAGGCTAAGTAGGCTTAATTAAGCCCAGGGTCCCGGAAAAATTCTGGGATATTCATATTTTTCTTAATTTTATTTTTGACAGGACCATAGCCGGATTAGACTATATGCAACAAAAAGGTCCCAAAATAAATAGCAATTTAGAAATGTATCACTATTACTACAGGGAAAATTAACTAAACAATAAAACAGTCAAAATAAAAACATTCCCTGATGTGAAGTCTGAGCGCTCACTACACTTGTTAAGATATTGTTAATAATATCTTAAAACTTAATAAAAGTGTCCTAACAAATATCTCTCTAAAAATGGGATGAATATATTACACATTAGCACATAACAATCCACTTTATTCACACGATTGACAGATCGCATTACTTACTTAAAATTAAAAAAAACAGGGGATGGGGAGAGAGAAGGATGGTTCAAGATGGGGTTGGGGGCCCATATTCCTAATAGCCTAGGGATCTGAGGGGAAAAGGGGGAAAAATGAATTAAACATTTTTTTTTCATACACTGACTACTGAAATTGTTTTGTCTAATTCATTTAATTTTTACAGTTGGTTAGCTGGCGCAAGTCAAATATATTTCTTAGTGGAGTTTTGTCACCTCTGTGTTCAAATGGGCTTACAGTAAAGCAAAATA
>VCCN01004766.1:658577-670614 GCA_006491835.1 Architeuthis dux
AAGAACATTGATGTGTATATCAGTTACGATAGCAGAATTCATCTTTTTTTGTAAAAAATTGGAATTTCAAATGATATGTTCTAATTATTTTTGCTTGCTTTCTTTGAGTAACAAACACACAGCAGCAGCTATACAATTATAAAATGAAACTAATTCTTAGTATGAAGCTGTCTAATTATACATGAAATAAAGTTACTATTTGAAATTATTCTTTGTTGCAACTTAAATGGAAGGGGGGGATACTAGTAATCTTATTGACAAAAGTGGGTAATGACTCGATAAGGTTGGGAACAACTGGTTTAAATCATGTAGCCCCGTGGCCAAATGGTTAAAAACAGCCAGGCATATACTGGACTCCCTCTAGCTAGAGGGTGTGAGTTCAATTCTCACTGTGGGCTGACTCTTTATTTTCGATAATTCTGTTTATTTGATGCCCTTGGATTATGGTCCGAGTCAAATTTGTGATAAAAAGCAACCAAAAATTAAGATGAAGGTAAAAAAAAACTAGTCAAAATTATTAGTAGTGTAGAGGTCTGATATTGCTTTCAACTTTATAAGTTTATTTTTGCTTATAAAATCCTGGGAATAAATTGAGTGAAATTGTCATTGGCCATATCAAACACCTGTTGATAGCGCAATCGGAAATAAAGAGTAAGCCTTCAGTGGACATAGAAATAGTGGCCCGATTTAATAAGTTAGGATGAAGGTAAAATACTAGTCAAATTTTAAAATAATTAAATATTGTTGTATTAAAAAGTCAACCCGCCAGTTTTGTCCAATTTCGGATATTGTGTCCTTTTTAGCCCTGATCTCTCTTTTATGAAATGGGGGGGAAAAAAAAGAAAAAAAAAAGGAAAATAGTTCTAGCCACTTTTAGCCATTTATTTCCATTATTGTAATAATAATCTAGCTACCATCAGCTATTTTTAGCCATCAAATTTATTCTGTCAGAATTTGACCTATTTCAAGCAGGGATGTCCATTTGGGGAACACTATTGTCTGATTTTGAGAAAACTGATCTGGCAACCCTGGTTAGAAGACAAAAGAACTGTTGAAAATAAATAGAAATGTGCCAAGTTGTCTCAAGGTGTGAGAGACATGAATTGAACTTACCTGTTCAAAGAACTCCTCCATAAAACCACCTCCGCTGTCCACCTGGACAGCCACTTCTTCGGCATCCTCCTCATCGCTTACAGCCTGAAATGAAAAACAGAAAATAGAGGTTGAAAATCTTTAGTGACAAGATGAAACAGTTGCTTTAGAGCAACAGTATTCAAACTGAAAACATTTTTGTAATTTTAACTATTTCAGAGATATTCAAATGGTTCTTCGGACGATTGAACTCCTTGTTATTTGTGTTGTAAACATGGCGTTTTGGCCGATCCATGCTTCGGCCTTCTTCAGGTGTAAAATCCGAGTGTGATGGGTTAAACAGAAATTATGGTTCGTGTTTACAACACAAATAACAAGGAGTTCAATCGTCCGAAGAACCATTTGAATATTAATGACCCTTCTCAAAACTATAGAAAATATATTTCAGAGATGTTCCGAGGCCATATAGGATGAATATTTGGACATACGCAGGCTAGTTTTTCTTATAAGTGAATTGTTCAAATAGAGAATTTTAGAACAGCCGTAAAACAAAAAAATATCGTCCAAAATGCAAAATAATTTATCAATGGAAAAATTTCTTTAAAAAATACAAAGGAGGGTTTGGAATGCGATATTTTGAAAAAGAGACAAAAATGAATTAAAACCTCTTTTTAAAAAATATTTAGTGTTGAGGATTAGAAAAAGACGTTGAAAACATTGGAACACAGACTGTCCGAGTGAAACAGGGACTGTCCGAGCAGTGTTACCAATTTAGCGGGTTTCGCGCTAGATTTAGTGCGTTTCTTGTTTTGGCACTACAAAAAGCGCTAAATTAGCCTAAAACATTTTGGCCGTTTTTGGCCATTTTCTGGCATATTTTTGGTGGGTTTTGGCAATTTTAAAAGATTTAGCGCTTTTTGACAGTCAAACTAGCGCGAAAATATTTCTTGAGTTGGCAACACTGTGTACAAGTTAAACCCAAATCAGATAATTGGATTAATTTTTCTACACCAGCAGTATTTGAACTGTGTTACACTGGACCCCAGTGTTCCATGCAACCTTTCCAGGGGTTCCACGAAACAAAGTGACATTTTCGCAATATACTTAATAATTCTTCATTACATAAACGATTCCTTCACAGTTTTTACATCATTTCTTCAACATCTAAAAAGTTGCACAGTTTAATTGATGTTCAACCACAGGACTTGTATATTGATTTCGCTATAGAGCCGTAGATGAAGATTAGTGTGAAGTGAACACTGATTGTCTCCGTCAAAGTTTGAACTAAGCCGACAATGAGTGTCGTACGGAGAGAAACTAGTAATAACACTGTGCAACACGATTTTTGTTCCTGGGTAGTGAGTGTTATTTTCTGACTGCTTATGTGTAACACTTATATAATAATGGCTATTATCCTCTTCAAACTTTGCTTTTGTTGCCAGGATAGTGATATTCATATGTAATTGTTTTTCTTACTTTATCTGATTAAAATCTGCAAATTTTCCCGTTGTCCAATTGAAAATAAGTAGATTTCAAATTATCACTGTCTTGGTTGCAAAAGCAAAGCTTGAAGGAAATAATTGACATTTTCTATACTTTTTAGACATAATCAATAAAAACCAAGAACAAAAAAAAAAAAGTTTAAAAATGTTGCTCAGTCAGTGTAATGAACACTGACCCATATGCTTAATTTGTAATTAATTTTCGGCAAGTGAAAGCATGAAACCAGCAAAATTAAGAAGATGTATCCTAAGCCAGTAGAGTTTTTTTGATAGGCTATTCAAATCATCGAATGAAGAAAAGCAATCTCATGAAAGGCATGTACTGGTTCATGAAAAGTACTTGAGTGCATCTTAGAAGCCTCTTACTTAACTCTTAAATTCATTTAAAAACAAATGTATGTCTATCATGGGAAATAACTCCCGATTGAAATTATCCCTATTTCACCATTAGGTGAATTTAAAAAATCTTTTATTTAATAACAATTGTTTTCTTTTTTTCTTTTTTTCCAGATGAATTTATTCTATTTACAAAATTTCTGTCAGATGTGACGACTTGCATCGCCTGGTCTGGTTTTGTTTGAGTTCTTAAACACAACAATGTTTGTTTTGAATATTTGCTAAAGTAAAAAAAAAGGAAGCACTATATTGGGTAATCTTTGCTTTGAACTACATTCATGGGTGCTAATGCAGATACGCACCCCCATAGGAAAAGAAACTAGGAAGACAGCTCAAAAATCAGGAAAAACGAGGAAAACTGCTTTTTATTTAATATAAATAATAACTACGCTCAGATATACATAGTTTTTTAGTTTAAATGCTCAAATGTCTGACCGAAGTGTTGTTCCTCGTAATATTGATTTCCACCAATTTCCAAATCATTTTTTGGACAAGTCGACCGCCAATATTTAAAACCCGGACATTTCTATTCAATTCCACTATTTTTTATTCTGATCATTGAAGAGTTCCACTATTTTTTAATTCTGATCATTGAAGAGTTCCACTGTCAATACAAGTGGTCTATGAATTTAAGAGTTAATTGCAAAAGCAACGCATACACCATTGGTGAAAGACTTGCGTTACCAGTGGCAGTTAGAATAGATGAAATTATTTACGGAGAAAAATAACGAATTTAAAAAAAAAAAAAATTCCGCTGTCGAATGATAGTGTGGGTCACAGACGGATTTCTGAAATTAGCAATGACCAGTTTGAGCAACTCGTTGGAAGAATTAACGAAAGCTTGAAATTTGCAATTCAGAAACGAATGTAGATATAATTATAGTTATTTAGTAACCTTAGTTTAGGCACAAGGCCACAAGTATGGGCCACCTGATGAGGATTGAACACACTACTCAGTAATAATGATCTGCAAGGCCAGCTTGTTAACCTTACGCCGCAACAGGGTGCCCGTCTCTTATTTATGTATAATTTCCCTATTACCCGATCTCTAAAACTTCTTTCATTTCCTTTTGGTATTTACTAAACTTGTTAACAATTACATCAAGACGAGAAGCCGATTGTAGATACTACAACACTCACCTTATTTTATCTTTCCATTTTTTTTTTTTATTTACTGGGACAATTTTATGTTTCTTTATTATAATTACTAGGATCTACCGTAAGATTGTCCAGGGTGGTAAAACAGAAAAACAGCCAAATTTGGGTGGAAAAAAAAAAAAATGAACCAAATAATAGCCCAGGGCCATTATTCAAAGGCCATCACAACTGCTAAATTGGGCATAATAAAACAATAAAAGTTACAACTCACATGTTGTTATACACTTCACTATCAATCGGCAACTTGTTTTAATCGTATTTGGTACTTCTTTGGACAGTGTTTTCTTTTTAAGTTGCTACGAGAGCCGAACATATATACAGCTCAATTCAAAATTATATCATATCCATAATAGAAGACAGCAACATTATTACTTTAATTTTTTTTAAAAACAATATATTATATAGTGGTCATAAATTAAGTACTACTACCTAGGCACATTATCTGGTTGTCAGACTAGAGTCTTTTTTAATTAATAAAATACATGGTTAGTAATAAAAAAAAAGAAAAAGGGGGGGGGGTAGTAGCATGTATTAAGCTGATTTTAATTACAGACGGTTCCAAAAATATATTAGTAAAAACCACATTTGGAGTGCAAATATCCCATATTCTGACAATAAAATTTTATATATAGTCAATATGTTGTGCTCCTTCCTTTTGCGAGTACACTTTGCTTCAATCCTTTTAGGCATCGAATCATATAAGGAATGTATGTATTTGGGTGTTATTGTATTTTCCCCAGGTAGACTGAATCGCTACCATTAAAATGTCTCGAAACATCTTTTTATTTTTCAATTCTTCACCTAAAGCATTCTTGAGTTTCCCCCCAAACGTTTTCTATTATATTTAAATCGGGAGAGTTTGCTGTTCAGTTTAGAATGCGGAATCACTTGCTGGAAAACCAATTTGAAACGGAGTGTTATCTTGCTGAAATATCTGATTTCTGTAGTTCGGTAGCGAGTGTTTGAACGGCAACAGTTTACTCTCTAAAACCTCTAAGTAAGTCATTGAATTCATCCGACCTTCAATGATATGTAGGTCACTCTTGCTTTCTGATGATATGTAGGTCACTTTTGCTTTCTGGTGATATGCAACCCCATAACATAATTGGCAGAGGAAATTTTACTGCATGTTTTAATGCAAAGTTTGCAAATCTTTCAGATTTTTTCCTCCAAATATTATGGTTTCCACCGCTGGGAGCATATTGGATGTTGCATTCATCGCTGAAAATTGCGTTCACGTGTCCATCAATTTGACTTTAAAAACATTTGTCTGTTTTGTGGAGAGGAAGCAAGGGAGGATGTGAAAAAAGGAGAAAGTCAATATCTCTAGTTGAGACCATTGAATCTCGGGAAAAAGTTCTGAAATGTGCAAAGAACTTAATGGACAAGTTGGGTGACTTGGCTATATCTCGAGTGCAAAGTAGTATCGATTTGATTGCTGTTGAGTCTAAATGCCATCATCAATGCTGCAAACGTTTCTTCGCTCCTGAAAGATTAACACAAGATGGATGAAAATGTCCACATAGGAGGCCGGAAAGCAATGTTAAATCTGACGCTTTCCTGAAACTCTCTAGCTTTCTGGAAAATAATGAAGAGTGTCAGTACTCTATGGCTGAACTTCTTGAATATATGGATACTTATCTTGATGGAGAAGAGGGTTACACTATTAAACACTTGCAGTCAAAGCTTTCAGAACACAACAGAGACAAAATGACTAACAAATATCCCTGGAAAATGCAATGTTGTATCTTTTAAGGATTCATCCCATTACATTTTGCATGACAGCTGTACCAATCAGAAATGTGCTGACCAAGAAAATGAAAAAACGTGGATTGTTGAGATAGCAGCATTAATTATAAGAGAGGACATTAGGCTTACTGTGTATGATTTTAATACGTATCCTTCCCCATGTGTACTCAAAGAGGAAGATGAACTTGTACCGGACACTTTGAAATGCTTTATGAAAAATGTAAAAAAAACATAAGGGTGAACGGCAACCTACTGTAACAAGAAGGTGCACTGCTATAGCACATGTCCTAATAGCAGCTTGTTGGTCACCAGACTAATTTTTCCACGGAACCATCCCGAAATACAATTTTAACCGTCCTGAAGGAAATGTAAACGGTCCCAAAATCAAAATGTTTCTTTACTTTGTTATTATCATCTGTAGTTGTTAACTTGTTAGTAGCATAATAAAAACACCATTAAAATGTTGAGGAAATAAATAATTGTCAAACTCCAGTCCAAACCTGGAGTTGACTTGGTTTTTCTACCGTAACAAAAAACAATTCTCACCTAATTTTTTTTTAAAAATCATATCTTCCCAAGACACCTCTGGTACAGAAATGATTGATTAAAAAAAAAAAAAAAAAAAAAAAAAAAAAAAATCACTTCTGTCCCGAGGACGACGTTAATTTCAAGCCCTGCCGGCCACGATCATTCATTTCACTTCTACTATTAGTGATAGATATCTACATTCATCGTAAATACACTTCCTGCGAACCGATTGATACTTAAGTAGTTTGAACTTTGCACAGTTAAAGAGGCCTGAGTATTCTTTGATGGCTGGTGAATCACCATCCTATGATCTAAATGGATTTACTCTATTTGGTGCTGACTTTAATGTACACTCACTCGATGGACACAACACATTTCATAGCAATGGTAGCAGCGCCACGTATTCGTAACATCCCATTGACTGCTACTATTGGAAGCTTTGGTAAGGTACCAATCAAAACCTACAAAGTCCCAGAAGATCAAGATCTCAAACATATCGCTATCAGAGATGTCACAATTCCCTCTGACACGGAATCAGAACTTCAATCCATCAGTGCACTGAATTCTCTCTGGTTAATGGGTTATCACATCAAGGCTTCACCTTGTCCATCATGGAGTGGAAGCCTTGAAAGGTGGCTCTTATGATACCTGTAGAGTAATAGTAGGTAGTCCAAACAGTCAGTTTTTTGGGGTGAAAATGTCGCAGTAACACTAATTTTTCCCTGTTTCTCAAGTGTTCATTCTCCATAATGTTGACTAATACAAAACTGTTATGCATGCCATAATAAAGAATGTCCAATTCTGAATCTGTTGGTGTCTTATTTGTCATCGTTTGACTTAAAAGGAATTTTACAGCGAATTTTCAATTTAATGTGTTTACAGTGCCCAAATAACGTAGTGACGTTTTTTTTTTACTGTGATTGAAAAAAAAAAGGTGTCTATAAATAAATGATTGCTGACACCTCCTCTTTCAATGTATGTCTTTGGAACCAATATCACCTAGTAGAAAAATAAATGTTCTTCAGCTCCGTATAAAATTTAAGTAAGTACACAATGTCTACATATTAAAAAAAATGATGGCTTTTCAGTTTTATAGGGCCATTTTTTGTAAGTGTTCAATTTTCCGCAAGTCCACAAATGAATAAATAATCATAATTAGTGAACTAATAGGAGTAGAGAGACAAATGAGGTATCAAAATGTTCAGAATAACAAGACCTATAAGTCAACTTTGTCAAGAAAGGAATTTTGCAGGCAGAGCCCTGCAGTGATTGCATGAATAAGCTAATGGAAGTGGACGAGCTAAGAATGACACTTGATCAAAAGCAGATGTTTAAAAAACCATCAAAGACTTTGATGATATATAAAGGTAATTAGCAGCAATAACCATGCAGGCTTAAATAAGAATGAATTTTCATTGTCAGAGACAGAGGGATTCTGGCAGTATGATCGACACGTCGGCCACACGTCCTGCTAAGGGGAGCATGACTAAATAGTTTCTTAGCCTTTTTCTCTCTCCGTACTCGCCTTGTCATGTAATATACTTTGAGTTGAATACCCTTTTCCCTTGGTGGCCAAAACATAAACATGCATGAATTTTGTAAACTGCTGTGTCTGACTGGATCACTGATACGAAAATAAACACCCATACACTATACTATACACGAGAGACGTTTGTTTCATCCTTCAATTGCACACTGTCCTGTGCTGTTCCTGCACCTCTGCATCTACTAATACTATGTCTGCATGTTAATAATAACACTAACATGGTTACACAACATTCCAACTACTACCACAGGTTGATTGTTGTTAGATTTGGCCATATCCAGTACTGTTGAAAACTATTAGTACATCAACATCTGACTGCTTCTTTCACATTGATACCATTGGACCTAAGGTCTGGGGCCAATGTCTGAATGAGGCATGATTTGTTGCTGTTATTCCCAAGGAATGCACTTTGAATTGTGGTTGTTTGCAAAGTAGGTGTAACTACAATATCACCGGAAGTCCTGTTCTTTGCTCTTTGGTTTTGCTCAGCTGACTTGGTGGAAGGAGGTATATCATAACCAAACACAACTGTAACACCACTATGATGTTTGAGGAGGTATGTTTTTTTTAAATTAGTTTTTAACTTCATCCTAATTTTAGTTATTTTTATACAACTTATTGATTTGGGCCACTGTTTCTATGCCAACGAATAACAGCGCAATAGGAAATAAAGAGTAAGCCTTCGGTGAGAATCAAATTCACACCCTCATTGCCAGGGGGAGTCTAGTTTATGCCTAGCTGCTTTAATCGTCCACAAAGACTTCATGGATTAGCAGAAGCTGATTTACACTAACTCCATACAACCGACTTTCTACGCCATATTTATGTTGTTTTATATATGAGACCTAGTCAAATTTAATAAAAAGTGGTGTGTTACAATACTTCATCCAATAATAATAAAGATTGATTTATATTATATTTTGTTTTGTATTTTGTTAAGTAGTCTTGCCAAATAAATTATGATTGAAGTAAAATATACTGTGTACATTTTTTCTAATATTGAATAGGGAACTTGCATAAAAGACGAAACCAATTACGTCCCTTTACAGCTACTTTTTTTTTTATTTAAAAAAATTTTTTTTAAATTAAACAGGAGGCAAGGGCTAAACAATTTGAAAGATAGTTGTTTTGAGAACTAAAACATACTTTTAGCAATTCTATCAGATTTTATTTTAAAAAGTACTAATTTGGTAGCACTGCTGCTTGGTCCAAATAAACGGTGCATTGGTCCAAATAAACGGCGCATTGGTCCTAATAAACCAAGTAAATTAGCAATGATTACATACGTTTGAATCGTTTCTTACAAGATAGTGTATAGGCTGGTCCAGTAACCGTTGGTCCAAAGTGGATTCGATTGTATTCTGAATAAATCAGCTTACCTGCATTTTTTTCTAGGTCAAATGCTAATGCTCTTGGACTAATTCCTGTAAGACTTCTTTGAAGAAAACATTGATTGAAAGCAATGTTTACACTAGGGATTTTTTTTATCTATCTCGGTCACTTCCTAACAAAAACTCTTAATCTTAGCTATGTGGGTCAGAGTCCAGGGGGTCTTTACCGATACATTTATCAAACAAGACTGACTGCTGCAGGGTCAAACGCCACTTCAATTTCTATTCCCATTGAACATGATTACTGCAACTTTTGTATTTTATATATAATAAACAGTGTTGCCAACTCAAAAAATATGTTTCGCGCTAGTTTGACTGCCAAAAAGCACTAAATCTTTTTTAAAATAGCCAAAACGGCCAAAAACCACCAAAAAGACACAAAAAAAAAAAAAAAGGATCAGAAACAGCTAGAAAATGGATAAAATGTTTTACGCGCAAACGCGATTTTTGCATTGCCAAAACAAGAAACGCACTGAATCTAGTGCAAAACACGATAAATCAGTACACTGATAATAAATATGATACATTTTCCTTAATATCTAAGACTTGTCAATTTATCTGGACACCAGCCTAGCAATCACTAGGTTGTGAGTTCAAATCACAGATGGGGAACAGGGATTTTACATATTGGTTTATACACCCAAATTTTGGTGAGGATTGTTGTTCTTGCTATGGTAGGAAAGTAAAGTCAACTTCTGACTGTTTTTGAGTTTGACAAAAAAAAAATTTTTTTTAAAAAATAAAAAAAATAAAAAATCAATAAACAAGGAAGCGCCCAGAGAGCGCATACCTCTGCCAACACCATACACTAATCAAAAACTGACTGAAAATTAGTTAGGGTGTCCCATAAGTAACGCCCAATTTGTCCCAAAATTAATCCCCCGTTCTCTCTAAGAGAAGCAACTACTTAATAGTTGCATTTAATAATAATTTAATAGTCGATTCCCTTAAAACTGCTATTAATTTTCGGACAAATTGGGAGTTACTTCTGTGACACCCTATATATCTACGATGAAGGGGAGATAACCATGTTTCAGCTCTTAATATATGGGAAAAAAAATATCTCAATCAAAAGCAAATTTCTCTCTATTGAAGAAATTCCTGTATCTGCCCCAAATTTAATCAATTCTTTCTTGGCCCATAGCCTAACCTTCCAGAAAATTTTTATTGAAATTCAGTGAGAACCTTTGGAAATAGTGTGTGGAGTAGGGCGGAACGAAAAAAAGTGTAGTGCTTAAAACCCAACAAATGTCAAAATAGAGATAAAAATTAATTTTGGGTGATTGCCACTTCTGTCCTGGCAACCGTGGGTTCAATTTACAATGTAAATTTATGCTAAAGTGGTCCCTTAGCAAAGCTTCCCCACTAAATTGATGATATTGAAATATTCTGTGTAATAAAGTTCTTCAAGATTGAATAAGAACCATCAACAAATACTGTGAACATCAACATAGGTTTTTTCAGTTTTTAAGTTGGTCTGGCTGGTTGGTTATCTATGCATCGCACGTACAGGATGCACCGATGGAGCTAGAAGGCTGAAAACCTAAACATTTACTCATTATGTCCAGAAAAAAAACTTCTTTAATTTTGAAATGTGATCACAGAAATTGTGTTCCAGGGTTCCCATGTAACTAGATCTCTTCTATGAATTTCTCTAGGTGAGATAAACATAAATGATTTTTCAAAACTATTTGTACCTGGCAAGGCTGTGGAGTCGGAGGAATTTTGGTTACTGGATTTGGAATCAGAAAACCTTTACTGACTGGAGTCAAAGTCGGTAAAAAAAAAAATGACTCCAACTCTTAGTAAATGTAAATTGTAACATTACTACTTGAAAATCCATCCAATAGGTTGGTTTTCGATCTACTTCCTGTGGAAGGCCTGCCTGAATGTAAATAAACCCTCTGCAAAACCTTTAAAAATTTAACTTTTCAAAACTGACAAATTACCTGAGAAAACGGAAGTCTTATGGATTGAAAGCACAAAAAATGACTTGCAAATCTTTTTTTTTCTATTTTCTATAATGTGTGACCCTTGGTTATACAGATGTACATGGTACTTAAACACAGTATTAAAGGTTTAAGAAAGTATATATTTTATTAAAAAGTATAATTAAATAACATAACAGGAAATAAAAAATCTAGCTAATTTTAGCCATTTTAAAGCCAGAGGAGTCAGAGTCGGAGTCGGTGGTACCAGAAATTGAGAGCTGGAGTCGGATGTTTTGTGTCAGACTCCACAGCCCTGATACCTAGTCACAGTTTCATTTTTTGCTAAAAGATTTGTTCAAAGTCACCACAGATTACGGTAGCTAATAAGAGCTGACAGATGACTGATAAAAGCAACCTAACCTGTATATATTTAGAGAGCAGGAGCCTAAATAGAGAAAGAGAGGCCCATCTGAGTTGAGCCTAAATCTATATACAGAGAGTGTGAATTTGTGCAAGTCATATTCAGTCCATAAAAATGCAATGTTTGGAAATTTGCAAAGAATTTGAAATCAGCCTTAATTAAAATATAACCTGAGAAGACAAAATAGGTTAATTGAATTAGTAACTGTGAAATTTTTAATGTATTATATTACAATTTACAGAGTCAGCACATTTTTACCGATTCTGATGCCAGTAACCCAATAATTGTTTCCGACGCCACAGTCCTGACTATGTGTGTGTGTG
>VCCN01004766.1:677361-691087 GCA_006491835.1 Architeuthis dux
CGCACTGTGGTTCGACTTGCATAAGTCCAGTTAGCACATGGTGCGTGCATACGCACTCTGGTTTGATTTACATAAGCCCAGCCTCATTATTTAATGGGCACACCTCACAGAAGAATTGTGAACTAGAAGGCAATAAGCCATATCACGTGTCCATCTAAAAAGTTCAATTAGCAAATAGCTTTGAATGAAGCTAAGTCAGTGGTTCACTAACTGTGTGCTGCAACTATCTCCTAAGTATGTCCTGTAATTTTTTTCAAATACGCAAACACATATTTTGAACCTTGAACATGTCCAGTATGGGTATTACGACTGTTCTACTTCCATCATAGAGTTGCCAATCTAGTGATTTTATCGCTAGATTTTGTGAGATCTCAACCATTGTAGCGACAGTGGGTACGTATATCAGTATGCTGATATAAAAGTTTTGTTCATTGACCACTGAAATGTTTTTGTCTAATTCATTTTATTTTTACAGTACTTAGACTTTACAGCACACCCCTTCATTACACCATCAAAGTTTACTGCTTGGTGGAAGCAGGATGGTGGATCAAACAGTAAAACACGTATTCATATCTTAATGGAGTATAGAGTTGGTGTTGCGGAGTCTAAGTCAAATATATTTATTAGTATGACATTACAATAAGGTTTGAGAATCACTGACCCAAGTCTTGGCTTGCTCGGTGGGTTTTGAGTTGCATATTTCCCGCTGGCACCAGTGATTGGGGTTCAAGCCCTGATAAAAGCCAAGATTTTTAATACTGATATTCAAGAGAATCTGGCACTCCCAGTTAGGAAGATTGGCCCAACACAGCCTTCCTCTTCAAAAAAATTTTTTTTTTAAATTAACCCCCCCCCCCCAAAAAAAAAACACAAATAGTATGCTTTACAATGAGTGTCAGAAAAAAACCCCAACAAACCAAAGATGGGAGTATGGGAGCGAGCATGGCGTGAGGGTGTGTTATACCTGACCTGACCTCTTCACTTTGGATAGCTGATATCTGTCTTAAGGACCATTTCACAAATAGGCATGACCTGGCCAGGTTAGGAGAGCAGCATCTAACCTGTAATTTTCTTGTCCTACTTCTAAAGCCAGACTGAAATCTGCTGTTAAGTCTGTTAACTATTTCGGCAAATTTCCAAACTAGTGAACCATAAAAAAAAATCATGACCTGACAGTTCTGCACCAACAATCCACGGACAGACCAACAAAAACAAACTATAAAGTTAAAACAATTTATTGAGATACAAAAATTAAAATTATTTTTTGAGTTGAATTATTTTTTTAAATTGATTTATTTGTAGTTCAATTTGTTAATTTATAATTTGCAGGATTAAACTAGGGAGTTAAAACAAATTATTACAAAAATTAAAGGGGTAGACATAGGCCCTTATAGTGCAAATTATAGACAGGAAGAACAATTGGCAAATATGACGCCTGAAGGAAGATGCATGCATACTTTGCTCAGTTGAACTACCGAGCATCGACATAAATAGCATCTGGGAACCGCTCATCAAAAGGACCATTTCAGTAAAAAGCAAGCAGGCCATCCAATGCAAAGGAAGAAATTCAGAATTTGACACCTAAACACAATACCGATTTATAGGAACGTATATACAAGAAACGGATGTAACATGTCCAGTCACAATTGAGCAAGTGTTCTGGGAACCAGGTACACGGCCAAAACGTTGTGAACAAATCAACATAGATGAGGTAAATAGTCCAACCATATCATACACAATGAAAAATTACAGAGTTTGCAGATACTAACTACGATACATTGAGGTAAAACTATTCCAAACACTGTCCTAGAGTTGCCGAATATGATTAATACAAGTTCACAAATATATTTATAGACTGTAGTTAGAAATGTCGTTGAACGAATAAAAATACAAACATTACAAGGCCTTATTCAATTCGATCAGATACACGAATGATGAACGCCAGCTACAAAGCAATGGTTATAGCAAGATCGTCCTGAAGATTATAACTAGTAATAAGTACTCCACTGAGTTTTTACAGGAAGATCTTATACATCTGCTGCCTGTTTCCCTTATAGGTCTTGTTATTCTGAACATTTTGATATCTCATTTGCCTCTCTACTCCTATTAGTTCACTAATTAAGATTATTTATTCATTTGTGGACTCGCAGCAAATTGAACAAAAATGGCTTTTTGAACACCCTATACAATTGAAAAGCCATCATTTTTTTAATATGTAGACATTGTATACTTGCTTAAATTTCATACGAAACTGAAGAACATTTATTTTTCTATTAGGTGATATTGGTTCCAAAGACATACATTGAAAGAGGAGGAGTCAGCAATCATTTATTTATAGACACCTTTTTTTTCGACCACAGTAAAAAATCATTACAGCATAGTTCGGGCACATTAAATTGAAACTTTGCTGTAAAATTCATTTTAAGTCAAACGGTGACAAATAAGACACCAACAGATTCAGAATTGGACATTCTTTATTATGACATACAAAACTGTTATGTATTATTAGTCAACATTATGGAGAATGAACACTTGAGAAACAGGGAAAAATTAGCATTACTGCAACATTTTTGCCCCCAAAAACTGACTGTTTGGACAATTCAATTCAATCCTCACTGGGTTTCCCCACTCTTGTGGTCAGACGATGCTATGTTTAGTAAAAACTTAGAATAAACCATTGATTTTCTGGTGCCCATGGTTCCCAGAGTCTTATCAGATTATGAAGGTTGCTGGACTAACCAACCAACATCAAGCCAATACTAATTCAATAAGCGCTGGCACCACAATTCAATAACTAGAGAGCACTCAGAGAGCGCCTAACTTTGCCGACGGCAGTGTCACTAAAAACTGAAATTGAAAATCAGTTCACATATAGCTACGATGCAGGGGAGGTAACTTTTTAAAAGATCCTGGATCCACCACTAAATTTAACCACGTCTTCCTTACCCCCATGGCCTACCCGTCCAGAAATTTTCATTGGAATTCATTGAGAACTTTTGGAGATATTGTGTGGACAAACATAAGTGAATACATAGAAGTATGGGAAAAAAATGAAAAAGAATATTTCTCAATCAAAAAGAAATTCCTGAATCCGCACTAAAATTTAACCCTTCCTTACTTCCCTAGAAAGCTTTATTGAAATTCATTGAGAACTTTTGGAGATATTGTATGGACAGGCATATAGCTACGATGCAGGGGAGGTAACTGTAAGAAATTCCTGGATCCACCCCAAAATTCAATCAATTCTTCCTTAGCTCATGGCACACCCTGTCATTGAAGTTCATAGAGAACTTTTGGCGATATTGTGTGTAAAAACAGGCAGACAAACATGAGTAAATACATATACGTCTTCCAACTTCATTGACAGAAGTAAATAAACACCTTTGTTTCTCTACATCAGAAACATTTATCTTATATAAAAGACCATGTCACTTTTTTTGTTTGTTGATTTTTCGTCAGTGGTCATTCTAAAGCAAATATAAAATTAACTCTTAAATTCATATAAAAAATTTGAGTTTCAATATCAGCGGAAATAACTGATCAAAATTACTTTCCTTTGGCAATTTTTTTCTATTCTATTAACAAAAGAGTTCCGCTGTTAATTACAAGCAGTATCTAGCAGTTCATGAATTTAAGAGTTAAGGGAATGATTCGAACGTCCATGGAGATAGGTAGGCAAATGACGCATCCATTAGGCCACAGTGCTGCTGTTAGAACACAAGGTGAAATTAACTAAGAAATACTAATTTTTTTAAAGTTTTCTTTTAATGTTTGTAATTATTTGAATTAGTCACTTAATATTATTTGAAGAAAAAAAATCTGAGGCGATAAGCTCAGTTAAAAGAACAAAAACTAAATTCAATACTTTTCATTTTAACAAGACAGTAATAAAACTAATTTATTTTTCTGCGACGACTATTATAAAACTCAAGAAAACTTAAAATAAAAATTAAAAATCCTACATGAATAAATTTAAAATATAAAAAATATTTCAATTGTACGTATATTCATTAGAATGCAATTGTTATAAAATCAATTTTTTTATCTGCAATAAAATCTTGACAATCTGAATTAAATTTAGCAAAGTTAATACAAAACGCAAGTCACTGGCACAAAAAATGTGTCACGTGTTTCATAAGAACGGAAAGAGAAGAGAAAACATTCTTTATAACTTTATTTTCACTGGCTTAAAACAATATTAAGCCTGTTGTATAGATCTGTACTTCGTAATCTATTTCAGTGTAATACCTCCTGGAATCTTTAATACAAGATTTCAGTCACCCATGACTAAACTTCCATATGTTTATGATCATTACCGTCCTATTTTCACCCCCATTGTGTATAATTTTAGACAAAATTGATATCATATAATGAGCATAAACATAAATTTACTCATATTTTAGGTGTTTATTTCTTCAAAGTTTTGAAGATCCTAACAATATGTAAAAGCTAGTTGTGAAAAAAAAAAATGGACACAGTAAATTATTAGAAATCCCAAATCAGTAGATCTCAAAGTATGTCTTGCACATCTTTAGGTCTAATTGTGGAACAAAAAAAAAAAATTTATTCATTCCTTTGAGGTCTGCATTCACACACTCTGAACAAGTTTCTTTGAACATGTTTGCTTTTTTATTTGGGATTTTCTCAAAAACTATTAAAAGTTTGCATATGCTATCAAGTTATTTTTTAGCATCTGTAATAGTAGTGGGAGGTGTGGGTGACCTAACGGTTAACAGAACAGAGGATTGAATTGGCAAACAGAGTTCAAACACTGGCTGGGACAGTTTGTGTTTACTTCGCACTAATGAGAAAAAACACCCAGATATCATAGAATCCATTAGAAAACCCAAATGGCAATGGGCTGGTCATGTTGCAAGAATGTCAGACGACCGTTGGACATCACGACTCACAACGTGGATCCCTAGAGATCATATGCAAAACTTTGGCCAGCAAAAAATAAGATGGCATAATGAACTAGACAAGTTCAGAATCGAAAATGCAGAACCGAAGAAATTAGACCCCTACATCTAGCTAGGACAATGAATGTCCGTGACATCCTCAAAAGAAGAAGAAATCAGGCGAAGAATCACTATGTTGGCAAGGCTTCGGAAGAGCATGCTCAATCTCCAAGAACAAGAAGATCCCATTAGTCCTAAAAAGAAGGGTCTCCAACCAATGCATCCTCCAAGTAGTCACCTATGGAGCTGAAACATGGACAGCCCTGTTGGCTGGGGCCTAGAATACGCCAACTGCATCCCCTGCAGAGGGGTAAGACAACCCCGCAAAAAAAAAAAAAAAAAAAAAAAAAAAAAAAAAAATTACTTTCGGAAGTTTAAACTGATTTCGGCATTAAATGACACATCAAGGGTTGATACGCCGCTAAACAAATCAATCAATCAATGAAACATGGAATCTAACCAAAAGATCGACTCTCAAACTAAGAACCATGCAACTTGCACAAGATGCTTAACATCACAAGACAGCACGTTATATTAGAGAACAAACAAAGTTTGCAACTAAGCCTTGTAAGCAAAGTGATCTGCTAATTCCGTGTTTTTAATCCTAAGGATTAGTAAATCGTCACAAATCTTTTTATGTATTATAGATTTATGATTGATTGTTACGCAAAAGTCAATAAAAAACATAACTTAATTTTATTCTAGGTTTCATTTCGACATCTGGGCATTTTAAAAATTCAGGCATTAATTTCATGAACCACTCGATACCACTCCTATTGACTAGGAACTCTTCTGTGAATAGAATGGAAAACAAGACTGGTTGCTGCAGGGCCAAACTCCACTCCAACTTTTATTCTGACTGAAGATGATTATTGAAACTTTTGTATTAATAAATTAAAAAAATTATAAATAATTGTCACTGGAAGACCAATTGCGTGGAGAACCTGGTTTCTTGTTTGCAAAGATTTTTATATAGTTTGAATTTGATAATTCCCCAGAGAAACCACTTTCTACAGACTGGTTGCTGCAGGGTCAATTGCCACTCCTACATCTGAAACTTTTGTATTAATAAATAAAAAAATTATAAATAATTGTCACTAATTTTTTATATATTATATATTTATGATTGATTGTTATGCAATCGTTTTTTGTTTGGTTTTATATTTTTTATTATTCTTTAAATTCAGTATTTTTACATGGCGTGTTGCGTGACAGTACAAAAACACATAGCTAATTATTATAAGTGTTGATTCTACGTACAGGTATACTTGAATAGTACGGTTAATTCATTCCAAAACTTTCTGTACAGTTGAAGTTCTTATTATAATTTATGTATTTTTATTTTCAGCTGATACTTTCTTACATTAATTTGTACAGCAATACCTTAACTGTGCCACATCAAAACTCGCACTAATCAAGGTATTGCTGTACAGTAGACCTTCAGAAATCAGGATACCTGTAACCAGTTTTCTTCACTAATTGATTTGAAATTTCCTGCATCACTGTAATTTCAAATTTCCTGGGGTACTGCACCAACCTGCTGCACATTGTTTGGTTACACTAAACCTGTTAACACTTTTGTAAACACAGGCAAACGATTCCTGCTTGTTTTCCTGAATTTATTAACCTATAAGAACCCACTGTGATACTGGTGTCTCATACAATTTAATTGATCTGCAGTCTCTTATATAATATTATATTTTATCCTTGATTTTAACTCATGAAGTGTACTAATTGACATCTAATGAACATCCTGGTACAGTCATTTGACTGTGTGTGTCAATTTGCCTACCCAGAATCCCACGTAATGTTCCTTCAACTAGAAATGGGTCTAGGTTCTTATGGGTTAAAAGAAATGTTTTCTGCCTTTCTTGGTAGCAAAAATATCAATTACCTGAATTTTTCCAACAGTTTTTCCCGAATTGGAGGGGGGGGGGGCAGTTGTCCTGTGGCTGTAACACAGGTTTCTTCAGTTTCTAAGTTTGTCTGGCTATGTCTGTATATATCAGGTGAACAGGCTGCACCAATGGAGCTAGAGGGCTAAAAATTTAAACATGGGTTAACATCATTTGCTCTTATTTAATCCCAGTTATGGCTACAGTTGTCCGTTCAGATAGTGTAATGGTTAGCATGTCTGCCTCACACGCAGAAGGTGCCGGGTTCGATTCCCAGTATGAGCAAAGAGTGGAAAACTCTTGATTAGGACAAATCTCCCTGTGCACCCAGCAGCTAATCGAGTACACTCTAAACTGAGTGATTAGGGTGGAGGTATCCCTTCGGTTGACTTGCATCCTGCCAAGGGGATGGTCATAAAAAACTTGTAGGAATAAAGTCCTAGTCTCGTCCAGGCTTGAGGCTTGCAAGAATCACTAGACTGACGCATGCAACAGAAACCGGGTCTTCGTCACCGGGTTTATACTCCATTGGGAGTGGTCTCTTAAGAGACGAATGCTTACAGTGATACCCACTTATCCGATGTTTCAATATCTGCGATTTCAGTTGCCTGTGGCTCCAAAGTCCAAGATAAGTGATACTGGCAATTTGGATATGTCAAAGAGAAGCCATTTAACGTGGTGGAGGTATCCCTTCTGTGGAATTGCATCCTGCCAAGGGGGTGGTCATAAAAACTTGTAAGAATAAAGTCCTGGTCTTGACCAGACTTGAAACTTGCAAGGATCATTAAGCTGATGCATGCAAAGGAAACCGGTACTTCATCAACGGCCGTTTATACTCCATAAGAGACAGGATGCTTTACCTATGGCTCCAGTAAATAAAGGAAGTAAATCCTGTGCTGTGAAGCGAAAACACTGCATATTATTGATTAAACATAAGGTTGATCTGTGCCTGTATAATACATTACTTACGAGTTGCAGTGCTGTAGAGTTTGGTCATAAATAATACCTGATAATATCCGTTTTGATTGTGTAAATGTTCCACTAGAAATAATAAAATCCTGCTATGTTTGGTTGAGATGAAAATGAACTTTCTATTAAAATGTGGTAGTGGTGTCCTTATTTATGGGCGATACGGTACCTCTTCCATGTTTGTTGGCAAAGATAAAGACTAAAAAGAAAAAAAGTCTACTAGCAAATACTAATACTTAAATACTAGCAAAAGGCACATCCTACTGTTTAGAGTTAATGCAATTTCCTTTCAAAAGTTTTAAAATATCACCTACATATATATATATATCTGTACCTACAGCTTAACAAGGAAGTTAACAACAGTGCCGACCACAAGATCGAACCGGAGACCTCTGCCCAGCCACAGTCGAAGAGACTTTGTGTGGCCGCGCTGTTGGAACATCCAGGCATCCGGCCCATGTTTTGCTGCAGCAGACACTTCGCATACGGACACTTAAATCATTTCAGAGGGTGATATAAGTGGCCAATTATGAGGAGTGGGCCAATTTTCAGTTTTGACGGTGTCATGCTGGGAGAAGTTCCCTCCGTAGATTTATACAGTGATTGAGACTGTGTGCCTTGCGGTACTCCCGTTGTAAAGAGACCACACCCCATTAAATTAGCCTATTTTTGGCCAGCACAATAAAATTTTTAAATCAACCCGGAGGTGTTATTTTTTTGTAAATATCAATTTTTTGGTATCTATTCATTATATTGAATGTTATTCTTTAATTCTATGTTTTATTTAACTTTCTACTTTAATTTTCCTATATTTTCCATTTTTGGGCAAGGCACCATATATGATCACTTCGTCAGAGGGTGTTTTGCCCCTATAAACAAAAGAATTTCAGAAAACTTGCAACTGAAAATATCTTGTAATTAGGTCTAGTTTAACATACAAAAAGGTTGTTTTGATATCTAAAATAGTTTTAGGGGATGCCCTATAAAGGGTTAACTAAAAATGCCAATTAGTAATCGAAGAAATGAATTTAGTCACTATTTATTTCAATCAAGGCATCTTTTGAATCTATTAAAAAGACACAAAGAATCTTTAAAACATAAACAGTAAGCATTGTATCCCAGTATTTGCTCATGGGCTGATCAAAATTCCTCTGCGGGCTGGATCTGGCCCATAGGCCGTAGGTGGCCTACCCATGCTATAGACCAGGCATGTGCAGCCTTTTACAAGCAGCGGGCCGCATGAGATATTGCTAATCATAAACCGGGTCACAAATTCCCTTGTCGGAATAATTTTTAGAATGTTAGGAACCTTTTTTGCTAACAACATAGCTTGCATGCACCATTTCGCTGAGCTCTGTTTGCCTTTTAGAAAAAAGTGTATTTAGGCTACCGATCTGTTTCAATTTTAAGCTTTCTGATATCTCCTTTAAATTTATTATACCCAGAATGTTTAGTTGTGTAATGACGCTTAACGTTAAATTCTTTAAATGCGGAGTTGGATTCAGAACATATTAGACACATTGGTCTGTTTTTTACTTCAACAAAGTAATCATTTGTCCACTTATCCTGGAATTTTCTCATTTCTTCAAAAAAAAGATTCCCTTTTTCTTAGATGAAATTTTAATAAAACGTTATTTTCCTCATGGAATTAAGCGTGCCATTCAGAAAGTCGAAAGGGCCGTAGTTTGCCCACAGTGCTATAGACCATACCTCTAACTTTAACATGAAATTTTTATTAAAATGTATTCATTGCATAGGACTCAATTCACCATAAGATATCACAAGATAAATAACCACTCAAAATGTAGGTGTGCAGGAAAGTTTTATGGTTTCACCCTAATTCAAATCAGATTACTCAACACACTGACCTCATTATAATAGGTGGGCAGCCAGGTGAGTAAGTACTGCACTAAACATACACACACTAAAATTCAATATATGAATGAACAACACAGCAGTATGTCTTCAGTGAGAGTCAGCTGATATTTGTAGGTCTAAATAAGATTGAAGAGGGTGCCAGTAGCCAAGCGGTTAGTAGCACAGACAATGGAATCAGTGAGTCAAGTTCAAATTCTAATGGAGGTCATCTGCGTTAACTTCGCACTTAATGCCCTTGAGAAATGGTGTTGTATAGCCATCTTGAACTTGGAGAAAAAGGAAGACTCAAAACTTGGTTTATAAAAATATGTATGGGCGGTATAAGGAGATATATTAACAGATTAAAAATGCAAACAGAAGATATACTCAAACAGAGCCTTTATTCATACCTATTTACAATGACCGGTCAACGACACGCATGTGTGTCTTCTCCGATCTCCTAAAACACAATATGGCTGTTCGTTCACCAGAACGTAAAAAGAGCGCCCCCCCCCCCTACCGGAAATTGATAAGCACTGTCCTGCCTAATGGGAATAACTAAAAATACTTAAAAATATATTTTTATTACATCAGATACATCATGCCATGACGGAAAATGAAGAGTGGGAGAGAGATAATGAGAGCTGACAGACTTTTCCTAACAGGGAAATTGGTCTTGTGTCCCAAGCCTAAGTGCTACCTCTCTCTGCATTCAGAGGTCACCTATGTCGCTTTTATGGGGGTTCAAACACCCCCACACTAGTTTTCCAGCTTGCCATCTGCAACTCAGGGTTTAATCAATATCCTGTTTATGACTTTTCAACACCTGGTGTGTATTCCGGTCTCTGACACCTGCAGTTTGGGTTTTAGTCGATATTTATGATTTTCAACACCTGTGGAGGTCAGATCTGTGACCCCACCCATTGTCAGCCTAAATATCTAACAATGGCATGAATCAATTTCTTCTCCTCCCAACTATAGTTAAACTAGCAGGTGAAGTGAATCACACCACTTCAGTTGCTTCTAAGTCAATTTTTTACATATCACAAGCCTTGCGGAACTTCAAAGTCTAGCCTCGAGATAGGAGTGTGGAGAAACTTGTGATATTTGATGCCCAGGCAGGGATAGCCTGCCGTAACCAGCGTAAGGGCCCTATTTTGTAATTATTTTTTTTTATTTGTAAATAAGATTTAGCCAAAAAAAAAAAAAATAAAATAAAATATCACCACTCTAAGAATCTTTAAGGATAGATACAGTGATACCCGTCCACTCGGATGGTGTAATGGTTAGCAAGTCTGCCTCACATGCAGAAGGTTCCGGGTTCGATTCCCGGTATGAGTGAAGAGTGTGGAAAAACTCTTCATTAGGACAGATTAACCTGTGCACTCAGCTTAGAGTGTACTCGATTAGCTGCTGAGTGATTAGGGTGGAGGTATCCCTTCAGTGGACATAAAAATTGTTGGAATAAAGTCCTGGTCTCGACCAGACTTGAAACTTGCAAGGATCACTAAGCTGATGCATGCAACAGAAACCGGGTCTTCGTCGCCAGGTATATATGTCAATATCATATACAAAGAAAGATAACGCTCTTAGCTTTCTTTGTTAATGATCAGTAGTGGAACTCTCCAGTTTCGGGAGTCCCTTTTCTCTGATATTTTACTGTGTTCAAATCAGTTAACGGTTCGACATCCTAGTGTCTAGACGTCTAACATTAGAGTGTAAATAAAAGTGAATTGAAGACCCTAAGAAGTGTATGCGTTTATATTATGTTATATCAAACTTGATGGTGGACAAGTGGATCTACAGAGTCTAACAGTATATGCCATTGGGTGTGGTCTCTTAATGGGACGGATGCTTACAGTGATACCCACTTATCCAATGTTTCACTATCTGCGATTTCAGTTACCTGTGGTGAACCCCATAAATAAATAATTCATAAGTTTTGTTAAGTATCATGGTTATTCCCCTTAGGCAGAAGACTTCTGCTCGGGGGCGCTGTTTTATGTTCTGATCAACGAGCCGCTATTAGGGTATTGATACCAGTAGGAGAAAGCACTCGTAGGACAGCCACACATGTTAGGTTGACTACGGTCATTATATGAATAAAGGATCTCTGTAAGTACATAATATTTTGTTGCATTTTTAATCTGTTAATATCTGTCATTAAACCAAGCTTACAAGTTTTATGGCTCCAAAGTCCAAAATAGGTGAGACTGGCAATTCAGATATGCCAAAGAGCCATTTAAAGTGCTTCCTTTGAGTAGGTACTCCAATGAGTTTTTACAGGAAGATCTTATACATTAGGTGCCTGTTTTCCCTTATAGGTCTTGTTATTCTGAACATTTTGATACCTCATTTGTCTCACTACTCCTACTAGTTCACTAATTATGATTATTTATTCATTTGCAGACTTGCAGCAAATTGAACACTTACAAAAAAAAAAAATGGCCTTTTCAACACCCTATAAAACTGAAAAGCCATCATTTTTTTAATATGTAGACATTTTGTACTTGCTTAAATTTTATATGAAACAGAAGAACATTTATTTTTCTACTTGATATTGGTTCCAAAGACATACATCGAAAGAGGAGGTGTCAGCAGTCATTTATTTAGACACCTTTTTTTTCGACCACAATAAAAAAACGTCTTTGGACGATTGAACTCCTTGTTTGTGTTGTTAACACAACGTTTCAGCCGATCCATTCTTCGGCCTTTTTCAGGTGTAATATCCGAATGTGATGGAGTAAACAAAAGATTTTAACTACCTCCTTTGAAATTAAAAACTTCTGTTTACCCCCATACACATTCAGATATTACACCTGAAGAAGGGTCAAGAATGGATTGTACGAAAAAAAAGTTTTTGGACAATTAGGTGAGGATTGTTCTTGTTCTTACAGCAGAAAAACAACTTCAACTCCAGACGCGGACTGGAGTTTGTCAAAAAGAAATCCATAAACTGTTCCACAACATTAACACAGAACGTGTTGACGTCAATAATAAATGACCGTCATTTATGATATTTGATTACACAAATCGACACATTTTATGCCGATGAGTAAAAAGTCTGGAATATATCGACAGGTTGCTGTTGATGAAGAGTAGAAATTCAACGCAGGTATGTTACACAACTTTAAATCTGTGAAAACATTTAAAGTTAATTCATCATAATTTTATTATATTATGACAATAAGGAAAATTGAGCTGATCACCAAAAATATTGGAAAAAGATTATATAATTACATAAAACCAGGGCAGTGCCACTCCAAAGGTGCATGTTTGGAAGGGGTCAGACTTTATGATGTTTGGAGCAGCCTGCTATAATTGTCAAATAATTTTCCGTCCGTAGTACGAAAATGTATATTTTAAGTATTCCGGTTACCTATCTTCAGTGTTGCCAATTCAGATAATTCTAAAGAGCTGAAGTCAAGGGAGATTATTTATAGAAACTAAGAAGAAAGACCTATAATCTTTAATATTTTATTTATTTTTTATTAGATTTCTCAAGAACTGCCTTGTGTGCTGACTTAATATATCTTGCAAATGTCTACTTCATACAATGGCCAGTTGTCGAGTAATCTTGGTGCATAGATCTCTCAAGAACCGCTGATCCAAAATACTTCAAACTCAGCACGGCACTGTCTTGCGTGCTTTTATTTATTTGTAACAGAATACAAATTATGGCACAAGGCCATTTTGTGGGGAATGGGGAAAGTGTTGGTCATCTTTTTAATTATTTTGGTCTTAACTAGATCCATTCATGACCTATACAACCTTGTTCTTTCACCATAAGAATTCGCTCTTCAATCCTCACATTCACCATAATAACGCAATAATTTATTTTTATTAGATTTCTCAAGAACTGCCGATCCAAAAATCTTCAAACTCTGTACTGACTAATATATCTTACAAATATCAACTTTGTACAATGGTCAGTTGTCGAGTAATCAAGGGGCATACACACACGAACACAGATTTCTTCAATTGTAGTTGATTGATTGATTGATTGTTTTGTTTAACAGTACATCGAACCTTGGTGGGTCATTTAGT
>VCCN01004776.1:16313-29902 GCA_006491835.1 Architeuthis dux
TTAACTGAATTTTATGATGGTCATGTGACAAAGAATCGTATTTCTACATTTCATTTACTTTTGTTTTGATTAGAAAAAAATAAAATAATGATATGGTTTCCGATGTTTCTTTCTCTTCGCAGTCATCACCGTGAACTGCTCTTTCTGTAGTTTTTTCCCCCTCTCTATTATTCCTACCCCTCACTCTCTCCTCTCTTTTATTCCTACCTCTCTCCTCTCTTTTATTCATACCCTTCTCGCTATTTCCTCTCTTTTATTGCTACTCTTCTCTCTTTTGTTCCTCCCCCCTCTCTGTTATTCCTACCCCAACCCCTCTCTCTCCCTATATATATATATATATATATATTTTAAAATCTGGGTTAGCAAAATTAGATTCCAATACACACTGACAAGTTCATTATTACACATATTTACTCAGAATGTTTAGATTAAAAACAAAACACAGGTAATAACGAGCAGTTGCTGTTGCCTTACAAAACAATCTATCGCATATCTTTAATATTAATCTGCTTGTTCCTACCTGAGTTCGAATGTCACACCTTCAGTAATAACATACATGAGTAGGCAATTTAATAAGAGGGTAGGAAGAGAAAGGGCAGGAAAGAAATTTAGTGTAATGACGGGGTATGAAAGGAGGTGGGCAGAAAAGAAAGGTAGTTTAATAACAGAGTAGGAAGAGAGAGGAGAGAAAAGTAAGTTGGGTAGTTTAATAAGAGGGTAGGAAAGGAGAGGGGAGAAAAGAAAGTTTGGTAGTTTAATAAGAGAGTACGAAAGGAGAGGGGAGAAAAGAAAGTTTGGTAGTTTAATAAGAGAGTAGGAAAGGAGAGGGGAGAAGAAAGTTTGGTAGTTTAATAAGAGAGTAGGAAAGGAGAGGGGAGAAAAGAAAGTTTGGTAGTTTAATAAGAGGGTAGGAAAGGAGAGGGGAAAAAGAAAGTTTGGTAGTTTAATAAGAGAGTAGGAAAGGAGAGGGGAGAAAAGAAAGTTTGGTAGTTTAATAAGAGGGTAGGACGATTTTTGTATATGAAACTAATTCATGTTTGTATAACAATAACATTTAGATAAAACCATGGACGGGCAACAAAGATTGGAAGGGATAAGGGAGAGAATGAGAAGATACGGGCAAAGGTTAAGAGAAAAGCAGGTTCAGCTAGTTTGTATAAACTCGATTATTAGTCATTTTTTTTTCAAAGTGGAGTTTATATCAATATTTGATCTTGAACAAATATTTCCGGTGTATTAACTGCTGACATTACTTCCTGATACTTCTATTGTATTGTAATGGTTAAAATGTCTGCCTCACATGCAGAAGGTCCTGGGTTTATTCCCGGTATAAGTGAAGAGCGTGTAAAACACTAATCACTAAGTTGATGTATGCAAAGGAAACTGGAACTTCGTCACCTGCCGTTTATACACCAATGGTTTTATATCCCTGTATTAACTGTTTTCATTACCTTGCGCTACTTATAAAAATATCCAAGTTGTAACTAGAATTAATTTCAAGTTATTTTTGTAAAATTATTTTTATTTCTTTCAGTAAAAAAAAAAAAAAAAAAAAGGAAAAAATGTACAGGGTGGGCCCAAACTCCTCTTCTCCAGACTTCTCAGCACTGAATTATTGGGGTTCATTTTGCACTAATGTCCCTGGGAAAGGCATGAATCCACTTCTCCCTCAACTATGCTGGTCCTCCTCGTTCACACTCTTAGACTCCTGCTCACTCTGCTGGTCCTCCTCGTTCACTCTCTTAGACACCTTCTCACTCTGTTGGTCCTCCTCGTTCATTCACTTAGACTCCTGCTCACTCTGCTGGTTCTCCTCGTTCGCTCTCTTAGACCCCTTCTCACTCTGCTGGTCCTCCTCATTCATTCACTTAGACTCCTGCTCACTCTGCTGGTTCTCCTCGTTCCCTCTCTTAGACTCCTGCCCACTCTGCTGGTCCTCCTCGTTCACTCTAATAGACTCCTTCTCACTCTGCTGGTCCTCCTCGTTCATTCAGAAGAGACTCTGCTATGTCCTGATCTTCCTACTCATGTAACCTTTTACTGTCCAAAGCAATGCCAAAATATTACAAGGATTCAGGAAAAGACAATTCACTAAAATATGTATTACCTGTTTGTTATAAATGAATAAAATATTCATTTCTATAGCATATGAAGAAGGCTGTATTCCCCTTTTTATTACCATCACCAAAAATCCAGTCACTCACATGGTCAACCCTTCTAATACAATATAAGACCTACAAATCCTACACTGCAAACCTTTTACAACCATTCATAGCTATTTTTTATTCTGTAACAGACACATGCATATTTTTTTTTCTCTAATAGATATACTTCTTATTATCGCTGCCAAGTATTTGTATTCTTTATTATCAATGCATAATTTACCATGTGCAACTTGCATCTTGCAACATACATGTATTTCATCCCTTTTACTACTACAGGAATAGACGAAGAAAGAAAGCATGTATCGCTAACATTTAACCTTTCTTTCTCTAGTATAATCAGCACCCTAGCTTACTATTGGCAGTCAGACCCTTAAGGCTACTAACCACTATTACTACCGTTGCTACTATTAGTTTACCGTTAAAGATTACTACGCTCTTATCTTTGTTGTTTGTTTTTTGTAACGTAAAATTACATCATTCATGTCATTTTGCAAATTTCACCTGACAAATTCATTTCTCTCTTGGACTAAGACTTTGTCTAAGTTAAAACACTGATCAGAAAATATTTTGCGCTTATTTTCTATTGCAGTATTTTTGTATTATTTATCAAGTTTGACATAACGTTAAATCCTTTATGTATGTCACCAGGACATTGATAACGTATAAAAATAGAATTCTAAGAGTTGTGTTCATTAGCATGACAGACAATAAATAAATAAATGAATACATAAATATACATGGCGTATTATTATAGTTATATAATTATTTCTATATTTCTGTAACAAGTACATCGGACAGTTCACTTTAAGGTTGTTTTATTTTAAACTAGTTTTATTACTGCAGCAGTATGGCGGGGTTCAGGGGCGGATCCAGCCTGTTGAGTTGACCGTATTCCCAAATTGTTTTTTTGTGGGGGGAAGCTTTTAAGGGGGTCTTGTGGCATGCTCCCCCCCAAAAAAAAAGATTGGTTAAAATTGCATTTCAGGGCATATCAGTTCCTGAAATTAAGATAAATAAAAAATTTTGGAAAAATTCTAAGGGTCTTGAAGGTTTATATGTGTCGAGATGAAAATATTTAAAACTCAGAAAACAGTATATATAAAAATTCTAAGGGTCTTGAAGGTTGTCATGTGTTGAGACAAAAAGATTTAAAATTCGGAAGACCCTCAGTATAAATAAAAAGATTTGGAAAAATTATGAGGTAGTGTTTATTATATCATATACTGCTTTAACTATCTTTTTTTTTGCAAAGAAGAATAGTATTATTATTATTACTAACATTATTGTAGCAAAACTATATGAATGAAAGTCCAAAAAGGTAAATGGCCCAAGATAAAAATAAAAAGAGAGAGTGAGTCACTTTGTAAAGTAGATACGTTTGCCAGTGATTAGATTATGTTCAGTTATTTACTTCCACATTCGATGTAAATAAGTGATTACAAGAGTTTAAAAATAACACTGGAGGTTTATTTGCAAAATGAATCAGTCTTTTAATGCTGTCTTATAATAGCAAATTGACAGGTATGGTTGGTCACTAAATAGAAACCGCGACAATGTCTTTAGGCAGCATGCCTTGTTGGGGGGTGATAAATAAAAAAAATTTTTTAAAATGGAAAAAGGGGTGATCAATGAATAAGTTACTTCTCTCGCCTTTTGTTGGTCAGTGAGCAACTCGCAACGTCCTGCTAACTAGGCCGCAGGTTCGCAATAAATAAATAAATGAACGAATAAACAGGTTTTGGTAGTCACTCAGCAGAAACTGTCATGTGATCAACGTCTTTTGGCAGCAAAATTACAACATTGGGAAAGGGGTGATCAATAAACTTTTGTTGGTAGTGATCACTAAAAAGTCTGAATTTTCAAAAAACAAGCGTGAATGCTGCTGGAAACAAACTAAGGGATCAATTTAGCATGAACTTACATTGTAAACTAGGGAAAGAAAATTTGCATGGGGTGGTTAAAAAACAAAAAATAAGTTTTTTTTCTAGGCAAATTTTCAATTCTCTAGCTCTATTGGTGTGGCCTGTATGCATGACACATACATAGCCAGCCAGGCAGAATCTCTTAAAAACTGAAGAAACCTATGTTGACTGTTCCTCAACTGATTTTTACCCTACAGTGATATACTGGGTTGTCTTATTGTCATACAGGAAAAGCACTGAACAGAGGAGCGGCTGACACTTAGAAAATACCAGAAGTGGTTGACTCTAGGGATTATTCCTCTTTAGTTCTATTGACAGGAGGTGCGAAGTGGTATAGCGGTTACCAGTGCAAAAGATGGGATTGGTGAATGGAATTTGAGTTTCAGCCAAGATTGCTTTCATTCACTTTGCACTAATGCCCTTGGGAAGTGCATGAATCCATGTCTCCCCCTAGCTATGAGTAAATAGTGGGGCAGTTTGAGCCCTTTAGCCCTGTAAGGCAGTCCATATTGGGTGTGGGGTTAGCAACTTCACCCCGTTAAACCTACTTGCTACTCAAACCGCAATGCGACCCTATAGTCCACAAGGAGTCTACAGGGGAAAAAAATTATTTTGACAAACGTCTTTGGGATTTGGGCAGTAACACTCAGGGTTAGAGTAACAAGTGTGGGTCACGTAGACATCAAAGATCTGTCTCTGGGACATCATCTCTTTGACGTACTTCAGCAGAATTTCTTTTTGTTTTACTTATAGTCCAGGGGCCAACACTGATATTTTCAGAAATTGGTACCACCCAAGGTGGCCAAACATTTTTTGTATTTTTGTCTTCCTACATGTCTGTAATTTATATTTTGGCATGATAACCCTGCTTATCTTGTAGCTTAATGGTAGTAATCACTCTGTAAACAAACCTACCCCCATATAAAACTAGAAAGCACTCAGAGAGTGTGAACCTCTGCCAACGGAAGAAAATTGCATGTATCCTCCCAAACATTTAATCACTTCTTCCATAGTCTATTGCCCAACCTTCCACAAAATTTAATGAGAACTTTTGGAGATATCGTGTGGACTGTGATGAGCATATACATAAATGTATGAAAAAATGGGAAAATATCTCTCAATTGAACAAATATTCCTGGATCCACCCCAAAATTTAACCAATTCTTCCTTACCCCATTGCCCATCCTCCCACGTTGGCATTCCGTGAGTACTTTCGGAGATATTGTGTAATTACTGTTTCAATGGAAAATTCAAAATAATGTAATGACCTCACATAAATTGCAACAAAAGCTATTTTACTTGTATCGTACTCCTAAAGGTATCCTCTTTCACATACAAAAAGACTATGCTTGAAATTTGAAATTAAATATTTTGGTGAGTTAATTCCAAATCAGATATATCTTGCAGGTGTGTGTGTGTGTGACAGTGTTTTAATGTTAGGAATATACTTTTGCCATTGTTGGTAATATCAGGTATTGGAATTTTTTTGTCATCCATACTTCAGTTGTCCCCTGAGATGCACATAAATTTAAACGGGATTTCATCAACTATAAGTAAGGAAAGCTAACTCAATACCCACTTGACTTTTGAACTGAGTTGACAGATAATAGACACCCGCTGTACAATAAACAAATGTATTTTTCACTATATTTTCAGTGAAAAGTAAGTAGTATTTTTTCAAAATCTAGTAATCATTCAAGTAACTAATTTCCATTGAATCCTATGTTTCTATATTTTTGTAAGATTTTTCGTTACAGAGTTTAAATTTTTCTGTTGGCCGAAGTTAATTTTGGATGCCAAAAAAACGTCTAAAATCTGATTTAAGTGTGCAAAAGTAATTTTCTTTTATGACTAATTTTTGTTATTTTCTTTTAAACCAAAACTAAAACTTCAAAGAAGATATTTAAATTATATTGCAATATGTTTAAAAAATTTTATAAAATGTCCCTGATCATTGCTACAATTTGTAATGTTTTGGTTACCTACTGATCCGAGGCAGAAGTGCTGATCTATACATAAATAATCCTGTCATTGTCTATAAATTTGAAAAGCGTCATTAATATTCCAGATTTTGTTCAGACAAAATTGACAACATTCGGACAAAATTTGGAATAATTGCGTCATTTTGACGACTACAATTTTTATTTTTATCATCCATCTGCTTGTACCATTCTTGATGTTGTAGGGGTATTTTACTTGAGCATTTTTATTATAATCCACTTTTGGCTTGCTAGGCCAATTGAAGCTTCACCAGAGCCCCATTAACTGTATGTTTCACGGAACACGTTCCCTACTCTGTCCATTGCCAGCCTCTCACTACACTGGACAAGAACTTGGACATCCCTGATTTGAATTCAGAGTTGTCTGTTTCCTAGACTGGTTTACAACCAAGGCTGAAGAGCCCAGTCTATCCTGCTATTTACCCATAGCTGAGGGGAAGAGAGATGGATTCATGCCATTCTGAAAGTGCAAAGTGAACATAGATTGTCTCTGCTGGAGTTTGAACTCAGCTCGCCGATTCCATTTTCCGTGCTACTAACTGCTTGGCCACCCGCACCGCTGATCAGTACTATGCTAGCACAAAAATAAAACCTATTGTATTGCAGAATAAATAGCTCTCTTGCCAGTTTTAACAGAGTTATCTTCCCATGAATTATCTTAATCATCTTGGCTATTTTTGTTTCTCTATTTGTCTGCTGCTGTCCATCTTTCCCTCTGACTGTCTGCTTTGTTTGTTGGAACAAAAGAAAATGTAACCATCATAAAATAATAGAAAAAAATTGACTGGGGATTCGGGGCAGATCCAGGATTTTGAGCATGGGTGGGTCCATTTTTTTCCCCTTCTACTCCATCCATCAAATTTTTTGTTTCTATGGTTAATTTATGATTACTTGGGTTTATTTTGTCTTGTTTTTTTATTTATAAAACTTTATCTAGATATTTGAAAAATATTTTTCAATTGTGCTTTGCTTGGACCCCTGGATCCATGCCTGTCAATTCAACTTGTATTCATTTTATCATATTAAAAAAAGTATCTCTTTAATTTATTTCATCAGTCACTAAATTCTCCTCCTCATTTATAATATATTTTATTGTTTTCCTGTCTTTTCCTATTCTATGAGAAACCTTTAATGTTGTTGTTATGGCTACAGAACATTTACACAAAATCAATAAATAGAATGTTGCATTCACCTAATCGTGGCTTAGTAGACATAATTTGTGGCTAGCGTTAATGCCAATATCTCTTCTTGAAGATTTGGCCATGCTGAAATACAGGAAATCCCTGATTAACATTGTGGTTGGGTTCCTGAAAACCCTGGCTTTAACTGAAATAACATTAAGTGAAACTGATTTTACCATAGATACAATTATATAAATGGGGTTATTTAATTTATTGTAGTGTAGGAATTTTCCAACTATCTTATGTTGAATCAGAAAACATAGTTAATTCTCAAGTCAACCTGTTATATAGTGGGGTGTCCTGGACTTGGATAGAAAGGAAACTCGAAGACTTGCTTATAAAAATATCTGGACATATTTTTATTACACAACATACATCTTTGTCAGCTGGAGAGTGAAGAGTGGGAGAGAGATAAGGAGAACCGCCAGTCTTTCCCCAAGAGGGACAGCAGTCTTCATTCTCTGTTCAGGTCTGCTTTATAGGCTTCTCCAACGCCTACGCAGTGTCAATCACTGGTCCTCACATCCTGCCGTTAGGCCCATGTTGAAACACCTGCAACTTCAGTCGATATTCTGTTTTCACTTTCACATCCGTCCAGGTGTCAGTTAGTCCGGAAATACATATCATAACAAACCTACAATATTTTATATTATCGTATATGGTAGATTAGACAATGTGGAAAAGAAAGATTGAGGAAAGCATATTACGTCTCAAACATATTTATTATCATGAAGATAAACCTCTATGCATTTCGTCGCTGCGAGCAACTTCATCAGAAGAAATTTGAACACTGCAGAGAAGTGCAACTATCCATGCCGAGTAGTAGAAATGAAATGGTGTTCTGTATGCTTAGGTGACCTGGTTTATTTGGTTGAAAGTTACTTATTGGTCTCTGAGCTGGTATGGTGTGGGTGTTTAGATTAATGGCATGGATAGTACACATCTCTGCAGTGTTCAAATTTCTTCTGATGAAGTCGCTCGCAGCAATGAAATATGTTTGAGAAATAACACGCTTTTCTTAATCTTTCTTTTCCACGTTGTCTAATCACATCTACCATTCTGTCGGATTCCCTTACATCCACACAACAAACATTATTGTATATTTATATATTTTTTCTCAACAACATTACAATGAAACGACTTTAATCGAGGAGTTCCTGTGATCCCATTATGCAGAAATGCTTCTAAAAGAAAAGATTTTTTGTTACAGGAGCTTCCCTACTGACGAACAGGATGGTTTGTTTGTCAGTAGGGGAGTACCTGTACTTCGTAGTTTTGATGGGAAAGAAAAAATCATCAAAGCTTTAATTTTCAGTATCAAATCAAATTTTGTTTATTTTACAATTGCTTTAGTGTTTAAAAATTGTCATATAGCAAAGACCAGTCCCTGAAAGTTTTAATGGGGTTCTTAGCTTTTTTTTCTTAATCAGAGAAAACATATATAACTAGCATTCCAAGGAAAATTATGAATCACTGCCACCCAGATATGCTGTGTTGGGGGTTATCAATTAAAAAGTTGAAAAAAGGGGTGATCAATGAGTAAGTTACTTCTCTCGCCTTTTGTTGGGCAGTGATCACTAAAAAGTCTGAATTTTCAAAAAACAAGCGTGAATGCTGCTGGACACAAACTAATGGGCTAATTTAGCATGAACTTACATTGTAAATTGACCCCTCCTACTAAAAACTTATTTTCATACGTAACACATACATACATAGCCAGCCAGGCAGAATCAACTCAAGAAACCGAGTACGTGACCAATGAGGAATTTTAAAGAGAGCAAGAACTACAAGGAGACTGTTTCTAACAATCAGAAAGAGACAGCTGGAATTTTGGGGACACGCAATGAAGAAGAGGACTTAGTACTCACAGGACACAGCAAAGGCAAGAGGAGCAGAGGAAGGCAGCAGATAACCTACTTGACAAGTTTGAGCAAATGAATTGTGGAACGAGTACCAGAAAGACAAAGAGGTATTCATAAGGAGTCAGAATTGCTGAAAACAACAAAAAAAAGCAAGCCGTTGAGAACCATGATCACCCACATCCTGAATGGACATACCACATAAAAAAAAAAAATGGCACCTGAAAATAAGATTCTTTTATTTACTGATAAACTTACACAATTACAGTATTGCTGCACATTGTTTACAGTTTTTCCATAATGTCACACCCCTAGGGTCAAGTAGACTTGGACTTCTAATTCACACCTCTTTCCTGACAATATTCCGCCTCTCGATCCCATTTTGCATAACTGTAGCAAGTTTGTCCCTTTGCAGGTCAGTATTGCTACAGACTTGGGCCAAGTATATTGTGCATGGGCAGCCTCTTGGTCTTTTCCCTTGAGTGGGTTCCTACAGGAGCATTTGTTACAGTGTTTGATTTTCCCCTCTCCAATAATTCCCAATGAATCTTGGCCTTCAAATTCTTCTCATATTGGAGATGTGATCAAGATCTCCATATACATATTTATTTGTATTTTAACTCTTTCCATGAGGAGTGTTGTGCCATTCTCAACAGTCTTGTATAATTTTAACTCTTAGATTCATAGACTGCTTGTAACCATTGTGGAACTCTTCAATGAATAGGATAATAAAAATGGAACTCTTTTGTGAATTGAATTAAAGAAAAAAAAATGTTTAATTACCAAAAGGTGCAAGGGAAGTAACATTAATCAGAAGTTATTCCCCATGAATTACTTTTTGTATTCCCTAGAATGAATTTAAAAGTTGAGATCATTTTTTGGTGATGAATATTCTTTTTTTGTCTTCTAATTCATTAACATTCTCACTAATACTGCCTGACATTTTAGCATAATAGCCCCAATTAATAATAAATTGTGCTTTTTTTTAGCTGATATGACTTTAAAAAAGCAACATCAGGCCAACAAGAACAATTTTTTAAAAAGACAAGTCTCACAAGTGATATGAATTGCTTGGAGTAAGAGTTAATGATTTTAGTTATGGATATCAAATGTTAGATGAGCTGGATCCATGGAAATTCCACGGGCGTTGACAAGATATCATCATATATATTTATACAATTAAAGTATACAATTTTGTTAAAATAATTTAAAGTAATGTATCTATATTAACTATAATAATATGCAAATACAACTAATATATCTGTTATTATTATTATTATTATTATTATTGATTACTTCTGCTATCTGTCTCTATTCCTGTGGTCTACTACTACTATAACTTAATTTGTAGGCTTCAGACTTGTGAGAGAGGAGTAATGAATAAAAGACAGTTTTAGTGAAGGTTGAGTCGCTTTTGCTCCCATTCAAGCATGAGCACCCCGTCCCATGCTTACCCTTGCTCATTACATTGCAAGAGTGGGTGGGAAGAGAAAGAGTGAAAGATCTGAGAATGAATAATAATCAGAAAGTGTAACGGTCGTACATACAAACAAGCAGAATAATAATATAATAAATCCATAGAAATAATAAGAGTATACCTAAAGATTGTTTAATTCTTTTACTAGTGTATTTGACTTTAGTTAAATCACAAGCAGACTATTATGGTAATTTTACCACAGGCTGATCCTGGTTGTGATGAACTGATAAATTGGTGTACAGGGTGAGTGCAAGTCCCTGGGTAAGATTTATGCAAATGATCTTATCTGTCTCTATGTTAATCATAATGTTTACTTGACCATAATTCATTCCAAAGCCAAACAGACAAAGGCTTCAGAAAACAGCAATTCTTCAACAAGATGAGGCCCTGACACATTTTGCTTTCCTGGTTAGAGAATTCCTGGATGAAACATTTTATGAATAATGGATTGGATATGGCTCAAAGCATCTGGTTATTTTGTCATCGGTCAATTGGTTGCTGGTCAATTGGTCGCCAGTCAAATGGTTGTAAGGTTAATTTATCTAGAGGACAATACATCATCAACTCCAAGAAATATACAAAATCAAAAAGCTAAAACAAAAAAAAGTTTAATAAATTAGATATTGAAATTTAAGATTGTATAACTGCTTTTGAAAAATTAAAAAATTAGATTAAAATTAAATAAAAACTAATGCTAAAGTTTAATAAATTAGATATTGAATATTAAAATTTAAGATTATATGCAACTGCCTTTAAGATATGAACTTTTTGTTCATAACTTTCATTTGTATAAAGTTTAACCTGGCATCCATATTTTCACACCTCCAATATTAATCAATGCTACCCACAACAGACCAGTTTAAACATTGTTGCTGGGTTTATTAATCACTGCTACCCACAACAAACCAGTTTAAACACTGTTGCTGGGTTTAGGTTATTCATGTGTTCTGACATTTATATGTATCTATATATCCGGACTTCGCCCAGCCCTAACTGTTCATAGTACAACAGCATTCTTACATGTTTTTGTTTTTTAAATTTGGACTTTTTAGTTAATCACTGCTACCAAAGGTTTAGGTTATTCATGTGTTCACACATTTATATGTATGTATCTATCTATCTATCCAGACTTTTCCCCGCCCTAACTGTTCATATTAGAAACTTTTCCACACACACTTCCCTCAATGAGTAGGAAAATGTTTTTTTGTTTTTTGAAAATTCCCCCGGTAAATAGGTTTTTAGAGGGGGGTTCAATTTTATCTATCTATCCCATCTAAACTTCACCCAACCTTAACCGTTCATAGTAGAAACTTGAAATTTTGTACACACACTCCCCTCAATGAGTAGGGAAATTGCTTTTTTTTTTTTTTTTTTTTTAAATTCCCCTCCAAAATAGGGTTTTAGTGGGGGTGGGTTCAATTTTCAATGTAATCTTATGCTAAATTGGTCACTTGTTTTGAAAATTCAGACATTTTTTAGTGATCACAGCCCAACTTTTTAATTGATCACCCCCAACCCAGCATATATGGGTGGCAGTGATTCATAATTTCCCTTGGAATGCTAGTTTTATTCATTTTTTGTATATAGATAATTTTCTTTATCTATAACTATGTCTTTTCCTTTCTCTGAAATGGTGAGCTTGCAAGTGGCAATGTTGATGGGTAGGATTCTTGAATAAATATAACGTTTGGGGACTAAATTCAAATATGATAAATTGGTATAAGATCATTTGTCCAATAAGTAATGTTCAAACCAACAAATGTAAACAAATTATAGCAGACACTGGAAACGAATTGTCCTATTGACTAATTTATCTCAAGACAAATTGACCAGCGACAAATTGTCCTATTGACTAATTTATCTCAAGACAAATTGACCAGCAACGAATTGTCCTATTGACTAATTTATCTCAAGACAAATTGACCAGCAACCAATTTACCTGCGATGAATTGTCCTATTGATTAATTTATCTCAAGACAAATTACCCGGGGATGAATTGTCCTATCGACTAATTTATCAAATAGACCAGCAACCAATTTATCAGCAACAATTTTACTGGTGATAAATTGTCCTAGCACGGGTGGTGAACCAAGGTGGTATGCGAAAACATTTTATTGGCACGTGGGAGATATAATTAATTTTTTTTTTTTAAATCGGCAACCTTTAATTTATCAGCTGTCACCTTAGTTATTGATTGTCTAAACAGACTTCTTTAAGAATGTTGTCAAGCATTTTATTCTCCTTAAAATATTTTGTAAAATACAAATATAATAAAAATGATAATCGGCTGCTCAAAAATTCCCACGTGAGGGGATTTTTTAAAAAGATTATCGCCAATGTGGGCACGTGCTCTAAAAGAGGTTTGCCACCCATGTCCCAGCAACATGGCTCACACACGGCATGGCCTCATTGAAATCCTGATTTGATGGCTTCTGATCATTTGCTTTGGGATATAGTCCAGTGTTTCTTAAACTATTTCAGTATCATTCACCTTCAAGTCTTTATTACAAAATTTCATTCACCCATGACTGAATTTCCTTATGTTTTTGATTATTTTCATCTTATTCTCCCTTGTGCATAATTTTTTAAATAATTAATTTGTATCCTGAGCAAAAAGCATACATTAATTCATTTCTTGAGTGTTTATTTTATTCAGATTTTTTGAATATCCTAAAAATATGTAAAGAAAACTGGGAGTGACGAAAAAATTAACATAGAAAAATTCTAATAATTTTTCTAGTTTACATAAAATTAGCAAATAACAGCCTTAGAACTTAGAATTAGATTTTTAGAAGTAATGTTTTCCGATTACCACAAAAATTATAGTCTGGGGGCCAGTAGGGCCTACCCTGCCCCCCCCCTCCTCAGAATTCTATGAGTAGTGTACCAAAATGTTCATTAGGATGTCCTCTTTCAGAAAAAAGATAATTCCCAAGAAAGAAGTTGCATAAAACAAAATGTCTGCCAGCACACACCAAAAAAATC
>VCCN01004776.1:32041-49070 GCA_006491835.1 Architeuthis dux
GCACCCAAAAACATAAATAAAGTGGTCTTGGCTCTTGGACTATAAATTATATAGATTTAACCAAAAGTACAATATTAATTTTTTCATTCTTGATTATATCAATCAAGAATGAAAAAATTAATAGGTAAATTAATATATATCAACAAAATAAAAATAAAATGTGTCAAAATATAGAAAAAATTATAAAGGTATTAAATTACAAAAGACTGGCAATCAATTCATAACTGAGATGATAAGAATTATAGGTACAAGTTAAGTAGTGCGGTCCTTAAAAAGAAGTGCTGTCCCTCTTAAAGAGCTAGTAGTAGTATGGCACTCCAATGACTGGTCCCGATTTGCCTAACCCTACCCCTAACCCTAACATGGTACAATAGGAATGTCGTCAATGTTGGAGTATGAGATGCAATAGAAAAGCAATACTACTAGCTCTGTAGGAGGGACCAGGCTTCTTTTTAGGGACCACATTACTTAACTTGTACCCAGGGCCGGATTAGCCTATACACAAACTATGCCACAGCCAAGACATTGAAGGGTCCTACTAATAAATAGCAATACAGAACTTTATCACTATTCCACCAACTGGAAGCGGATCAATCATAAATAAAATAATTACTTAATACATTTAGCATGTAAATAAAAATATTATTTTTTAGGTAAAATACCCACTTTTGACATTTGAAACTATCATTGAACGGTTTTATAACAATAAGTCCTGACAAAAGTCTTTATTTTAAATATTTGTACAAATCTTATCATTATACTTATGTTTCCATATAGATTTCCCTATCAATAAACTATTTTTTATGTTTCAATATAAACTTACTGTTCAGATCTCATATAATTTTAATATGGGTGGCATAAGGCCCATTGTGGTCTTAATCTGGTTCTGCTTGTACCGAATTATGAAATAGGTATATTATATGATTACTAGTGTACCCATGACGTCATATATGAAATTGATGTCACTGAAATATTTTTGTCTAATTCATTTCATTTTTACAGTTGGTGTGCCGCTTAAGTCAATATATTTACTAGTGTGACTGTAGCGTTATCAAATATGCATGCGTGCATACATGCACTACCAAGGTGATTTGTCAAGGTGCGTTGTAGTTGATGCATATATGTTGCATCCACAAGTCTCGCCTCAATTCTGGACTTGTTTGCAGGTCGGGCATATTATCGTTCGTGTGTCATTTGTATGTGAGCGCAGATGCACTCTTGATGAAAAGTCATGGTGTTTCATACGAATCTGAAAACAGCAGCTGGAAGCGGGTCTCTGAAAAGGAAAACTGGGTGCATTCTTGACAGGAAAAAGGACGAAGTCTGATTTAAAATAAATGGATATGTATTTGTTCTTCTCTTCTCCATATGATCCTATAATTCCAGAGACGAGACAATGAGTTTGTTTTTGCAGTGCAGCCAAAATTTTGTTCTTAGTCAACTAAGCCTCTTAAACATATCTGCTGCCGAGGCTAGTCTGAGTTGATCTGCCGGTCTGGCTCTCTTAGGACGATTTTAAAATAGTAGTAAGCTATGTTTTCATATTCGGGGAATATCCATAAACATACATACTTACATATGCAACTACACATATTGACAGTTCGAAACTCATACCAACACACACTCTACATACACCAACGCAAATGTTAGTATTAATTAGGATATCTATCACTAGACACATCCTAGGCCTTCCTGTCCGGCCAACTGATAAAGAGGCGCTGGCACTCACGGGGGGGGGGGGGCTGACTGGGGTCAAGCGCTCTAACCTCTGTCATCTCCAGGGAAAGAAACTTACACATATATGGACAGACAGACATACACACATACACCTGTAGTTACTTCTTATAGTGGAAACGTAAACATATGCTTAACTATTTTATATAAATAAAAAGCCACCAACTTTTTATGAGGACTCCAAATCCATGGCCCTATGCCTTACATTTCCTCTATATTCTAACATGCTGTCATACAATAAAGTTTGAGAACCACTGTTTTAATGTCTCTGTGATGGATACAAATGTATTTTTGCACTCACACACTCCGGTCATCAAGTGAAACCACTTGACATATATCTTTCAGAACACCCAGATTTTATTCCGACAACCAAAGTTAATCTTTCCAAGTACAACTCTCAGATAACCAACTTCAGAAAATGGAAATACGGCACTTGAAATATGATAACCCATTGTAGACAAAAAGTCTAGTAAAACCTTGTATCTTGTCACCTTACCTTGGAACTTTGATGAAATCTATTCCAACCGGCGACATTTCGACCAGCCACTCACTTTCCATTATAAGACAAACTATTTTCATTCTTTGTTCGGTCGTAGATTTGTGGCCTAAACAAATCTATGGCGGTTCCACCTTTTCCACAGAGACGCGCATCTCATCTTCATTTACGTACATACACAGATACACACACTCTAACAATGAAGGACTCTTTAACACTTACTAAGTAGTAAACTGAACTCTTTACAAGCATTTCTCCTTCATTCTCTACAGCTGAGAACTACCATGTTATGTTATGCCTTCTTTAATAAATACACTTTTATCATGTTACATCCTTATTTGCATGCATATTGCACTGTGCATCTTTGCACGATACATGCATTATTACTTTTACTGCAGGCACATACAGAGAAGGAAAGCGCATATCGCTAACATTACTCTTTCTACCTCTCTAGTATCATCAACACTCTAGCTTACGTACGGCAGGCTGACCCTTTAAGGCTATTAGCACTTGTAAAGCTACTAGTCGTAATAGTAGTACTAATTACTACTACTACTATTACGACTAATAGCTTTACTGCTACAATCCTTGTTATTGTTTATACCATTAACCTTTTCCATTTTACATGGAGTCAGATATATTTAATAATAGTCCTAATTACATTAATATTAGACCCATTATAGAACCACTGTTTTAATGTCTTATACAAATAGCATTGCGCTAAATTTGGGGTGTTACAGACAAAAAATAAATATACAAATACAAATGGTGTATTATTATAGTAGATTATCAGTTATTTTAGTCACTTACACTTAACTGTTGTTATTTCCAGTTATGTTAATTAACTAATTACTAAGGTATTTTAGTTTATCCAATGCAACTAAAACATTTATGTTTTCTTGTCCCTGTTGCTTAAGATAGCAATTTTTTTATAAAGCCACATTTCACTGGAGTGGAGGGTCAGAGGCTTAGCTAGAGATAGGGGGGGGGCTTAGCTCCTTGAGGGGCCCCCTGTGAACTACTACTTATAAAGCTTTTGGAAGACCACCTCCATTTGGTGCCCGGGTGGCGTTTTCAAATAGCCCCCCCCCCTCTAGCTTAGCTCCTTGAGGGCCCCCTGTAACATTTAATGAGATTTGTCAGTAAAAATTCAGTAAGTGAACTACTACTTTATAAAGCTTTTGGGAGACCCCCTCCTTTGGGTGTCCGGGTGAGGGGGCGTTTTCAAATGCCCCCCCCCCTCCGACTACGCCTCTTGTAAAACATTATTGTCAACACCAACAACAGATACCACGAGAAAAACAGTAAACAAATTTGCGTAACTCTTAATAATAATTTAATAAACAATGTTTTTTTTTTTACTATTTCCCTCATGATTAAAACCTTCCTCAAAATAATATCCATCCTTCTTGGCAAATAAAAAAAAAAGAAGGGATGAGTCAAGAAAAATCAAGAATGTCCTCCCACCTGTAGAGGTCAGGAGCTCTAATAAACAAGTAGTGTGGGTATGTAATGTTACTCGCCATCCACCCGTAATAAACTTAACACAATAAAGTAGCAGTAATAGTCTTATGTGTAGTGCAACAAACAACAACGTCATTTTGCTTGTGAGCCTCTAAGGGAGAGCAGAGATGTGAACATAGGGGGCTTTCAATCATCAAGTTGGTTTTAAGAAAAAACAAACATAAATACACGAGCTGAGCGAAATAGATTAATTAATAATCCTTAATAATCTATAGTCCGGTTTTTTTTATTTTAGTTTATTTTTATAAAGCAAGTTGAGGCCTTTTAACAAAACAGCAACAACACAATTTGCCTTGGCTTGTCTTGTAAGGATTTCCCACGGCGACCGTCTTGTTAACCGGAAGAAAACCATTTAACTTGAGTGTTTTAAGAGAACGTAACAAGAAAAAGATAAATAACAATAAACAATCTTTCAACGAATTGTCATATTACAAATCAGGTTTTTATTTGTTGGATTTATAACATTTTAAAATCATGCCGAAATCGTCGTCGTCGTCGTCGTCTTCAGATTCAAGTTCTGATGAGAAGAAATCTAGCGAATCGGAGTAAGTTAAACAAATTTACTTTTATTTTTTTTTTACTTTAGCTAGTTAATTACTGTTTAAGTTTTTTTTTAATGCATCAAACATGTATTAACATTTATATTTGGAAGTGTTAGGAACAGTTTCTACACTTTGATTGTTTTAATGTCATGATGTGTGACATAAATTAATTTCTGATGATAAGGTATGTGAGTTAAAAAAAAATATTATTCGACGACTGTCATTCAGCAATCTTTTTTTTTCTTCTGGACTTTAAACCTCTACTCTAAAGTTTAATGAGTTTAAAGATAATAAATGTATTTTATGTCTAAAGTTTGTTTACTTTTGGTGGTTGCTGCACTGAACGAGAACGGTCCCACCTCGTAAAAAGAGATAAAAGAAACATTTTTGCAAGTAATTTTTGTGCTTTCAATTCATAAAACCTTTGTTTCCTCATGGATTTGTCAGTTTTGAAAAAAGTTAGTTTTTTTTTAAAGGTTTTCGGGTGGGGGTTCTATTTACAATGTATATATAATGCTAAACTGAACCCTTACTTTCCGCCATTCGTGGTTTCACACTGCCTCGGGGTCATTTTTATTTGATAAACTTTCTTAGGTTTTCTTTTGTAAAGAAATGCAAGTGAATAATAAAATATTAGAATTTTCTGTGCAGAAAATTGATTTCCTTTTGTCTTCTTGACAGAACGATTGACGGTAACTTATTAGTCACATGGCATCGGTGTTGCCAGTTTACATGTTTTTCATCTAAATCTAGATGTTTTTGGTTCCGTCTAGATGTCAGAAATTGCTATTTAGATGGGTTTTTTTTAATTGTTTTTATAAAATAAGATTAAAGTCAGTCACATTTGATTTATTAATAATATTTAATATATTTCAGATCTGGAGGATCTATATATTTCAAGATGTTTTTTGACTCAATTTTAGATGTAAATGTGAAATAAAGTTGGCAACACTGCATTGCATAACTCGTCATAATTTCCCCATAAGTTTTTAAAAACATTTGTCCCGAATACGACTGTTATTTTTTTTTCTTTCTGTTACTAATAAAATTTGTCAGTTTTTTACGATCTCGATTTTTCTTGATGTCAAAACTGTAACATTAAGCTTATATTTAGTATGAGGCGTGGTAAAAAAAATTAGATACATTTGCTTTGTTGGTTATGGCTTGTATTAAAAATAATTTATTCATGTTTCTCATATTTTGTCATGAAAATGACCGATCGGGGGTTAAATCTTCTGTTTGTTGAAAATGTTAAGTTACTAGGAAGTGCCTATAGTTTACTTTATACTTTTTAAAAACTTTAAGGTTAAAAAGGCGATCTTGTAGTTTAACGTCCCAATTATTATCACGGTTGTTGTGAACGTGAAGGGTACTTGGTCAGTTACAACATGTACAATTAAATACTAAAGAAGCTAAAAAACAAAGCCAAGTGTAAGAAAATCGAAAGTAAAATAAAAGTAAACGTTCCATCAGTTACAATTTATAAGTGTTACTGTTACCAATACCATTAAGTCGTGAGTACACTAAAAAATAAATTTTTTTTTTAGTTTTGAAAGCTGCTGTTCAGTGGTGTATGACCTGTTTTCTATCGAAATTGTATGAATAAAGACACAAATAGCAATACAAAAATGATGATTTTGTCGAGAAATGACTGAAAAGTTTTATTATCATTAGATTTGATATCTGCTTTAGTTTCGAACTGAACAAGTAAGTGTTCTTTATCAGCCTCCCCACGTACCTTCACAACATCAACCGTCATAATTTAGGACGTTCCAACTATAGCGCTTTTTTTTTTTTAGTTTTTATAACTTTAAAAAGATTAAATTTAAAAAAATAGATTATAATAACCATGGACGACTTTTTTTTATTTTATCGATTATAATTGTTATAATAATAATAATAGTAATCCCTTTAGATTCTTCTCCCCCAAAAATAAAATACTAAAATTTCATTTTTCGGGCATTGCGAAAGAAAAAAAAAATGACACTTCTTTTTAACAAGTGTCATTTTTTTTCTTTCGCAATGTCCGAAAAAAATGAGATTTAAAACCGTCGCCGTAAAAAAATAATCTCTAAAAATTTGGACCAAAAATATTTACTAGTCTCAAACTCTGCAACTGCATGTTATTAATTTATGAATAAATACATTAATTAATAATTGTTTTCCCGTGGTTAACCTTCTTAAATTCCATATTTGCTTTAATAAATGCTAAAATTATTTTATGTTGCGTTATACTGCGCATTGGGGCGCAAACGGGACACTTGACCCCCCCCTGGAGCAGGCCTTTTCACCGCTCGGCGAGTCGGTTTTAAAATTGGAACCGTATAGTCAATAAAAGGATTACAACGTGCAGTACACTTGTTTTATGTAAGCCCTGCTTAATGTTTAAATTTTTTTTAAAAGACTGTATTAGTATTTGCTGGTAACAGGGTTGTCACTAAAGAATAAAGATACATTCCGAATATATCTTTTTGTCGTCCCCCCTTGGAAAGGTGGCCGCGGACGCCCATGATACTGCGTGTGGTTACTGAGCAGACCAATGAATCCGATAAAGAGAAAATTGAAAAGAAAAACTGCCCGAGGATAGATTAATTATGTTTTGTTTAATAAACTGCTACAACATTTCCTCCTTATATACAGATTAATAACAACTTGTTTTATTAAATAACATTGGAGACTAAATTGTTTAGAAGCTTAATGTTTAGTTAAATATTAAGCTTCAAGGTAGAAGCTTAAGGCACTTTTGTTGTGATATTTTTAACTGCCGTAAAAAATTGTTGTTAATGTTGGCCCGACTCCCTCCTGGTCCACCAGTAAGTGGTTGAGTACATGACTTTTTAAAAAATTAATATTTCAATTCCATTTTAGTTTTGCTCGATCTTTATAATTCACTATTCATTAATTTTGGATAAAATATTCTATGATTTCGTGACCTAACACTCGTTTTGTGCCAATCCTGAAGAGATAAGAAATCAAATATTTTCATGTCAGTATTTTTCGCTATTAACCTCTCACTACCCTTAGTGTAGTTCTTTTTTTTAGGAAAATGTGTTAACGACGGAAACGAAGGTTTAAGAAAGAAAAAAACAAGCGATCAAACGGGAATTTAGGGACATGATCAAATTTTTATTTTTTTTTGGACACATGTCAATCTGGTTATAATAATAATAGAAAATGATTTACCAAAATGATTAACTTTGAAAAAAGAATGGTACAGACAGAGCTAATAGTCTTGTCAAAATTTAATTTTATCGTCGGAATCTTTGTGGCATCATTAAGAAGAAAGATTGGGAAAAAATCTCGGATAAAAATTATTTGTGCACACCTTATAGAACCGGATATATTTTGAAAACAAATAGTGCTAAAAAAAGCTGTAGCAGTGTAAACAACAGATTACATATAATGGTTTGCATTCGAAAATTCCCCAAAGGTTTCACGTGCAAAACAGGACGAACAGTTTTTAAGTTTCATTCGAAATTTAGGGAAAAAACTTTTTTTATGTGATGATTTTTATTTTATTTATAATAGCTGTACCATAATATTTTTTGCACCTATATAAAGATAGGTCAATGACAAAATAAATTCTTTTTGAAAAAGCAGCCATGGGGGAGTATTTAAGAATTTAAACAAAATTAAAAATTAAGTAAAATATTGCTCTTCTTGGCAAGTTTTTATCTCTATTTGCTAACTCATATTTTATGGATAATTTCCGTGTAAAAAAAATATTAACATTAAATATTTTTTTTTATAGATTAATTCGATTATATTTTTGTAATCTTTTCTTATTCTTTCACTTACTGTACCAGCTCGAAATGTATGTCATTTTAATGAACAAAAGATAATTTAGCAAATAAAATAAATTTTTTTTTTAAAATTACTGCTTAGGGTAATTTTTCATATTTTTTTTGTTATTTTTAATTGGACAATATTTTTTTTACGGATGGCTGTAGAAGTAAAAAGTCTTGACAATCAAATGACTTCCGTTCATTAAAGAAACTGACTCGACCCCATTTATTCCCCCCCTCCATCTTTCAAAAACGCTTAAAGCCATATATGTCGTCTAATTATTGACATGGCCTGTAAGATCACTGATCAGACTAACCCCTACTGTTGAAAAAAAAAGAAGCTATATTTCATTGTTATTTTTTATGCAGCATGTGACGATTTTTACCACATTTCAGTTGCGTAATGATGAAACTAACTTTCGCAAATAAAAGTATATCACTTGGAAGTGTAAATTATTTTTAGTAGATTTTTTAATTACAAAATAAAATTTTTTAAATTTAAGACCTGTCAACAAAATAGCGTCAAAATGATTGATTTATTGATTAAAAGTTCATTTCTACGTTGTAAATTGAAGAAAATTTGTTTTTCTTTTTAACAATAATTTGGACTTTCCTCTAACAAGAACAAGACAGAATTTGAACACATTGTTTAAAAATTTAATTACGTTTTAAAACGGGGTGTCGACTATTTAAAAAGTTCCGTGGGTCTACCTACCGTTAATAATATCGCAATGTCCTCCTCCTCGCCCGTGATCCCTTAATCAACCCAAAACAACTTATCTTTCGATTTATTGCAGTCTTTTTAGACATTCCGTATTAAGAAAAACGCCCTTGTTGATTCCACTCCATATTTGAAGGCTTTTTACAGTTCTTTTTGTTAGGCGCCACATTACTAAATAATTATACAGATCGGGGGGGGGGGGCATGATGTTCCCAACCTGGGGGCCGTGGACCTCTGGGACAGGTCCATAAATGTATTACTGGGGGTCTGTGACCTTGTTTAGTAGACAGACCTTTCAATAGTGACAACTACATATAATAAAAATACTTGACAACGGCAACTATGTATAAGAAAAAAACATTTACAGTTGTTTTTAGTTCCCACTTTAAAAAAAATATATCTAAGTAATTTATATAAGTTTTTTAGTCACACCCTAAAAATGGGGATAAATTAACATCCAGTTTGAGTTGACGTCAGTCGCGGGACAGTTAGGGTGGCCATCTTCAAAAAGGAGGACATTCTAGCCCAGGGTTTCACTGGCAGCCCCCATGTTGACAAAATCAGAACAATGGTCAAACATCTGACATTGTGGTGTGTATTATCTGTATCCCTATGTCTCATCGCCAAAAAAGGGAAATTGTTTCCCAGAACTGGCTACATAGGTTGTCTTTAGACAGATAAGAACCCTCATTAACTTTTGAAAGAAAAAGTAATCTTATAGGCAGGCTAGCATGGGTTGTCTCTTAGTAATCCCTGAAAGGCAATAAATTATCTTATTTGATGATAACTCCTATCATTTAATTCCTGAAGCTGTCAATCGCTAAATGTAGATAAATTCTAAGAAGTGATAAATAAAAATAATTATGAAAGCACAAGCCTAGTAATGAACAAAAAATTAATCTTATCAGAATCGTATCACATGTCCTGTATCAGACAGCCCCACATGTCGATTAAATCGGAGCAATGTTAAATTACTAAACATCAGATATCCCAGAGTGTATTGTTTTTGTTCCTATGGCTGTTCAGTGAAGAAATGTAGTTACTGTTTGCTTTCGCTTCCTACTGTTTTAAGTATATCTGAGGTAATTTGAATAAGTTTTTCAGTCTAACCCTAAAAAGAGGACAAATTAACGTCTGGTACGGCCTTGTGCCGGATTAAAAGCCAGACAGTCCGGCCACCCTAGACAGTGATCAAAAGCTAGTCTGCAATATGTGTAGTCAATACACTTTGCAGCATAAGTATCAGAACCACATTTAAGTATATTTGACTTTCTTTCCTTTTTTTTTTTTTTTGCTTTCATGTGGCGAATACTGTATTTATTTTGTTTCTGCTTTCTATATTATGACTGATTTGTCAGTATCAAAATCAAGGTCCTGCCCCCCCCCCCTTGTAGGAACGGGGGGGGGGCTAAATCACCTCACTAACCCGGAATTGATTAGTCTGGCAGCTTTCATGGTTTGGGATGGTGATTTGAATCTGGCAGTCATGTAGGTGTGAACAAATTTTGGCAGGATATTGGAACCTGAGTAAAAAAATAAACTTTAATTTAGATTGCATGTACACATGTAAATATATTTTGGAAGTGGATTTTCTGTAATAGTTGAGGTAAATAAATGATTCCTTTTTGTTTATAATTTTTACATAATGTTTTACAGGTATCAGTGGGCCTATTTTTCTTTGCTTTTTCTATTAATCAACTTATTTTAGTCTCATAGTACAGTAAACTTGTGCTACAGGACTATCATTTTGTCATAAAGTAGTCCAGTAAGCCTAAAATAGGTTTATGCCCATGTAAGTTATATCGGTATCAGGGCTGTGGAGCTGGAGGAATTTTGGGTTACTGGAGTCGGTAAAAATATACCAACTCTGAGTAAATGTAAATTGTAACATTACTACTTGAAAACCCGTTTTTTAGCTACTTCCTGTGGAAGACCTGCCTCAATATCAATAAACCATCTGCAAAACCTTAAAAAATTAACTTTTTGAAAATGTGTAACCCTTGGTTATACGGATGTAAATGGTACTTAGACACAGTATTAAAGGTTTAATAAAGTATATTAAAAAGTATAATTAAATAACATAGCTGGAAATGAAAAATCTATCCATTTTAAAGCCGTCGGAGTCGGTGGTACTAGAAATTGAGGAGTCGGAGTCTGATGTTTTGTGTCCAACTCCACAGCCCTGATCAGTACAGTATACGCATTTTTTAATTTTTTTTTTTAAACCCTAAACTTCAGAGCTTTGAGAAATCCACTACTCCAGCATCTGGTGGATTAATGAGGTTCAGCCTGTATTAGAGTGCTGCCTGTCATACTTTTGCCACTGTGTGTAAAAGACTATTTTGGTTAGTTAATTCTAAATGAGATATATCTTGCAGGTGTGTGGTGACAGTGTTTTAATGTTGGGAATATACTTGTGCCATTGTATCAGGTTTTGTCATTTTTTGATCATTCATACTTCAGCTGTTCCATGAACCACTAGTAAGTTTAAGTGGGCTTTCATCACATTTGGATAACAAAAGTTATTTTACTTGTATCGTACTCCTAAAGGTATCCTCTTTGACATACAAAAAGACTATTTTGGTTAGTTAATTCTAAATGAGATATATCTTGTTTTAATGTTGGGAATATACTTTTGCCATTGTATCAGGTTTTGTCATTTTTTTTGTCATCCATACTTCAGTTGTTCCCTGAGACACTCATAAATTTAAGTGGGCACTCATCAACTATGAGTAAGGAAACTTTTGAACTGAGTTGACAGGTAACAGACACTTACAGTAAACAAATGTATTTTTCACTATATTTTAAGTAAAAAGTAATATCTTTTCTAAATCCAGTTAAGTAATCATTAAATTTACTTTCGTCAAATCCTATTTCTATAAGGGCTATTTTTGTAAGATTTTTAAAGGTGTGGTTATATCATAATAACAACTATGCTTGCTGAATTTTTCTCTCTTTCTTCATCATCCTGGGAACAACACAGCTGTTGTCAACAATTATAACACCGGTTTGAGGTTGTCTGGAATTATTGAGGTCACTTGGATTCAGTCCATTAATTCCTCCTCATGCCTTTTTTCATTGGCCTTTCACATAAGTGACGTGTTAACATATGAGAGAATTTTGTTTGCATCAGAGAAATGCCATTTTTTTTTTACATTGCATCCAGTTAAACAAATGATGGGACTGGCCATGATCTTTGAGAAAAAAACAAAACAAAGATGGATGAGATTTTTTTTTTAAATTTTGTTATTTACTTTGCAAAAAATGTTTTGGAATATAGTAAACAAAAGAAAAACAGATTATTTGGTCATGTTGGCTGAAGGTCAGGGTACAATTTTTAGAGACAATCACTGTGCAGTGCGTTTTTTTTTTTTTTTTTGTTTTTTTTAAGTGGTGAGTGTTATTTTCTAATTGCTTATTTGTAAAAAGTATAGAAAATAGCTATTATTCCCTTCAAACTTTGCTTTTGTGACCAGGACAGTAATATTTTGAAATTTACTTATTTCCAATTGTACAACGAGTGAACTTGCATATTTTTATTCTCATTAAAAAAAATCACATTTTTTCAGAAAAGCAACAACATATTAATCTAAATTAACATGTACACTAATGTTTCACAAAATATTTAGAAGTGAGTAGTTCTTTGAGATTTACAATTGTACTGAAGTTCACTTTCATGAGCCAGACTCAAAAATGTAATCTCCCATCATGTTCTCATTATATGTTCCTTGGTAGCATCATTCAAAGTCTGGAAGTGCTCACCTTGCCCCTCTGAATACACTCAAATGTTCTCCTTGAATTTATCAAGATGAGTGTCAAGGATATAGACTTTGAGGGACAGCCTGCAGCCCATTTTACCATAATCACAACCAGCTCAACATAGAGTGATTTCCCTGGAATCCCCCAAACCACTGAAACAAAACTGTTCGAAGCTCCTTTCTCCTTTCTAGTGAGCTTCTTGGGGAATTCCTTGGACTCCAGGATCTTCTTTATCTATGGTCCAATGAAGACACACCAGCTTTGACCTTTGCCTCATAGAGTACTGTTAAGATGTGAGAGGCATTTCGGCATGCCTATCAGGGATCAAGACAAATTCTGCACACTTCATTTTACCTGCAATACAACAGTGTCAAGACCTTGCTAGATGCCTTGAAGTATGATGAGTACAGCTTATAGGTCATCAGAGACTTCAAAATAATGGCATTTCTGATGGGTCTCCAAGTTTCCCAGCTATCTTTGCCTTTGGGACACCTTGGCGTACTACCAAAGATGGGACTGGTCATAGCCGCCCAAATTATGCGTGGGGATGAACAACATCACGTGGGAGCCCCCGGAAGTTGTTGGTGTCATCCCGCCCATAAAATTAGGCCTTATAAAACAATTTGTCACTGCTCTAAGGAGATGTCAGTGGTCAGGATTAATGCAAGCATGACTGACAGAATAGAGCTTTTATATCTATCTACTTATATAATGACCAGTGTGACTGTTTCTGTCCATAACAATCGACTCTTCCACTTAAAGGTAACAATTTTGCTGATATACTCCTACCAACCATTTGAAACAATGGACTCTTCCACTGAAACAAATTCAGTAGTTTCTTTTCTAAAAAAAATAATTTCTAGAAATTTTAAATATATCCATGAATTTTTTCACAAGGATTTATATCTTTATTATGCCATTGTTGCTTATTTTTTTACTTTTTCTCTTTGACAGCGTAAAAATGTCCAAGAGACGATGTTCCCGCACATCGACCATTCCAATGGTCAACCGGCAGGCGGTGGAAATTCTGGAAGAATTTCTGAAAAGGCACCAAGACAGCCTGAAAGATGTCACTCCAATGAATTCACTTTATCAGAAAGTCTCTGAGCTAGAAGTGAATGAGGAGAAACCAAATTTCCAACGTAACCTGAGTTACCGTGCCGCTTCCCATGAATCTCTGCTCAGCAACAACAATGAACTTGAACTTCTCCAGCACACAGTGGTCGAAAAAGAAGAAGCCATCACAGCACCACTTGCCAGTGACGAAGACTCTGATTCCCATCCAGAATCTCTACTGTCAGCCCCCGAGGCCACTTACTACAAGAGAAAATCTAGTGCCGACTCGTCAAGCTCAGACAGTTCTCAGTGGACATCAGACAAGCGGCACAAGAAAAGTTTCTTCAAGCGAGCTCGGGAGAGGTTGAGAATCACCCTTAAGATTAATAAGAAAAATAAAAAAGAACGTGATGAGCAGGAGGAAAAACATTCACACAAAAAAAAGAGGAAAAAGGGAAAGAAAAAGGGTAAAAATGGTAAAGTGTTGAGTGAAGTGACCACTGTGACCAAGACTCACATCCGCCAGTCATCTACCATGTCTGACATTCCGTCCCGCAAGTCTGAGGTTACTCTGCGACAAGGCGAGGTGTGGGAGTCGAAGGACATTAAAGACAAGACAGGATCTTTTAGACATGTAAAGGCTCACTTGAAAATCAAAGAAAGTACAGATTCTAATACCTCAAATGGATTTAGCAGTTCCTTCAGAAAGCTGAAAAATCTTCACAAAAGTGGGAAGAAGTCACTCTCTTTAGGACGAAAAGGTAAGTTCTTTTATGCTGGAATCTATTATATTATTTTACAATGGTCGATTTTTGGTTGAATCACTTCTTTTTTGAACTTTTGACTTTACCTGGTGCCTAAATTCATTTGTGCTTTCCACTTTTGAAAAAAAATAAATTGTGGGTTTTGCATTTGCTTTCACCTCGATAATAATGATCTGATATCCATCTTTTCTATATAATACTAAAAGTCTGATTCGCCCAACCAAATTTGGTGTGCATACTCAATAGAGCTAGAGGAAGGTTTTAAGTAAAATATATAAGACACCACAAGGCCAACTAGTTAATAAAATTATTTGTGTTAGCAAGATTTTTCAGCAGTTAAATAGTTTTTGTGATTATTACCCATTAATAACTGCTGTATATTTTGGTGGATAAGGCGACATTCAGATAAGACGAGACCCCAATTTCGGTCTGAATTTTATGGTTTTAGCTCACCCTTTAGTGACTGTTTTTGTATTTGGCACATAAGACAACCCCATTTTTGGGGGGTGTTTTTTTGGATGCTTCAAGTATTGTCTTAACTGCCAAAATATTTGGTAGTTTTATCTGACTTGCATTTAATAGTGAAGTTAAATTATATTCTCCTTTATTTTACTTCAGCAATTTATTATAATCCACTTCAGGCTTGCTAGACCTGTCAAAGCTTCACCAGATCACTGTTAACCATACATTTTGGGAACACATTCCCTACTCTGTCCGTTACTAGCCACTCATGACGCTAGACAAAGAGTTGGACTTCCCAGTTTGAATTCAGAGTTGTCCATCTCCTAGACTGGTTGCCAACCAAGGCTGAAGAGCCCAGTCTGCTCTGCTATTTATCCATAGCCGAGGGGAGAAGGAATGGATTCATGCCATTCCCAAAGACATTAGTGCAAAGTGAATGCAAACTGTCTTAGCCAGAATTTGAACTTGGTTCGACGATTTCATTTTCTTTGCTGCTAACGGTTAGGCCACCTGCATCTCTGTAGTTAAATTAAAGAATGGAAAAAAGATCCATTCATAAATCAATGCAGCACAAAATCTTTTTATTTGTGACTGGCTAAAATCAGGAGATTAGAGTGTAGTATCAGTCCTTTGTCTCTAATACTATCAACAACTAAAGTGTGTGCATGGAAATGAGTGTTCCCCAAACTTTAATGGACTACTTTTAGAGCATATATTTTCATCATTTATTTTAGAACCAAAAATATAATTGTATAAAAGTATCTAAAAGCACTTGAGTAATTACTAATTTTTCCACATGGAATTTATATTGATTTAGTTGTATAAGTTAATTCTTTAAATCAGAAAAACAGAAAATATTTGAACTAAAATCTGCTTTTAAGACTTACAACTTTGTTTAGGAGAGGAGGTATCAGTTTGTATTGCCCCCCCTCCCAATAACCCTTGTCTTCCAGTGCCCCTAAGAGAGCGGTAGCACCCACTTTGGGAATCACTGATGTAAATTACGTCTTCACAACTATAATTATTTACTAAGTTTTTGTTTGGTACAAGGCCACAGTAGTGGGGCAGTCAGTGAAGATTGAACTATCTACATCTGATTGGTCTGTGAGATGAGTTTTCTAATCATTGCATTATAGTAAGTGCCCGTATAGGTATCTACTTAGCTTAGCATAGTCTGGCATAGGGCCACAGTAGTCAAGCACTCACTACACTGGCTTTGGCTTGCATTATTGAGCATAGTGTAGAGACAGGAGGCTCTCTACATGATCCTCAGCTGCTTACAGCACCTGGTATACCCAGTTTGTCACCCATCTAGATACAGACCAGGTTCCACGTTGCTTAACTTTGGTGATCGTACGAGAACCAGTGTGTCCAATACGATTTGGCCCTAACCACTTTCTCCCTAAATCTACACACGTGAGATTTTGTGAAAAATGTTCCAACATTTTCTAAATTTTTGTTGTCTGGGCATGCCATTCACTATGTTTGAAACGCTCCAATTGTCAAGTGCATCCATGCACAACCAAGTCATGAAAGGCTGAGAATCTTCTATTCATATGTCTGCCTGACCTTCCTGTACAATAGTGGAACGAAAATAGGTCTGGTTAGTCACTCAGTAAAAACCGCCACGTGACCAACGACTGCATTGCTGGGGTGATCAATGAATATAAAAAGTCTGAATTTTCCCCCCCAAAAAAGAAACAAGCATGAACGCTGCCCCAATATATACAAATTTCCCCCTTGTATGGCATGTGCCCCACATTCAGAATCACTGAGGTAGACCCAGAAAGTATAATCTCTGACCTAGAAATGTTGGTCAGTGACTGTGAAACTTTGGGGGCGGGTAGCGTCTTTGATGCTGGTAAAGACGGCAATCTTGTAACATTGTTCGTCCTTTAATGATGCTGGTATATAGCTGACATTGATTGGAGGCTATGAGGCTTTGAATAAGTCTTTTCATCTCACACCCACTTAAGTCAGTATATTTCTGTCAACTTGAATTTACTGTGCTTGGGCTATTGATATGCTGATAAAATCCACAATACCTACAATTTTTTTATTGGCTTGATTAACTCAATTCATCCCACTTTTGAAGTACCTTTATGGTGGGTCATTTTTAACACCATGTTTTTATCTTCAAATATATGTCTGTCGTTCGGGGCACCAAGGCACTTATAGTCAGTAGC
>VCCN01004776.1:57229-72942 GCA_006491835.1 Architeuthis dux
CTTTCCCAAGGGCATTAGTGCAAAGTGAACACAAACTGCCTCAACCAGAATTTGAACTCGGCTTGCTGATTCCATTCTCCGTGCTTTTAATAGTTTGCCCATTCCGCACCTCCTACTTAAGACAATAAATGACGTGAGGTGAATTTTTGCTCAGGCTGTTAGCAATTCATGAAAGATTGTAGGATAACTTTATTATCAGCTCAAAACAGAAAATACATTTTTGTTGAGGAGGAATGATCTCTTCATAGAACAGAAGTTATAAAAAAACAGGTCTGGTTAGTCACTCAACAGAAAACGTCACAATGTCTTTTGGCAGCATGCCGTGTTGGGGGTGATGAATTAAAAAAAATTGGAAAAAGAGGTGAACAATGAATAAATTACTTCTCATGCTTCTGTTGGGCCGTGATCATTAAAAAAAGTCTGAATTCAAAAAACAAGCGTGAATGCTAACAGACACAAAATAAGGGACCATTTTAGCATAAACTTACATTGTAAATTGAACCCCCTTACTAAAAACCTATTCGGGGGATAATTCTCAAAAAACAAAAAAAAACTTTTTTTCTTTCTTTTTCTAGTAAGTAGTAAGGAGTAAATATTTACATTTTCAGCCCTCAAGCTCCATTGGTGCGATCTGTTTGCACAATACATACATACGTTCATAGCCAGCCAGATGTACTTGAAAACTTTAGAAACCTGTATTGACAATTTGGGTTGACAGTTTCAAATTTAATGAGTCACGGTTGGAAGGAAAAAAACCTGAAATTCTAGTCTAGAAAATTTACAAATGATATTTTATTTCACAAATATCAAATTGTTATATATTTCTTCTCTTACACTGAAAAATATTGTCTAGTGTATAATTTACACATGTGTTTTGCTTGCTTGTTTGTCCACCTACCTATGTGTACTCCAATATATCTCCTTGTGTTGTATCATTAAATTTTAATCATCATGATCACCTCCCAAAATAGCTTGTACTAAAGATTTATTATTTATTGGATCTCAGCCATGCTATGAATTGTCACATAGGTTATCAAATAAACATAACCTCAGTCATACTATGTGATTAACCAACTAGTGTTAAATAGTAGTATAGTATTCTTGTTCACTGGTCATTAATTTGACATTAATCATGATTTGTGTTAAGACTAATGTTAATTAATATACTATAATCATAAAGACTAATTAGTTATTGTAGATCAGCCTTTCTCAACCTTTTTAGACTGGAGGAACATATATACATTCTCATATCTCAAGGAACATAAAAATATATGTACAGCTAATGACTCACCAGTGTGTTAAAAACAAATTTGAAGATAAAGGTCACCTCTCTAAAACATAACTTTAAAAAAAAGTAAAATATTGCCCGTAAGCTGACTACAGCATCAGCCGTCCCTATCACAAGTTTCCCTGTCTTGGCTTGTTTGATGTTTGCAATATGTGGAATAGATTTGGCGTCACTCACTTCACCATACACTATTTTACCCATAGCTGGGGGTGGGGTGGGGAGAAGAGACGGATTCATGCCTTTCCCAAGGGAATTAGTGCCAGTCAGTCTCAGTCAGTTTAAACTCAGCATTTTCGGCACTGCTAACCAATTGGCTACCAGCAGTTCTCATCTTCTGATTAGAGTTTTCTTAAAATAAAATTTCAAGTAATCTAATTAAAAAATATTGTTGTTAATAAAAACATGCTGATATTTGTTTTATAGATTTAAAGATTATTATTACATAACAAAGTTTAGTTTGTGAAATCTCAAATCAATTAAAATTATTTTCTAGTTAGAAAATCAGTATTTATACTGATTGAGTATAAGAGATTCTGAAACAATGATTACACTTAAATTCTGTATTTGATGGCATATAAGACACCCTATTTTTCCCTTCACTAAAATGTCACTAGATATTTTCTATAGTTTTGAGAAGGGTCATTAATATTCAAATGGTTCTTCGGACGATTGAACTCCTTCTTGTTATTTGTGTTGTAAACTTGACATTTTGGCCGATCCATTCTTCAACTTTCTTCAGGTGTAAAATCCGAGTGTGATGGGTTACCCCCCTTTAAACATAATTTCTGTTTAACCCATCACACTGGGATTTTACACCTGAAGAATAGATCGGCCGAAACGTTGTTTACAACACAAATAACAAGGAGTTCAATCATCCAAAGAACCATTTGAATGTCACTAGATGTTTGATTAATACCGTTTTATCATTTGTAAGTTTCTCCAGACTATTATCTTGATCTTTTTTTTCATATTTTTTTTTGTTTTCATATTTGTTACAACTTTGTTTAATCTGCCTTTATTATTATTAAATCTAAGAAATTTGTACAACTCCAGACTATTACACTACTACTAGATGTAAACAAGCAACAGACATAAGATGAAAGATAAACTAGTAAAAAATGAATAATGACAGTGCTTCATCTAAGAAATTTGGACAACTTAAGACTATTTTTTTTATCCTGTATCCCGTGGCACCACAGATGACTTCATTACAGGTGTATCAAGGGGGAGATAGCCTGACAGCTCCATCCCTCTTCAGCAAATAGGGAATATTAGGAAAGAAATGCATTTCCCTAAATTCTTCTCATTTATCACCCAGTCTTTTAACTCTGCCCTAAATTCTGGCCAATGTGGGGCAATGAAAATTATGTTTACTTTTTTAACCATCTTTTGGGGGGAAAAGGAGGGGTGTTATATGCTGCCAAATACAGTTGGTTTATACCTACCCAACATCAAGATTGGACTGTGTGGTTCCCAGTACAAGAATCTAGCCATTTACAGAGAAACCTCAATTATTCGAATGAGACTTGCAGGTAATATTTTGTTCGGATAATTGATTCTATCATAAAATAGGAAGCCATACTGAACACAATTACAGGACCTTGAAATCTTGTTCGGATAATCCAGGTTTCTCTGTACCTCTGTTCACAAAGAGCCAAGCTCATCTTATATTCTATTATATCAGTCTATTTTTACTAGTGACTGGATTACTTTCAGACAATAGGTGTATCATATTATCAGTTCATATCTTGTCTGTGTTATTCAATTGCTCAATCAAGCCTGTCTGATGCAGCCATATTATCTTCATTTAAGGCAGCCTGATGTTTACGAACTGAATTCCCTTTGGAATTAAGTATTGATATTTTGAGAACTGCTATCCTTTTCTGTTCTTTTTTTGACAGTCAGAGTTGACTTTACTTTCCTATGTAACAAGAACAGGAACAATCCTCACCAAAAATAGGGGAGTAAATCAATATGTAAAAATCCCCATTCCCCTACCGTGATTTGAACTCATGACCTAGTGATCGCTAGCTTGGTGTGTTACCATCTGTACTAAACTGACAAGTCTTACATATATTACACAAGGAAGTAGAAGTAGGAGCAGAGTTTGACTCTTGTGCAGCCGGGCTTGTTTTAATATGGTGTCATCATTGATATGACGTAATCTTTAGTCATATCAAGTGATATATTTAATTATTTATCAGATATCTGATATCAGATCATCTCTTCTAAACAAATGGATAAATTAATGTACTATCTTTATTTTTGATGAAAAGTTTTTTTTAATTAAATCTGGAAAAAAAGGTCAACATTTTATTATATTTTGTACCACCTGAAATAGAATATACACTAAATAATGGTTAAAAAATAATTATAAATTTAGTCGAAACTCTAAAACATATTCATATAGAATTTAAATTTTGGTGTAATTTACAGAATTTAAATAACAATCAGCTTTTGTTGTGTAGGATTTTATAAATATCTTGGTACTCCTGTTAGTAATAGTGTGTTCAAATATAGACTTAATTAAAAGTTAGGCTCTTATTCCTCCTGTACACACTTGTTATATCAGTTAAAATATTTTTGCACCCCTAGTCAATTCATTTGTCTACTTGTACAAAGTTTACTAATTATTTCTTAACTTTCTTACTTGTACAAAGTTTACTAATTATTTCTTAACTTTCTTACTTGTACAACGTTTACTAATTATTTCCTAACTTTTCTTACTTGTACAAAGTTTACTAATTATTTCTTAAACTTATGGAGTTGTGACTTGCAGGGAATTGTAATTTAGCAGTAATCAGAAAGAGGCAGTGACATCAAAATGAAGCCAAGTCTATCATTCTAAAATACTCTTCGAGTGGATTCTTTGTTTGTTTTTTGTTGTTTTTTTTTAAATTTTAATTTTTAAAATAAATAATTTTAATTTAAATGGAAGCTGCAGAAGTTTTACAAAATGCTGAGAGTTAAATGTTTTCTGAAATTCTTTCTTTTTTTTATTACACATATTCTTATGATATCAACAAACATCATTTCAGAATTGTTAGAATCAACTGAAAATTTGGTACTTCATTTTCTGTATGCAGCTCCTTGTGCTTTGTTCTTCCATTTTGCCAATCCCTACATTTGTTCCGCTTTTTTAATGTTAACTCCTCAGGCTGCTATTCCTTACTATTGAACTGCAGAAATGCTTCTTAATGCTACTAAGAAGCATGCTGCTGAATGATTCACTATCTATTCAGATTGTTGGAGGGGTTACTCCACCGAGGAGTTGAATGCAGAAGGTTTTTTTCACTTCATTTGTCGACCCAAAAAGCAGAACAATGTGGGAATCTTTGAAATGGAGTAACAATGCACAATAAGTAGTGTTCAGATAATGAAGTAATGAAAATTTCCTGAATTTGGTTTACCAAAACAAATTCTCCATATGTAGAACTTCTTATGGAATGGGGTGAGATAAAAAAAAAATACACAAATGCACTTTTTTCAAAAAGATTTTGGAATTCAAACAGATTTTCTCAAAATGGTTTAATTTCAGTGAAATGACACAAAATTTGTCTTTTTATTTGAATTTCTTTCTGGGTCTACAGAATATTAGGAATTAAGTAGACTAATTTAAATTTCAAATCTTATAAAATTAATCTGAAACCATGGAATTTCTTACATAATATGAATTAAACAAACAAAACAATTGAATCTTTTTGAAATGATACAAACCATATGGAATAAATAGAGGTGCAAGTGGCTTAACAGTTAACTGCACAGAGAATGGAATAGGTGAGCCAATTTCAAACTTTGGCTGTAACAGTTTGTGTTCACTTTGCATTAATGCCCTTGGGAAAGGCATGAATCCATCTCTTCTCCCCCAGCTATGGATAAATAGTAGGACAGACTGGACTCTCTGAAAACCAGTCTAAGAGATGGACAACTTTGATTCCAAGCCAGCCTAAAGAGGGATGGGCTCCGTCAGACTATCTTGCCCTTGACACACCCATGATGACATCATCTGTGGTACCCCAACGACCCTGCACTGGGTTGCAGAATTTTTAAAAAATGGAATAACTACAAATTTGGTTTTTAGACATAAAGTTCTTCCAAAGACAGAATTTCAAAAAGAATTATAAGACTTTAAAGGAATCAAAAATTCTACCCTCAAACAAAACATTTTTTAAAGAGAATAATTAAACCAAATTTTTAGGCTCTTCAAAATTCTATTTGGAACAATGAAAATTCCTTCAGAATGTTAATAGTTGAATAAAAATGTTACTGTTTGTTTAAAAATATTTTAATTGGAAACTCAATAATTCTCACAGAAAGCAAAAGTTCAGTGAAATCACTTCAAATTTCTCTTCAGACTTCTCATAATTTTAAGATTCAAATAAAATGTGGCTGTTCCTTCAAAGGTCTTCTGAAAGCCTGTTGAAATTCTCATACATTGATAGCATTAAAATGAAACCTTGATGAATTACGCAACATCAGAGAAATTCTCATTAGTTTATCATTAGGGATTTTCTTTCCCAAAATCTTTGTTCGGCAGTTCTCGCAGAACTTCTTTGGTGATCTTATTTGGCAAAGTCTGTAAAGCGGAAGCTCTTCTCTCTCTCCTCCCACAGACAAAGACAAGGAACTTGTACAGAAGCAGATCTTCAGGCGTTCGTATTCGGATTCTAATGAAAAGTGCATCCATGTCACAAAGGAGGAGTCAAAGGAAGACGACAAGAGCCTGACGACTACAGTATTTAACGAGGTGATCTCAATGGAAAGAGGAGCTGGGGAGGATTGCTGCCAAACCGGGCGTGCGCAAGTGCGAGATCAACTACACCTGGACCTCAATCCTGTCTTTACGAGTGAGCTACCTTGTACGGGGTATTTTGAATTTGAGGCTGAACGATGTGAGACAGTGACCACTATTCAGACTCCCGATGGCCAAACACTCCGTGACAGGCATATTGAGCACCACGAACATTTAAATGATCAGCTGGAAACGGATCAAGGTGGTGACATTGGTAAGTAGAAGGGTTGAGTAGCCGCGCTCAGATTATCTTTTTGACTTGATTTTATTTTCCAAACAGCTAATCATTAGATTGGGAGGTGTGGAGTTGTATAATGGTTAACGGCACAGAAAACTGCTGCTTACATTTACTTCACACTAATGCCCTTGGGAAAGGCATGAATCCACTTTTCTCCCCAGCTATGGGTAAATAGCAGGGCAGTTGGAGCCCTTTAACTCTGTAAGGCAGTCCTTTGGTCAGTAAGGTGTGAGGCTAGCAACTCCACTCTGTGAAATCTACTGAAACTGCAATGAGGCCCTTTGCTCCACAATAAATCTACAAGAGAAAAAACAAACCCAGAAGCATGTGCATGGAAAAATTTATGTCTTAAGCTTCAAATTCAATTTGTTCTTTGGGAGCTGTTTTCTCAGAATTCAATTAAAATATTTTTGTTCCTTTTTGGATAGTGATTTTAGCAATTTGTCAAGAAAATTTCTACATTTTTCGCTCTGTTAACTTTTGAATCATCTTTATTGGAGGCCATGAAAATTTAAAAGCCTGTTCAGTCTGTTAAATTCTTAACCCTTTCAAAACAGCTGGGACATATATATCCCAGAGTTTCTATGACTGCTGGAATATATATGTCCCGTAGATCTCTTTTAGAAGTCTACTGGGACATTTTAATTTAATAAGTTGGTCTTGGAAGGGTTAAGATCATGTTGCAATTTTGGAAATGAGAATGTTATTTTCAATTGTGTTCATTGCTGATAACAGTGCAATGCGATTTTTGTTCCTGGGTAGTGTGTTATTTTCTATTTATGTGTAAAAAAAAAGTATAGAAAATGGCTATTATTCCCTTCAAACTTTGCTTTTGTGATCAGGTCAGTGATAATCATATGTAGTTGTTTTTCTTTCCTTATGTGATTAGAAGAATTTCACCCATTGTCCAATTGAAAATGAGTAGATTTTTCACTGTCCTGGTCTATGGGCATCCCCGGGGGGTGCAAACGAAGCATTCTCACCAAGGATGAAGGCGTTTGAAGTTTGAAACCTTATAGAGGCCAGGTACAAGACACAGTTTAGGCACTCTCTAGTCCCTTAACTGACATCTAACATCCGGATATATATATATCTCTTCCCCCCCCCCCATGTCCTGGTCACAAAAGCAAAGTTTGAAGGAAACAATTAACATGTCCTATACTTTTAGACATAATCAATTAGGAAATAACACTTATTACCCAGGAACCAAAAAAAAAAAAAAAAATATTTTGCACAGTGTAATTTGCAAAATTTAAAAACATCACTGCAATTCCCTTCATTACAATTGCTGTTAGTTGATTCTCATTTTTCTACCAACAATGTTATTCTACATTAGAGATCAATGCCCGCATTTAGTATTAATTAATGTGAGAGAAACTTGCACAGCATCACCATCACTATTGTCATGCATTATTATATTCTGCTTTTGACAAGGTAACATCAAGGTAACTAAAAATGGGATAGGATACAGGGAAGTTATGCTCATGCCTTTTCCAAAGATATTAGTACAAAATGATATTCATGATTGACAATCAGACTTTAACATTTTTCTTTAGTTCCTGTTTGTATCCTTGCTCTTAAGTATAAGTACAGAGGAAGCCGCTTATTGTGATCAATTTGGAACATTGATAACATTAAGCAAAGGATATAAATATCGGAACAATTTACATTTATTCATATCAATTCATTATTATAAACAACCTTACAATTTATTAATTTTTAATTCATTTTAAATAAAGTGTTTGTGATCGACTGATTTTGATAACAATAACAGTTTGATAACATTATTTGTGACTATAATAAACGACTTCCTCTGTATTTTGAAATTTCTGGGATGGGGCTGCTAATTCGTAAATGGTTATTTAGTTGTTAGTCTTGCAACTTGATGTTATCTTCTGCTTGCCTTCCTGATGTTATTGGTGTATATTTCCTGCCCTTATTTTCTTTTTGTTTTATATTGCTTTCCTCTTGATCACTTTATTGATCTTTGTCTTTATTCCAGCACAAAATTACGGATCAAATGTAAAATTTGGATCCCAAAATTATTTTCAAGTCAAAAGTGCAAATTTTCATTTCGTGAATTTGTAGAATTCAGACCCCAATATTCTTTCATGTAGTTAAAAGGGTCTGAATTCTACATTTCGTTTTTGTTTTGATTAAATTAAATTTTGATTACAGTGTAATCTGAAAATTTGCACTTTTGACTTTTGGGGTCCAGATTTTACATTTGATCCAAAATTTCTTTTGTTTTATCAATATTACATAAATACCTTTGTGATTCCTAACTGTTTTAGCAAAAAATGTTAACCAGATTTATTTGATTCCCCGTAAATTCATCATGGTAATTTAATTTCCTTTAATTTCATGGCCTGGTAAATTCATCGCAGGCCAATATATCATTGGTAAATACTAGTACTGTTTACTTTTCCATCGTTAAATACTAGTATTGTACACTAACCCTAAAACTTTGGGACGGGGCGGGGGTATAATGTATAAATAGTGTATAAATATAAATAATGTTTGATGTATTCCATCGCAATGATTTTACTAGGTGATGAAATTCACGCAATAAATTATCATGATGAATTTACCAGACAGGGATTTATTTAATACTTTAATGAAGCATTTACTAGGTCAGTCCGGAAAGTACCCAGCCTACCTAGGGCAATGGTGCCTTGGTGCAAAGGATTCCCCTCTGGACTTCACACACTTTTCAAAACAGTCTATAAAGTCCTCTTTTGGGATCGCCGTTAACTGCCTGATCGTGTTCTCCTTAATCTCATCCACACACAAATACATTTTAAAGAGTAGAAACTTATAATCTTTCATTTTTATGATGAGAAAGGATTGCAACTTGTGGATGCTTGTGAGGAACTCAGACATGATAGACAATCTATTTTCTGTTGTAATGGACAAACTTTCTTCATTTGAATGTTTAATGTATTTATCTTCCCTTTTGCGAATTTCAGCTACGGATGGAGATCATGTTGATGGTGCTGTTGGTGGAGCTGTTGATGATATTGAACAAAACACAATGGCAATGTATAAAAGGGTGGCTAATAAACTGGTCATCATGGCTGACGGATACCATTATTCAGATTCTGAAGGCGCTTGCTCCGCTTCAGATCTTCCAGCATCAGACAACCGTAAGTATCTAAGCTGTGTTTATTTTACAGTAGCCATGTTTACTAATTTATTAAAAGATAAGCATAACTTGTGTATATTAAATGTGTATATTAAATTTTTTTATTTTTTTTTTTAAACCAAATCTCTAGTACAGCCTTTCTCAACGTTTTTAGACTGGAAGAATCCTTGAAATAATTCTTATATCATAACTGTCATAGAGCATTTCATTCAGTTCATGTTGGACATTTCCACACCTAAACCTATTGAACCAATGCTGAAGAGTTTGCACTGTAGTAGTGTTCACTCCAAATGATTTGTTCAGCATTACGTCCTAATTCAAAATTGTACTTGAAAATTAGCCTAACTTCTTGTTGTTAAGAAAAACAACCTCTAATAATAACAAATTATATCTCTATTTACATTGAATCTGTGAAAAAATGCAATTACATTAGTAAATCTTCTACTTTTAACATTATTCTCTATTATGTAAAGACATTTCAAGTGTGACAACTTAATAATTACCAATATAGATTTCACCAAAAGTTAATATTTAACAGAATTAATCTTTAATCAATCATGCAAGAACAGAATCATAACTAGTTTTCATTATATAAATATTCATTAATAAAATTGAATAAAACTTGTCTTCAATTTAAATTGAATTTTTGGTACATTTTACAACTTAGCTTTGCACTTCTCTCTTTTTCATATTAAAGAATTGTTTACTTCCTTTATTCTTAAAATACTTAGTTTTGAGCACTCTAGTTCCCTTTAGTGTACCACCAGATTACAACTATCCTAAGCTAAAGTGCCCCAGTTGATATAATTTATAAATTCCCGAGGCAAATCGTGATTGATGAGTCTTACCTTATTTTTGTTACTTTCTTATTGCAACGCTCGGGTGTTTTACAAGCAGCATAGATTGGAAATAAGGAATAAGCACGTAACGGGCATCGCAATAAAAAAAAAAGTAACAAAGATAAGGAAAACAATTGTCAAAAAATGGACAATAACAATGCTTCATCTAAAAAAAGTAACAAAAATAAGGAAAACAATTGTCAAAAAATGGACAATAACAATGCTTCATCTAAAAAAAAGTAACAAAAATAAGGAAAACAATTGTCAAAAAATGGACAATAACAATGCTTCATCTAAAAAAAGTAACAAAAATAATGAAAACAATTGTCAAAAAATGGACAATAACAATGCTTCATCTAAAAAAAGTAACAAAAATAAGGAAAACATTGTCAAAAAATGAACAAATGTTATCTCCTCAGATCTAGCATTTGAACTGTAGTACTCATCGTCTCCATTACATGCATGTGTACACAAACACGCTTTGGTAATAAAGTAAAAGAATGTAGAAGATATAAATTTTTAAAAAGGCATATTAGATCAGGGTTCTTCAAACTTTTTCGATTAGGACCCAGTTTAATTTTATCGAATAACCTCAGGACCAACTGAAATAATAAACAATCCATTTTATGTTAGGGTTAGGTCATAAACTTAATACAACTAAGAAAAGGATGACTTGAAGTTCAAAAGCAACCAAACTCACGTTCGTTTCAAAGGTGTAGATGTGCAGAACATACTTGTACTGTACACGTATGAATTGTGTCTTGAATATTAACACAATCTCTCATTAAAACTCTGATGTCATTTTTCAACCTACTGTTGTGATTTAATAAGTTTAACAAATAAATTATTAATAACAAAGCTAATAAGATTATTAGATAAATTCATATTTCAAATCTTAATTATTTCATTGTCACCAATATTTTCTCACTTACTCTTTATTCATTTATTTATTTATTTATTGTGAACCTGTGACCCAGTCAACAGGACCTTGCAACCAAGTAATAGGTTCAGACCTGTACTTTGAAGAATCCTGTATTAGATCAATTCAGGTTGTTTGGTTAGTTTTAAAATATTAAATATCAAGCTATTTTGCAACTGTCACTAATTTCATCCAGGTAGACTTTGGGGTTAAAATTTAAAAAATTGCATTGTTTTTTGTTTTTGTGTTTTTAAAATTTGCGTCTAAGTTAAATTTTTATACTAATATAAATTCTCATTGCATGTAAATTCAAGGGGCCTAACTCTCAATTCCTCGAAACTTTGGGTAATTCGAGTAATCTGCCCTTGATCCACTCTCACAAAATATTCTAATAATCAAAATAAACTAAAAATATTCATTTGCTTTTTATTTCAGTGGAACTAACCGAACTCGAAAAAGAAATAGTAGAACATCTTATGGCATTCAGAGGAAATGTAAGCGTCTGTTATTTTTTATTTTAGGTGATTGTTATCTTTTCAGCATTAAATTCAAAACAGCAATCTTTGGTCTGAGACATTTAGGAGAACGGCCATTTTGAATTGCTAAAAGTGGCTAGATTTTTCAATGACTAGCTTTACACTACAAATACTCATACAAAGGCTCCAAAAAGTATAATTGTACAACGTACAGATATTAACACAATAATGAAAGTAAAAGCGATTAATTTGTATTTTTAGTGTCAGGTTTACAGTTAAGGTTATTATATAAGTCAATTACAGAACAAATGAAAGCAGCAAACTTGTCATTATCGCAATGGTAGTTTCATACCCCCAAAAATTGTTTACACCACCATCTGTTGAATTTAATGCTGAAAAGGTAATAATCGCCTTATTTTATTCAGAAGTCAGAATTAACAAATACAGTAAATATACACTCAATGATAAGTATATTATGTAAAAAATGGTGATGTTGTTTTAAAGTTAATTAATTTTTTGAGACTTGATTACAAATGCAATCGAAATAATAATTGTTCTTGTTTGTTAAATTTGTGTCTTTTATGTATAAAATTTGTTTCAAGTTGAAAAAAGGCATCGTTAATGTTTTGTGCCTAAGAAATTTTTTATTGTGCAAATGAGGCACTTAGAAACACAAGGTAAATTCCGCCAATAATAAAAAACAGAGAAACACATCCAAAGTTTCTTAACTTAACTTTCAAAATGCCATTATTTTGAAACTATTGCACATATTTTTTTAGTGGGTGGCGTTCATCTCAGTGAAAATCAGCTTGACCAAACATTGATTGGTCATTTTTTTCAGAGTGTACTATTTATCATAGACACCGTTTAACTGTAGCCGTGTAGAGTCATTGTTTAATCGACAGTATACATTATTTTAAGATATTTTGGCAAAAACAATTTTTGAAATTTTTAAGATCAAGTGGCAGCAGGGGTGAAAAAAAAGTATACTGAAAGCACAAACCATTACTTACGATTTTTAAAAAAAAAATTTTTTAAACCTCATTCGAAAAAGCAAGATTAATTTATTTTTTTAATAGAATAGAAATGGCGAAAAAATAAGAGATTCATGAAAGAAAAACAGAAGTAAATACATAAATTATACTGTTAGTGCTGCTTCATTTCATAAATTTTCAACAAAATATGTTAAAATAAATTACGCAGTGTAGCAATAAATCCTTTTACTACTTTTCATGAATCACATAAAGATACATACAATCGTAAATAAAATCCTCTTTTTCTTCTTCATAAATCTTATACACTGTATGTTACAAGTACTAAATCTTATTGTAAATAAATACCAGATTTACAATAGATGCTTTTATTTTCATAGATTGTAAACATTAATATACAGTAATTTTAGAAAAAACAGTTAACCACTGTTTATGGTAAATAGTACACTCTGAAAAAAGCTGATTTTCAGTAAGATGAACCAGACCCCTTTTTAGTAATGTAGCTTAAAACATCTACTTTAAGATACAAACACTTTCTTCAGAAAAACTGTGGCATTTTGAAGTAAAAAAAACAACAAAAAAAACATGTTTAATTATAATTGCACAAATAGAAATTTTGACCCCTTTGCGAACACTACCCAATCTATCTGATTTGCTCCCCAGATAGAGCAGGTGTCACAGCGCATATACTTTCAAGCGTATGCGCCTATCGTGGTATATCAAGGGTTACGGTCAAGCAACAAATTATACACCAGAGACGCGAAAAACGGATTAAAACGTTGTTAAAATAAATGTTTTGTACAGAATAAACAAACTGGGTAACAAAAAAAACAAACTCAGGGATTTTTTGGTGGGCAATAATTGTAGTTTTATCAAACAAAACAGGAAATATTCTAAGGATAGGAAAATAGTCCGATTGATCGTTGAGGTAAATTGTTTGAGGAAGATCGAATAGTGGGGTTTCAAAATGTTCAAATGTTTTAAAAATGTTGATTTTGGTCCACAGCCTTTTGAAAAGGCAAAAGAAAGAAGAAGAGTCTATATCTCCTTGAAGATAAGATGATCGTGTCTCCCCTCGTCGGGGGTTAAAAACACTGCCTCAGTCGGCTAGGCCGCGAGCAGCAAGCTTTCGTGTCTCCATCCTCTTCCACTGCTCTGGCGCTACTCTCTGTCTTCCTTCCTTCCTTCCTCCTCCGTGCTGAATTCATATCTCGGGGGAAACAGGATCTTCCCAAAATCATTTCCTTTGTCTTTCGCGCGCCAATCTTCTAACTCTCAGACAGACAAGATTCTCTTGTTTGTTTACAGTTCCTTCAATCAAAGGGGCCATAACTCCATGTGGCGAATCAGAGTTATATCCCTTCCATTCTCTTACAGCAGGCTTTGAAGATTATAGTGGTATGCTTAACTCAATTTCATCACACATGGCAGATTGTACCTTTTGGTTCTTAGTGCTTCGAATAAAGCAGAACTGTTTTGAAAAGGATTATTTATAAAATGAGTAACTCTTCAAATTATACAAAAGTACTTATTCCCCATGAAAAAATTCAGATATATGAATTTCTATGATTTTTTTTTATTTATTTGATTTTTTAAAAATTTTTTTTTTTAAAGAAACTAAATATATATACTAGATGCCGTAATGCATTTGGTAAAATATATATACTAGATGCCGTAATGCATTTGGTAAAATATCTACCTGGGTTTTCTGTGGAGTTTGAACAGTTTCTTCACATTCTCGTACTTACTTTAAGACTTAATAGTTCACTACTTCAAAGGTTTTAATAATGAGAGAAAATAAATGTTTACATCTTATCAATTTCATCTGAGGTTTTATTAAAAAGTGACTGAATTTGTTTCAGTGGAAGAGTCCATTGTTTAAAATGGTGGATAGGAGATATTTTTACCAGCAAAATATAAGTGTTATCTTACTTTTTTATTATTTATCACGGACAGAGAAACCGTCACATTGTTCATAGGTAGATAAGGAAATCTTTAGTATATACAGGTATACCTTGATTAGTGCAGTTAATTCGTTCTAAAATTTTCTTGTTCAAAACCGCACTGTTCAATGTCTTATTATAATTTATTGTTTTTTTTTTTTTTTCACTTTATACTTAGTTACATTAATTTGTACAGCAATACCTTAACTGTAAAGTAAAGCGTCCACCTCTTAAGAGACAACACCAATGGAGTATACACCAGGTTACAAAGACCCAGTTTCTGTTTCATGGATCAGCTTAGTGATCCTTGCCAGTTTCAAGTCTGGTTGAGACCAGGACTTTATTCTTACAAGTTTTAATGACCACCCCCTTGGCAGGATGCAAGTCCACCAAAGGGATACCTCCACCCTAATCGCACAGCTTAGAGTGTACTCAATTAGCTGCTGAATGCACATGGAAATTTGTCCTAATGAAGAGTTTTCCACACTATTCGCTCATACTGGGAATCGAACCCAGGATCTTCTTGCGTGTGAGGCAGATGTGCTAACCATTACACCATCCGAGTGGACAACCTTAACCGTACTACATCAAAACACACACTAATCAAAACTGCACTATTCAAGGTATTCCTGTATTACAAACTCCTAAAATGTCTAAATAATAATGTACTAAAAACAATTTCTTAGGCACAAAGCATTAGATATTTGTCTATAATGTAATGTCTTCATAAGTATGCTGAATTTATTATTTTGACAGACAAACAGGCAGAATGTTTTTATGTTTTAGAAAATTCATTCGATATTTTTCTTTTTTTTCTTTTCCAGACGCAATTTCCCTCGGCGGCGGCCATGGAAATTCTGAAACAGTTGACTTACAATAATTTCAAACAAATTGTCGAAGATTACACAAAAGACAGAGAAGGATTCCAGCAGGTTGCTGCATTATTCATGTTATCTAAAGCTGTCATTAGCATTGTTGGTGCCGGTCAAGCCTTAGCCAGTCAGGTCAAGGATCTAACTTTGCAGTACTTTTCAGATAAGTGTGCTGCATATATTGTTGAGAGAGGAGGCTGGGTAAGTTT